>JBBCBC010000017.1:24668215-25244298 GCA_037126765.1 Stenogyne calaminthoides
TTTTGTTCTTTAAAAAATCTAAATTTTTGCTATTTTAATAACTTTTACTAATTTTGGATTCTTCAAAAACTAAAACTAAAGGATTCTGACCTTATTACACTCGATTATTAATAATAAGAAAAGATTCCAAAAGCTTAGTGAAAGTTTTACTATATGAGAAGAAATCCTATCTAGAACAAAAGCTAACAACCCTTTTTTTCTTAACCATGAATATAACCTTATATAACACCAAAAACATGTACAAATAAAATAAATGATAACCAAATCATAAATAAACCTTCCTTCAAAATAATAGTCAAATCAGAAAATAATAATTCCTCAATCTTGACGGGTTACGGAAGGTTGTAAATAGGAGTTACACCATTTTTTGGCTACCTCAATACTCGGCATGTTCAAGCCTTTTCGCCTTATAATCTTCAAACTCTGATACCATTAGATGGGGGATGTTTAAGATTTTAGGTACACATTAACCAAAATGAAAACAAAAACAAAACAAACAAGGAGATACGCAAATAATTGAAACAAAAATAAAATCAAATAAAAGATGAAGAACATACCTATTAACGGAAGTAACAACGTAGAAACGTAGATGAAGATGTACTATTTTTTGGGTTTCAAAAGGTTTTTATAATATACAAAATATAAGGTTATATTATAAATCAAGGGTAGGGAGTTAACTAGATTCTGGAATCAAAAAAGAAAATTAAGCGGACATGGCTACAAATATTTGATATGTTATTTACGAGCGATTCTTTGGTGGTGGTTTACAATGACAAACTCTTTACATATATATACAAAAGCTAAAAAATCACCTAAACAAAATAGCTAGTCTAAAAGCTAGGCTATAAAGCAAAAAAAAAGTGGCCAACATATATTAGTGGCAAACAAAGAAAGTAAGAAAAGAAATTTGGAGATTATTGCTAGATGCGTCATTCTTTGGCGTTTTGTTGTAGAATCATCATAGTTGACGTTTATATATATATATATATATATATATATATATATCATATCTTGCATTGAGTAAATAAACTTATATCTTTCACCGCTTATGTGGCGCACTACATATATAGATCCCACATCATTTAATTAATTTTTTTAATTAATTCAATCTTCTCATTAATTATATAAGCTCGAACCATAAAACTATGAATCTAAACCATGAACCATTAAGGCGGGGTGAACCATGAACCTCCTCGGGCGGGTTTGGTTTGGGTTGGGTCCGATTAGCATAAAAAAAAATTAATTATATATATAAACCTAAACCATAAACTATGTAACACTAAACCGTGAATCATTAGGGCGGATGAATTGGGTGTACATAAATATTTAAAACATATAGTTTATATTAAAAACATATTCTATCACATAATTTTCTGGTGGTTTTCATATGATTTAACTGATAGGTCTTTCCCAGTATTTTCAATTATTTATGAAGAAGTATTATAGTGAAAATAAATGATATAGTTTAAACCCTAGAGGGAGAAATCAATTCCAATAGTTACATCTCCTGAGGTTACAAACATTAGTGGCAAGAGTTGTTTCACACCAAACTGAAAATACACCATATTTTTCCTCTCTCCTACATTGAATATTTCCTTTTTCATCCAACCAACCTAGTCTAATTTAAATTTTTACAATATTCAAGACTTGGAGATAAATACCATACCACACAGGCCAAAATATGCACATCAAAAAACAAAAAGAAAAAAAATCAACTGAGGTCAGAGTACTTGCGGAGATGCCAGAAGTCTTCAATTTAGGAATTTTGAAGGAGGAACTGAAGAGTTTTTTGGAGTATCAGGATTAGCTACGTCAACATCTTTTCTCTTGAAGGCTGCTTCTTCCATCAGAAACAAAATGAAGTTAAAACATTTGCAGGACTCATATAACAACAATGGAAAGGCAAAATACTTCTATGCACCATGCATTTGTATACAGTATTAGTTATTCAGCATTAGCAATATTGATTTGTTTACGTTGAACAATATTAGTTATGTCAATTACACAGTGCAACTGCCTTAATTCCAAATGTTATTCCAATGGAAAATGAAAATACAAGTACCTCAAGTGAGTTGCTTCTTAGGATCCTTTTCAACAGTTGATCTTTGAGAAGTTTGCCTTGTACGGGTTGTCTGCAGATTACGAGAAACTTTAGCTCCCATCATTATTAGACCACGAAAAGAAAAAAGAAAAGAGATTTTTTCAGAATTTAAACCAGGAACAAGAAACACAAACATCAGATATCTTTGGCATCATATTATCTATTTCCTATTTGTTCACATTCGACACCTAACTGTAGAGAACATGTTATTGGTCCATCATACTTAACAGCATGCTTCTAACTTTCATTAATATGAAGACATCTAAACAAATTCGAGCTTAACTAAATGTTCAGCCATTGGGAGACAAATTAAATGGACCGTAATCTCAGGAATTATCATCCTTAACTAAATGTTACTTCTCCCTATTCGGTCATAAATGCAACATAAAAGGTTCCTTAGACAATATCTACTAGGAAGCTTTTTTCTCATAATGGCTATTATCTCTAACCTTTTTATTTCTATAATTTCCACACAATCAGTAATTGAATTGCAACAAAACCTTCTGGCAGTTATGAAGATTCATGTACGCAAGAATCATCAACCTGAAATAATGAAAAAAAAAAAAAAAAAAAAAAAAGAAAGAGACTGTTGCGGACAGATTTTATGGAGTAGTGCATGTTTCTTTATTCTATTTAATTAGTAATTAGTCATTAGATCTTTATTTAATTATTGGGTCATTAGTATTATTATGTTGTGGACCTTGTACATGGGCTTTGATAGGTTAGATCAAATAAAAAGGGGGTTTGAGTTGGGATTTTGGCTTGCGCTTGGAAAGAAGTACTTCTCTGTTTTCCGGTGATCCCATCAAAATAGTGCACAACTAATACTGACCAACTAATACCCTTTGGCTTTATCTAATTGTCCCAAGATTTATGATACAGTGAAATCACCGCATTCCAGCAAAATTCAGGATCTCATTATGTAAGTCTTGCAAAAGGTTCACTCTTTCATTCATGATCAGGATTTGAGCAACTAAACACCAAGCAAATTCACATGACCTAAATATAAGAGTCAACTGAGAGCCTAATATTGCAATATTAAAAAAAAAAAACTATTGTGAGAGGTTTCTGTTCCCATTATTAGAAACCAAATATAAATTCAGAAATAACTTGTTAGATCAAATTACAAGAACATCACTACATCAGGTAATCTGCAAGCATTTCATTGTTTATAAGAAAAGCTGGAAAGAGTAAGAAATGATTCACACTGAAACTTATCAGAAACAAAAGCAATCCGGTGTCTATCATCAGAGCATTGGATTACATCACGAAAACAATCACAACACAACTGAGGCTACAAATAAGAGCATGTTTTGCAATCTTGGATTATCGTGATTACAAGTATTGGATTATCATGATTTAGAATACCTGGATGTGTAATGCAGTTCGTTGTACATATTTTGTTTGGTTATAAATAATAAAACTCAGCTTTAAGGTGATTACATATCAATACTTTGATTGGTAATATGTAAGACAATCGGTTCAGCAGTTAGACTTGACCATTTCACCCTTCAATTTATTTTGAAATAACCTCAGTACCCTAAATTTAGAAGGTAATCTAATCACTTCAAGATTTAATACCAACTCTAATAAGTGGGATTGGGGATACCAGCTAACAGGTGGAATCCATGGTAACCCACTAACCCCAAAATAGTATTTAAAAAAGGGGCTTGCTTTCAATACCGGGCTCCAAGGCTAACTCGTATGGAAAACTAAATGTAATATTAAAGGAAGGGTATTAGGCATCAATACATGAAAACAAGCGAGGCCTAACTATATGTCATGAACAACGAAAGCAAGTTCAGATAATCAATAGTAGGAAACTATCAGTTAGAAGGTCAAATGAAAATTAAAGTATCACCTTTTCAATGATTTGAGAAGGATCTGATTTTTTCTTCTCCGTCCCGCAGGGGCGCAACGGGGAAGACGCTGCTCTGGATTTCAAGAGTTCAATCTCCTTCAAAAGTTTGGAGATTTCCTTACTCTTTTGAACTGATTCAGATTCCATCTTGGTTAAGTCAGCCCTTAGCCTTTCATTTGACATTACAATTGTCTGCACCTTTTCATTTGCACATTCAGCTTCATCGCATTTCTTTTTTAATTTTTCAGATAAGTCGCTCTCCATTCTTTTAAGCTGGTTTAAAACGAATTCTTTCTCTGATACGATTGCAGAAATCTCACTGTTCTTCTCCAATTTATATTGCTCAATTTCACTTTTCAGCTTGATCAATTCAGCTTGAAGTGACTTGGTTCGTGAGGCTTTCCCTTTATTACTAACATCATTCGATACATCCTGCAAATTCCCAAAAATATAAATTATTATTTACATTTAGACACACATATAATTATATCAAAGGAAAAACATCAAATGAGTAAAAAGTAGAGAGCATACAGTTGGTCAGGGAAGATTTTCTATAAAGAGATAGTCACACCATTCGCTGAAGTCAGCTATATCATCCTTTGTGTTCTCTACATTTGGCAAAACAAGATATGAAGATTATAAAGAACAAAGAAAACAAATAGTCTTTAACCTATAAACATTATTTCACTGGAAAACTGCTAAACTAAGCAGTCGATGGCATACCTCATCAGAATAAGCTTCTGAATATGTGTAGTGTTTTCCTTTATAGTGTTAACCATTTTTGGAATATTAATACTAAAAGTTGGTGAGCATTATGCTTAATAATTGCAGAGAAATACAGCAGATTCTTTGTGTACAATCATTCTTTTTTATTCCCAGAAATCCTGCGGTGACGAGAAAACCTAAAACAAATTTCGCGACGAATTTAACTCGCAGAGAACAAAATGCGGAACGAATCAATCGAGGATCGAAACAAAGAATCATAAACCGTGATTAATGATACCATGTAGAACTTTGATGAATTGAATTCATCTTGTTATTGAAGAAGGAAGAAATTCGAAAGAGAAGTTTGTTACAACTGTTTACAACTTATGGATGAAAATATGAAAACTAACTTAATGAGAGAGTGAGAGGCTCTCTTATGTATACTAAGTATCTAAAACAACTAAACTTAAAATTATGAGTTCTAATACAGAAAAATTAGAGCATCTCCAACAATGAAAACTCAAATTACAACTCAAACCTCAAATTTGCCACCAAATTTGCCTCCTTCAATAAAATCATCTCCAACCATTAAACTCAAATTTTAACTCAAATAAGAATATTCTAAGAATATTCTTAACTTTATCAATTTAATTTTATTTATCTAACATTTATTTATAATTAAATTATAATTTCATATTTACATTTTAAACTAACCAAAAAAAAAAATTGCAAATTTAATAAAAAAATATTAAAACACATTAGTTCAATGATATAAAATCTTGCAAAAATAAATTATATAAAATACCATAAGTCAAATACATGAGTCATCACAATTACGCACTTAATACTATAAATAATATTGCATTTAATACAACTTTCCTGACAATAGTAAAAAATATAAATTGCATAGCGATGATGCGTTAATTTTTCTAAAATAATTTAAAATTAGTAGAAATAATAATTGTTTTTAAAATAAAAAAGTAATGCATAATATTAAGCTAATGTAAAAATTAGTAAAATTAAAATACACACATTTAAACCATAACAATACAAAATAATTTTTTTTAAAAAAAAGGTTTGAGGTTGTGGTGTAGAGAGCAAAATTGCCTCAACACTATTCACAAATAACAATTGAGTTCCTTTTGAGTTGCCATTAGAGTGACTTTTGTGGCAAATCAGCCGTTTGCCACTAATTTGCGTCTCCTTAGAATGCTCTTGAATTGAATAAATAATATCTTGTGCCTTAAAAATTATAAATGCAAGGGACAATGAATTGAGCCCTTCTCTTGAGGAATTCTTCATCCAGTTTGATATTAATCTCAACTAAAAAGGTCTTTCAGTATTCATAACTTAAGAAAAAAAAAAAAAGTTATAAAGAACATTACAAGAAATTTAACAAAATTAATCTTTGATTCTAGTAACTGAAACACAAACGGAACTTCCAAATTATGTGAATACTTGTGTTCTTCAAAAACCAAATATAATCTACATATTTTCAGGTTTAAAAAGAAAGAAAAAAAACTTGATCTTTAAATCAAAGATCAACTAACCATATCTCTTGTAAACTACAGCTTCCTCTCCTTCAAACCCAATAGAATTCCGATTTCAGGGACTCAACCTTCTTCTCCAATTTCATCTGCATCGAAAAATCCCCAATTATAAAACCTATTTCCATCCCTCAGAAATTCTTACACTTTACGCAATCGAAGAAAAAGAAAACAGAATATTTTACCTTACAAAACACCACCGTACAGAATTTAATTTTGTCCTTCGAGAAGTGCCTCTCTTTCTACAAATTCTGGCACAAATTCAGTAACGCCTTGAAAATCTTATCCCCATTTTTGTTGCCGCGATTCGGACTATAATGGGGTTTGCGTTTCCCCATTCGCGGAGTATAAATTAAACAGATCTTTGAAGAAATAGTAAAACAGAAAACGAAATTAATAATAATAATATAGTCGAATCTTTAAATTTCACAGCGAAGAAGAAGAAGAGGCAGAGAGAAATAAGTGTGATCGAGCAATAACAAAAAGCCAACGGTCGAAATTAAATTTGAATTTTATAAGTTGCAGCACGCTATGAGGAGAGTCAAACGCCAATTATTGTCTGCAGGTTGCTCCCATTTTCCGGTTTTCTCACTTCTAGCAATCTTTTTTCTTCACAAAAAAGGATTTTATATAACTCCCCGATTATGCGGATTAATTAGACTTTCAGGTGTCAAATTAAATGCTTATAACTATCTTAAAAAAATTCAATTAAAGTGATTCACCACAGTTTAAGTTATAAGCTAATAAGTATTAAATAATCATGGATTGAAATGAATTGAAAAAGAAATTGGTAGTAAAGAATTTTTTAGAGTGAGATGGAGAGTGGAGGTTAGGGTAGTATCATCCATTTTTTGACGTCATCGGTGAGGTAATAAAACCCTATTTTGATCTTAGGACAAAATATGTTTTGGAACAAGTATTAATTAGAACAAAGTATGAGATTGAAGAAGCGGATGTGCATCATTCTTTTCAAAATTTCTGGAAAGCAATTGATATGAAATCCTTATTTTTGAGGTTTAAAGAGGTGGAAAGGATTCGAGATGTTTTTATACGAGAAATGAGAGACAAGGAGGGCAAAGATTTGGATTTGTCCGTTCGAGGGAAATATTGATCGATAAAGATTGAATAAGTTGAGCGATATATGGATAGGAACATACAAGTTAGAGTGAACATTACAAAGTTTTCGGATGCTTTGGCCGGAATCGGTCAGAGTGAAGGTGGCTCTGGGATATGGTGGCTCCTCTAGGGCTATGGATAATAATCATTATGGGACAAGGGAATGAGAAACAAATGCATTATGTGCAAGATATAAAATAACGAGGTACGTACCATGAATGACATGTCGAGAAAATCTTGCGAGAGAGGAGAACCTTTGAATGTTGAATACCCCCAACCCGAGGAGGAAATAGAGGGGGGAGACTGGTCGATCCAACAAGGAAGATAAGGATTGGTTAAAAAATGTTTATCTGGAACCTTGAAGGAATGTTTTCCATGATGCAGGCGGGGAGAAAAAAAATCGGCAAGCATCGCGATAGAACAACCATTATCTCTTTTTACGGGCGGTGATCTGGTCCTTATCGGCGGCTAATAAGGAGGAAATTAAGGATAGCGAGTTAAGCGAATATATCAAATTGTTGAATACATTGAACCATGGTGCAAATTAAAGCGTGCGCAATAAGCGGTTGATTTGGACAAAGGCGGTTCGGAGGTCTCTCTCCTGGCGTGGAATCGATGTTCTTCAAACTAGTTACATCGCGTTAGGGACCTTGGTGAAGATCGATGAGGAAAAAATGAATAAAATAGTCTTGTGAAGGCGAATCCTGGTTCGGGGCGACACTATAGGAGATACGCCGGGGTTATTTATGGTGACTATGGATGGGCGATGGTATAACATCTGAATTTGAGTGAAAATGAATCGTTAATTGGCGGCTCTCTCGAATATGACTCAAATAGCCGAGGGCGTCGGGGGTTTGGAGGAAGATGATGAGATACACGATGATATAGGCGAGTTGCCAATCACCAAGCAATCACCAAAATGCGTGCATGGGGTTAAATTGATGGGCGAGTCACCATCCGATATATGTACTAGGGGAAGATAATAATAATGATGCGTTAGGTCCCATGAGGCGGCGCATATTTTGTCAGTGGATTGGTTTCAATTATACGGGATCAACTTCGAGGTTTCTGGTTTTGAATGAGTTTGTGGGGCATACTTACAACCAATAGCGATATGGTGGGCCAAAGCCAGAATAATTCCCATGAAGCGGACCCAAGTTAGAAATTGTTGGTGAATTGAGCTTGGAAAGTAATAATAAGTTCTGGATTTGGCTTCGACAACAATCAAACAAATATTACCGCCTTTTTCTTTTGTTGGTCCTTGTGTAAACGAGGTCTCCTGCGTGTATGGGGGAATACCGTGCTCTGATTTTAAAACTTTTTAACTTCACCGAGATCGACGATTTTGGGATGTCACGAGAATTTTTTCCCGAAGCAATCGCCCTGAGTCAAAGTCTACCGAGATACGATCACGAAGCGACTTTAGAGTTTGATTCAGACAGGGCCTAACCGGTTTTGCTTTAGAGATCTTGAGAAGTCAATCGAGATAATTATCTTCTTCAACACTCGGTAGAATGGTTCGATTTGCAATCTATCCTGCTCTGTGACACTGGTGGTCGCGGAATGGTTGGCCCTAAGTTTATACTCGTTTTAACTCGAAAATCTCTTCCTTTTATAGCGGTGGTTAAAGGCCGATCAATTCTAATGCAAGTTCATTGGATTGATTCGGTAGAGTATCAAGAAAAATAAGATGCTTTTTAGTGAAAATATGCAATAGATAATATCACGAGACAAAAAAGCAAACAACACATCAATTATAGTGGTTCGAGGAGACCAAGCTCCCCACGCGTCACTTTCTCCGATCTTGGAGAAATTCCTTAACACACTTCTCCCTAAAGCTTCAGGTGACTCACTGCCATTTACTAACTTTTCTACTTTGGAGTTTTCACGACTCTTCGCAAACTTACTTTCAACACACACAAATTTTCGGACTACCATAAACAGCTTCTGAATTTCTTCTCAAGAGCTTTCGCCGAACTCACCGACTTTTTCGCTCTTTACAACTCTTTCTAACCAATAATTCAAACACAATACAAACTACCTTATCAAAGGGTTTGAGTTTGGTTGGTTTCAACTAGGGAGAGATATATCACTAATAAGTACAAATGCAAAGGCTAGGATATCTCTACTAAACTTTGAATATATCTATCAAATCTAGGCTTAGTGAATGAGCTCTCTTCAATTGAAACACTTGGTAAATTCTTGGTTTTAGAAAGTGCTTCAATTTTGCAAGAATCTTAATGAGCTCTTGAGTTCTTTGATTTCTAAGAAACCTTTCAATGGTGAAGGTCCTTCGGTATTTATAAACAGCTTCTCCAATGGTAACTCTTTGAAAAACTATCACATTGGAAGAGATAGAATCAAAGTTTCTCTTGCGGTTATTGATGAACAATTATTTTGAAGGTTTGAACACACCCTCGCATGTTTTAGGAAAATATGCAACCGTAACCAATCACCAATTTTACGTGAGGCCGGGAAGATATTAGGTCGACATTTCTTGATTGAGATGTCGCTTTGAGTGTAGGTAAAGTCGTTGATGTTGCCTCCTCATTGGTTGAGATTTTTCTTTGGCAAGAGATAAACAAAACGACTTTTTTTAAGTTGACCTTTTCCGGTGATATGTTCCTTAATGTCCCAAAATGTCTAATATTCTATTTTGTTTGTACTAGGAATGAACATAACACTATTTCATTAAGATAGTGGTTCGGGGTCCTTTTGATTGATACAAAAATAGTCTTAGGGATCTTAGGATCTTAGGATATTCAATCTTGGTTACTCTCGAGTCTTGATGTCTTCGGATTCTTGAGTCTTGTGGGAGTTCGATTCTTCGTAGTCTTGAGTTCTTGGGATACTTCAATTCGGTCTGTTAAAAAAATTCCTGATCTATATCTGCTTGACTATACATGGTGCGAGATAATCACGATTCCTAGTATCTATTGAAACCCGATTACGATTCTATATTATCAAGATGTCACGATACATGTCATACTTTCGGGGTTTTGGGATATAATCAAAATCTTTATTCAAAAATCATCTAAAATTAATTTCTCTCTTTTTGATGATGCAAAAACCATCTTTGTTACATTTGAAAACCTAACCTATACTTTCGGGTTTCAGTTGGCTATTACATTCAAATGGCATATCGAGGATAAGTAAGACCATGTAAAAAAGATAATGAGATATTATCTTGAACAACCAAAAGATAAACTTTTTAATTGATGAAAGATAAGAATTACATTTTATAATGAAAAAAAAATACATAGTCTTCAATCTTTTCGATCTCATCCTTCTGGTACTTCTAAAGTTGAACATCCCAAAGTATCTCTTCTTCAATTCATCTTTTTCCTTGATGATTTCGATTTATTTCTGTTAGGCCTAGGCAAAGAGCATCTTGAAGCAATTTCTTGAGAGATGGCCGCCTTCATTCACAAAGCCGTTCTCAAATCTAGGAGCTTGGTACATGTATGGTCCTGGAGCCACAATCTGAGTGTTGCTCTCATCTCCGGCCGGTTTGATCCATTTTGCAGTAGATATCGGGATAGAATGTCGCAAGCCAAATATTCAATAAATGCCTCATTCTTGTCTCGAGTTGTTCCCTCTCCATTCTCTCGAATTTTATAATAGAACTAGAAGGTTCTTTTGATTTCCTCTCATGCATCATTGATCGTAAAGGCATCCATTTATCAATGTGCGATCATTTACAATTTTCTCGGTGCCTCTCCTTTTGCCAATGAACTTCCTGAATATACCCTTCTCTTGCTTCTTCTTCATTTTTTCTTCTTGATCGATTGGAGCCTGAAAACCAGAAGCAAGCGATTCTTTTCTTTTTTTTTCAATCAGAGGGCTTTGAGTCTGCTTTGTATTGAAGGTCTCGTTGTGTATCAGTTCAACTCCTCAGTTCTTCCTCGATTCATCAAATTGACCACAAGCTTCCTTTGAACAGGTTTTGTTACTTTTGCTTTTTTTCTCTCTTGTTCAACAAAAAAGCAATTGCTTTTCTCTTCTCATGTCTAGCTTGTTCTTCTCCTCGCCTTTGCTTGTTTCAACTTTTTTTCTGTCACAAGCATCTTTTCTTGTGTGATTTGTTGAACAATAATTTGTTCTCATGTCTGAGTGAACGAGCATTCTTCAACTTCTTTTTCTTTGAATTTTTTACGTGGCTTCAATCTCTTTTAGAGCATCAAAAATCTTCTTGCATCGGAACCTTTCTCTCCGGGCTTTCTTTCTCCAAGGTTTGTGCAACAACTTATCCAATTGTTATTTTCGAATTTGGTCTTTTCCCTTAAAGCATCATACCTTGGGAGAAGTTGGGATAATGTAGTATCCATATGGTATTGCTTTTTTCCTAAGCCCGTGACCTCCCCAAACCCAATTGATCATGTTCATCTTCCCGGCCTCGTCATGTAGTTTTTGGCCATGGAAAATTCATGAAAGTGGAGAAACTGTGGTCTTCTTGCATCATCTGTCATTTTGGACATGGAGCAGTGCTCATTTCCTCAATAACGGTTTTGATTACTTGTTCATTCTTCAAATCCGATTTGGCCTCAGATATCTGGATTTAGGCATGGTATCTTTGCTCATATTTGCATTGAGTTCTGTCTTTACCCCATCAATCTTCTCGTCGGTGCAATCATCTTATCCGAGATAGTTGTTTTGAATTTGCTTATGTTAGATGATGAGCTTAGATTTTCCAACTTTTTTGAGATTGACTTGCTAAAATTTCCTCCATCGGAAGTCATTTTTCTCCACCATTGGCACCACCTTCTGGATTCATCCAAAGATTGGGAAATCGATCACTGGAGGTAGTACAATTCTCCAACCGAGTGGGGTGCTCCAAACGAGCCTCGATCAATATCATAAACAACAGTTTAAAGCTAGGTACTTCATAACTCGGCATAATGTATATTAGTGCAAAGGTACCGGAGAGTGCTAACTTACCGAGGTTGTCGACATCGATCATTGGTCAAAGATTTCCTTTCTCCATTCTCCATGCGTTTTTCTTTCTCAAAGATCTTTAAAGTTCCTTTTCTTTCAGATTGCTTTCTCCTTCTCCATCGCTTTCCCATCTTCTTCTTGATTATGAGAACGGATGCATCTGCTTTCATCATTCCTTCTTTTTGATACCTTTCTTTCCACAAGTTCGTCAAAATCATCCATTTTTTCATTCGAGCTTGGTTTCCTGAAACCTGAGAACTCTGTGTCGACGGCCGGTCAAGCGCCCCACCAATCTTCTCCTCTGAAAAGAGGCTATGTTAAAACATCTCCGGGAGTGTCTAGTTAGGATGTAAATGTTATCCGAGCACGAAGAAAAATATCTTGAAAAGTCGGGATAAGCATTATTCGGGTATCCAATCAAGATGAACCTTTCCCTTGCTTCGCCATTATATTTCTTACCGCCGCCTTTCTTCAATTTAGGGCTCTACGGAATATCGCCTCGGATTGGGTGAGTTAAAGTCTTGAAGGATCGAAAATGTTCTTCGGGGAGAGTATCCAAATTTAGCGGATCCCCGAGATTCATGCGCTCACGAGGTCCTTTGAAAATCTCACGAGATATTATATCGGTCTTTCGGGGAAGTTCCAAGTACCTCACGAATACATGTTCTTGAGTGTCACCTTTCTTAACATTCTTTACTACTTGAGCAAGCATCAGAAGTGGAATTTTAACTTGCCGAGCTTGATTTGAGTTTCTTCACATCATCGCCTGGCCTCTTTCTCGCCAATTAGTCAGAAGTCTTTTTTTCTTCGAGGAGCCAAACCTTTTTCTTGATTTTATCTCGATTTCCTCTTTTATCCCTCGGAAAGATCAAGAGATTTCTTAAATCATTTCCTCATCACGAAGCCTCCGGGATGTTTTATCGATCTTTCTCGGCAAAGCGGGACAACACTTAAGAATTACAACATCATCTCCGATCAACTAGAATCATCGATCCTCGATTCCTCTTGAATCATAGAGCTTTGGTTTCTGATGGAGCAACCTTTTCTTTTAACGAGATTTAGTTTTTCCGAATATGATCCGAGTCCTAAAAAATTCTACGCATTATAGGAAAATATTCTCCAGTCTGGGCAAGGTCATCCATTCAAAAGCCGACCTTCCATTCCCAAACAAAGACCTTTTAGTTTTGGTGAAGAAGAAATGCAATCCACCAAGAATTTCAAGCAATTGAAGTCCATAGAGGGTGAGTCCTCTATCGCGGCCCATGAGCCTCAACTTATTTCCTTTCACCGCTTGGGAGATGAAGAGTTTCATCAAGATTAATTTTGCCACAATGTCAATTAAGACCGGTATTTTGCTTTTAAACATAATCTATGCAGCCCTTTCAATTCCACCTTGGTTTACAAAATGGTCCAAAATTTCTTGTTCTCTTCCGGACATATACAATCTTTGGATCTTCTCATTTATCACTTAATTCAAACTCGAGTTGATATCGCCAGGACAAGATTTCGATTTTAGAACAAACCACTGCTTTCGGGATTAAGATAAGTTCCAAAACTTAGTCTGCAAACTTGATCCTCCCGGTCCTCCTTCTCGAAGGTTAACAACAAAATTGCAACACACTGGCTAGTTCAGATTCTCGCATATTGCTCACGGTTTTTGTAATTCAGCCAAGACTCAACATGTTTAGGAGCCTCTTCTTCTATCGGGTTACTTTGTTGTCGATCACTGGCTACTATATGTTTTAACGGCTTCCGCTTTACGCTAGGAACTTTGACCATCGAAGGCCGTAATTAGGGAACTCCATTATGATAGAAACAAAAGAAAATTCAGGTAGGTTAGGAAGGGGTTGAAGATTTGAAGGTTTAAGGATTTGGGGAATTTTGATCGCTTAAATGTGAGAAATAAACTAATGAGGGCTAAAATTGGCTTATATATGATCCGGTGAAATAAAGATCAATGGTTGTGATTACTCGGAGATAATATGATGAAGGGTTGAGATTTAATCTAAGATTTAAAGAAATCAAAAAAGAAAACGGATATTTTCGCTATTTTTCCGGGACAACAATGCAGAAAGATTTATAGTAATCTTTGACAAATGGACGATTCTTGAAAATCGAGGTGACTATTCATCTTTTCATTCAAAAGACATTTCCGCTTTAAAGTTCAGTCTTTGTCATTTATTTCAAATGATTCTTTGGTAATCCTCATGTAATAAATCTCTTCAATTTAATGTATTATCAATATATCTTTGGATTATTTGAACACGTAAACCTTACTTGTTGGTCCCGTGCGTTGAGCCTTACAATGTATGGGGGGAATACACGTGCTTGTTTTTAAACTTTTTCTTTGAGTCACTTTCGAAAAATAATTTCCTAAGATTTTATCGAGAAGACGATTCCACTAAGTCAAAGTCTACCGAGATATGATCCCGAAAGCCGCTTTTAAATCTCGATAATCCCATTCCGAGTCCCGAGGTCAGAGATCCCGAGTTGCTTGGATCGAGATAACCAAAAACTGAACCCTTTGTAAGAGTAATGTTTGGTTTGGTAACTATGAGTTAGATTTACTCAGTTATCTAAAATGGTTTCGCCTTAGTTTATACTCGAAGAAGCTTTGCGTAAAACTTCCCTTTAGTAAATAGTGATAGGGTTTTGTGATTCACTTATGCAACTTCAAAGGATTGATTCCAACTCAAAATCGCGAAAAGTATGCTTTCAAAATCAAGTCAATGCAAAACCTTAGGAAGTGATAAGTGAAAGCGATAAAGAACACAACAATTATAAGGTTGTAGACTCAAGTCCCGTCCACTCTCCGAGCTCTGTTAGAAATTCACTATCAACTTATGAGCTTTGCGACTTACCTCGTAGGTTTATTTTTTCAACTTTACCGAGGTTTTAGAATTACTCCAATGAGTTTACTTACTCAACCCGACTTTGAGCTATTCCGACTAAAAAGGAAGTTTTTTACTCAATGACAAAATGAGACTAACTTAGAGCTTACTAACTTCTCCTCTGAGTTTTCTCGACTACTCGCGTAGTTTACTAACTCTTTACAACACTTCTCACCAACAAACACACTCCAACTACCTTCACAAGGGTTTGGGGTTTCTAGGTTGGTTTCCAACTAGGATGAGATATCCTTTACAATGAAGCACAATGCAAGGGTTAGGATATCTCGACTAAGCTTTGGATAATTCTTATCAAGCCAGGCTTAAAGATAGTGAGCTCTATTCAATATTGAAGCACTTGGGAAATTCTAAGTTTTTTCGAGTGTTTTTAACTTTTACAAGAATAAGCTTGAGCTCTTGGTTATGATAAATTTCCCGTAACCTTACAATGTAGAGGGTGCTCATTTAAAGGCATACACCAAGGTCACTCTGAAAACTATCCGTTGGAGCTTTAACCATGAGTTTCTTGTGGTGTGTGAAACGGCTATATTTAGGTTTGAAACTCCAAAACACTTTCTGAAGACATAGCCTTCCATGGATCCGGCCTTCACGTTTTTTGCAATGCGGAACTTTTGTACATCCTCGACATCTTTTTGGAGCAAACTGTTACTTTTCGATTTAAAGTTCAATGATGGAATGTTGTCTTTTCTTTCGACTTTGTCTCCGTTAAACAACACCTTCAATACTTCTTTTTTTGGTTACAAACTCACGAGTTTGATATAGCCTTAACAACATGTTTCGACTTAGTTCTTCTTGTCCGTTTGAATGTCTTGCATATCTAACTTTCTACGAATCGCGATCTTCTCAAGATTGCATCCTTGGATAGATATATTAAGGATATGAGAATTTAAGGAGTTCAAATCTGAAAAAGCATTGAATGACATCACCGATTCTTTATAATTATTGTGCCTTAAAGATTCTTGATCTTTAGTTTCTCGGTCTTTGAGTCTTTTTGTGTCTTGAGTCTTACGAAGTCTTGTGGTCTTCTTCGAGTCTTTGTAGTTTATTTTTGGCGATATTTTACGTCTTCTCGTAGTCTTCTTTATATGTTGATAAATGGAGTCTTCAAGAACTATCCTAAACTATATCTCTTTGACTATACATTCGCAGATAACATCCTGAATATTCTAAAATCAGGCCTCGACTCAACTTATCAAGATCATGGTAAACATGTCATACTCGGGGTTTTGGGATCTAATCAAAATCATAAATCTTTATTAAAATTCATCTCCCAACACTTCTTGAATATTGATCTTGACAAAAATTTGTCCCGAGTCTCGATTTCCATATGAGAAAATTTGTCTGAGTTATTCCCCGGAATAACTACATGCTCTTGAAGGACTTCTCCTTCAAGTGAAATTCATTCACCTCGGATCCAACATGCCTAATTCAATCGATAGTTCACGAAATCTTGATTCATTTAATGGTTTAGTCAAGATATCAACTCTTTGTTTATCAAGATGAATTTTCTCCATTCTTATATCATTTTTCTCAACATGATCTCATTTGGGAGATGAATTTAACAAAGATTTTGATTAGATCACAAAACTCCCCGAAAGATGACATATGTCGTAGACATCTTGATAGAATAGAATGGGGATGGGGGTTTCAATAGATGCTAGGGATCGGGATTATCTACACCATGTATATGCCAGATATAGAAAGATTTTTTTTATACTAAAGACTCGAAGACGACCAAGAATCGAGTAATCAAGAACTCAAGTTTGAAAGTATCGAGAACATGAAGACTCGGAAGAATCGAGGATTAAAAGAATCAAGAACTTAAGAGCTTGAAGATCGCTTTTTTTTATGCGGATCAAAAGGATCTCGAACAAGCTATTTTTATGAAATATTGTTATGTTCATTTCTAGTACAAACAAATGTAATGTTAGACATTTGTGGACATTAAAGGAACATATGGATCAAGAAAAAGAGTTGTTTGTTTGTCTCTGCTCAAACAAAGATTTCAACCAATGAGGAGGCAACATCACTTTGTCAAAGATCGACACGTAAAATGACCTTTCACCGAGGAATGTCGTATGATATCTTCAGTTCATAGATATTGGTTCTTGGCTACATGGCTACATATTTCCTAAAACATCAAAGTGAGTGTTCAAACCTAAAATAAATTGATTCATCAATAACCGGAAGAGAAACCCTTGATGCTATCTCTTCAACGAGATAGTTTTTCAAGAGTAACCTTTGGAGAAGTTCCTATATACCAATGACCTTCACATTGAAAAGGTCACGGAAATTTTAAAAAGAACTCAAGAGCTCATTCAGATTCTTGCAAATTGAAGCCTTTCGAAAACCCTAGAATTTCCCAAGTGTTTCACATTATAGAAAAGCAATTCACTAATGTAGATTGAAAGAAATATACAAAGCTTAGTAGAGATATCCTTCCCTTTGCATTTGTTCTTGAACAAAGGATATCTATCTTAGTTGATTCCAACCCAAACCCAAACCCTTTGATAAGGTAGTTTGTGTATGTATGTGCTTTTGTTGGTGAGTTAGAGTTACAAAAGAGTGAGCAAGCTGCCGTAGGTTAATTTACTAAAAACTCTAGAGAAGAAGTTAGTAAGCTACTTGTGGTAGTCCAAAAACTTGTGTGTTTAGTTAGTAAGTCTGCTTGATCACCGTAAAATTTCAAGTAGAAATATGAGTAAGCTACAATTGAAGTTGGCTTCCTAAAGCTTTAGGAAGTGGTTTCATGAATTTATCCAAGCCTTGAGAGTGGGCGTAGGAGCTTGTGTCTGAACCACTATTATAATTCTTTGTGTTGTTTGCTTCTATCTGCATTTTTATTCGTGCATGTTTTTTTTTGAAAGCTAATTTTCTCGATATTCAATTGGAACCAATTCACTAAACTTGCATCAAATTGATCCCAAACTTTAATTTATTTTATTAAAGGAAGAAGGTTGCAAAAAGCTAAAACGAGTATAAACTTAGGGCCAACCTTCCAAGACACTTGAGTTCTTAGAACAGATAGTTACCAAATCGAACTCAACTCTTTCGAAAGTGTTCGAAGAAGATAATTATCGATCCAAGCCCTCGATAGATCTCCCATAATTTTGAGGATAGGATGATTATTAATCAATCTTCTCGAAATGTTCCCCAGATCATTGTCTCGATGAAAACTTTGACTCGTATGATTTGTATTTCATCGGCAAAAAAATGAAGTGATAACTCGACCCATGGGAAATTCGATGAAGAAAAGTTTTAAAAATCACCTTGAACATGTGTATTATCCCATACACGTGTAAGACTTCTTCATCGGGACCAACAATAGCTAATGAAGTGATGTACCGATATCAACATGCTTACATCGGGTGTGTGTCTGGCTTTTTTGTGTAATAACAATTGCGCTATTATTGTCACAAAATATTTCCACTTCATTGGCTATAATCTTATAATCCTCAATTGTTGTTCCAGCTAAAGATTGACTTCTTCTTGACTTCCTAGAGGAAGTTTTATTCACCTTCAAAGAAGATTAGTTTCTTACGAGTCGGATCTTCTTTTGTTTGAAATTGACAAGTTCATGGTAGTAGACTTCGTCAATTCTACATCCTCCATGTCAGACTGAATATAACCCGATTAATTTAAGGTTCGAGGTTTGGATACCATAATCCTCTATTCACAATTGCCTTTTAAGATACTTCAAAATCTTTTTGGCGTTCTCCATATATATAGCCTTAGGATTAACTTTTTACCTTGCATATCCCAACAACAAATGGAAGACTACTTGTCGAGAATACTTAATGATCCAATGATCCCTCTATAATCAAATGTGATTTATCGAGATGATCATTATGAAGACATAGATCCATCTTCGGAAGTTAGTATTCATAAGAATTCCTAACGCATTGCAATCTGACATACCATACTTCAAGAATCACATCTCTGGTGTATTTTGCTTGATTGCATGAAGATTTCTTCCTTAGTTTGTTTCATTTAAGTCCAAGAAAGAAATTCATCTCATCATATGTTTCTCAAACTTTCGCTTTCATCGTCGAGAACTTCTCACATCTCGATGATTTGGAGAACAAATATTATGTCATCCCATAAATTTGAACTAGTAAGATATCTTTCCCATCTGATATTCGAACAAAGTTCTATTGTGGTTCCTTTAATAAAACCATGTCCAAGAAGAAATTGAGAGAGTGTATCATACCATTTTTCGGTGCTTGTTTAAGACCATACAAGGCTCATCAAAGCACGTAAACTTGGTCATATAATGGTTGAAACCGGGGAGGTTGTTCACATAAACCTCTTCTTTAAGATGATTCGAAAATGCACTTTTCACATCCATCTTGGGATAGAATTTCTATGTAAGGCGGACATATCAAGAAAACAATCTGATGGCTTCTAGTCTTTCCAACGGTGAAAAGGTTTCATCATAATCCAAACTTCTTCTTGGGAGTTCTTTAACCAAATTTGCCTTGTTTCTTACAATGTTGTTGTTTTCATCTCTCTTGTTCTTGAACACCCACTTAGTTCCAATCACACAACACCCTCTTAGGTAAATCCACTAGCTCTCAAACTTCATTTCTTGTGAAGTGATTCAGACTCTTCTTGCTAGTTGATTAACTAAAATGAATCTTGAAGAGTTTCTTAAATCTCGTTGGGTAATTTTTTTGGATAAAACAAATGAATCAAAGCACTTTCTCCATGAAACCTTCTTGTTTTAACACCTTACGGTAGATCACCCACAATCGACTTGTGGGATGACTATCCAACCATCTTCTCTGGATGTTCCCCATTTGGTGATGTCCTCAACATCGAAATGTTAGGCCTGTGTTTGATCAAACTCGGGAACAACAAAAAGGAGAGAGTGAATCATCTTCCTCGGAAATTCCATTCGAACATTGTAAGAGACATTTGTTCCCTCTTGGTTGATAGATTAATTTTTTCGATTGCCAGACCACATCTTCATTGGCATTACATACGAGTTTGAATCTGGTGTATGGGTCAGTTAATTAGTCGACTTAAGTGTGTTAGCTTTCGCGGTGGAGAATTTTCATCGAAGGTCCATCATCCCGATATTTCCATCCACAGCTTCTTTTTGCAGTTTGATTCACTCCATTCATAGAAAGTGATTGAGCTTCTATTTTTTTAGGCTCAAGGGATGTTTTATCATTCATTTTGTTCGTAAGTCCGGGTGATTATCTTGGTTAGTTCTCCAAAGTCATGTTCACATTTCTTCAACACAAGTAGATTCATCAAAAAATAACATGAGGTGTTTCCAACAAAGAGTCCCACAGGTTGTAAACTTTGAAGGCTTTTCTTGACTTGAAGAATATCCTAAGAATATTCCTTCATCATCTTTGCTATCAAAAGTTTTCAACTGATCTTTTACCATTATTGTGTATGAAACACTTGCAACCAAACACACGAAAAGAAAGAAACAAGAGGCTTCCTTTCATTTCACGATTCATAGGTGTTTTCCTTGATTCTTTGTCGGCATGGATGCCAGCGAGAGTAGCATTCGGTTGTTGATAACCCACCAAAATCTCTTGGGAATATCGAACAAAGAATCATTGTTCTTGCGAACTTCTTTTCGAGTCCTATTTCTTCTTTCAAACAACACCATTTTGTTGTGGGGTCTTTGCGGTGATGTTTCATCAGTTATTCTATTCTTTTTATAATAATCGGATATAATATAGTTGATAAATTCGGTGCCTTTTTATCGATCGATTTTGACACACTCGATTCTTTTTCAATCTTGAGTCTTTTCAGTAATTCTGGCAGTTTTGTCAGAGTCTCTTTCTTACTGAGTAAGAATATGACCCATGTGTATCTAGAGTAGTCATCAACTACCACAAGTGTATATTTATTGTCATTAGTGCTCCACAGTTCTTTGGACCAAAGAGATCCATGTAAACAATTGCGATATACTGTCGATGAGACTTCTACTTTGCTTTTGAATGATGCTCTGATTTATTTTCCTTTCTGACAGGCATCACATATATGATCTTTACTGAATACTTCATTGGGTAACCCCCTCACAAGAGCCAATCTTGCAAAGTTTGTTAGGGTTTTGAAGTTTAAGTGATTGGGTCTTTTGTGCCACAAACAAGCGGTATCGTGGAACTTTTTGCAACTAAACATGTATCTTTATGAGTTAATCTCAATCAGCGAAGATACATTTTCCTTTCTAGTACACATCAAGAGAGTTTTATGTGAATCATTGTCTTTTCACATAACATAAGTTCTTTGAGAACTCAACATTGAATCCTTTGTCCACATAATTGGTGATTGAAAGCAAGTTATGCTTTAAACCAAAAACATATGAAACACCATGGATATGAGCGGAATCAACTTCAAGAGTTCCATATCCTTACCGTTTCATCCTTTGGAGTTGTCTCCAAATGTAATCTGAACCTTTTTGCTCAACATAGTTAGTGAGTAGATGTTTGTATCCCATCGTATATGTCTTGAACATCCATTTGTCCGAGATACCATGCAGTGGGTGCAATTCATTTCCACTCATCGGGGCTTTATGTTATCTTTATTCATCTCAGTGCCCTTTTCCTTCACAGAAAAATAGATGGGCCTTAGGGTACCCATTTGGTGTAGGGTAATTACCAAGTTAGTTGTACCTTTTGGAGCCCAGATTTGTTCGATAACTCTAAGTACTTTAGAGTGGTTGATTTATCTCCATAAACATCTACATACACATTCACCACCCTATGTGCCTTGGCAGTACCCGGTGTATGAGTGTCAGCCTTAGCATGAACATGAGCCTTAGAGTTCTTCTTGGGTTCAGGCCTCTTATTCAATGCAATCGCTTTTTGTACATTTGGTCTTTGCTCTTCGACGGTTCAGTGAAACCTTTACCCTTGGGCAAGTGGGGTTTAGGTTGCTGTCTTTTTAAAATTGTGGTCTTTCAATGTCGAGGACTTGGTCTTTTTCAAGTTGAGAATATCTCTCTTTGAGTGTTTCTTTTTGAAAATTCATAGTTCGTTCTGCGGATCTCCTTAGGTTGGTATTCTTAGCTTTGAGGCTTTGAAGTAATGGCCCTAAAATTTCCCTCTTGAGTGTTCGGGTTTTCTAGCCTTTTCCCGAGGTTTGGGCTTTCTTCCCTAAACCTTAAGTTTTTAAAGAAACCATAGGTCCTTTACCCTTGTCTAAAACTTTGGGTTTGTTCTTGATGAAGATTAGTACATGCCGGCGGGTTTAACAAAGACAATCTTGGTGCTACTAGAAAGAACATTAAAGAAGACCTTGTGAGGTTCCTCCGGATTATATCCCAATCCGGCCTTTATAGTTGCGAGTGTCTTTGATAACTCCAATTTCATCTATTACTTTAGATGCGAATTCAATAAGCTATCTTCTCTACCGACTATCCTCACTTTTCTTTAGAGTGTCATGCTTTTCAAAAGAGGTCATTAAATTCGATTCGATAAGATCAATCTCGCCGTATTTCTCTAATTTTTTCCATTCAGATCTCTATCACTTTCTCCTTTTACGAGAGTTGTACTTTCGTAACATCTAGATCATCAAAGAGTTCCCATTAATTGAGAAGTGATTTAGCAAAAGATAGAGTCTTTTCCACTTTGATTCTCGTGATCGATTTCTTTGTTACGCTCTTGAGTTTCTATGAGCAGTTCTTGTAACACGAATAGTCCTTCATAAGATTCTCAAAAAGAATCCATCGGTCAAAATTCTGGTTACTGAGATGAACTTGATAACTTTCGAGTGCTTGTGTAGGAGCAACAACGAGGAGATAGAAGAATTTACCTCATCCATAGCAACAAAGCGGACATCATCATCATTGTCACTATCGAGAATATCTCCCAGAAGAACCCGGATCCTTCTTGATTGTTCTTCTTCAACAATCATAGCCTTTTTGCTCTTAGATTTTTACATCTCTTGGCTTGTCTCTCCTTTCTTTCTTTGGCACTCAGCTCAAGACAATCATACAGGATTTCTCTTTGGCTTTGAAAGCCACATTCTTGCTAGATGAATAATCATCTTTGCTGTCAGATTTCTTAGTTTTCTTGTCAATCACAAATTCATAAGCTTTCGACTTTTTCGGGAGAAAACTTGTTGATATGACATAGAATCAATGTTTTTGGTGTTTTCAATCATAGCTTTACAAAGAAAACTTGTTGGCATATATATCCCATTTCTTAGATAATCCCTCTAAGAATTTTCAAGGATTGCCACTCATTGTGGGTATCTTTTCCCAAGAGCATTCGGATCATTCATAATGCTAGTGAATTTGACTTGGGTTGTCAATGGATTCACCATCTTCCATTTCAAAGCTGTCAAACTTTCCAATAGCAACAGAAAGTTTGTTCTCTTTAATATGATATGTGCCTTGACACATGATAGCAAGTGTGTCCCATATCTCTTTGGCAGTTTCACAGTGAGAAATCATCCCCATAACACCATCATCAATAAGTGTTATATAGAGTATCTTTGGCAATGTAGTCCAAATTGACTAACTTTTCTCATCACGAGTAAAAGTTGGTCATCAGTTTTGAAATTCATCTCTGGGATCATTCTATCGATTATCGATGAACTGGGATTCACAAGCAGTGTATTTGAATGGTCCTTCGAAACCACTCTCCACATTCTTTCATGCTTAGAATACGGATGTACCGCGATTCTCAATCTCCATAGGTCATAGCTCTCAACAGAGAACATAGAAAATTTCTTAGAAGGCATGATGAATGAGCCTTGTAAGATATCGGCGATAAGAATATATTCAAGAGACCACCAAAGTATTTCAAATGACTATGGCTACCAAAGCAAGTGGTCAAAATGAACCCTTTGCTCCGATACCACTTGATGGTCCCGGTACAAAGCGATTCTCACACGTGTATGGGGGGAATACACGGTGTTAAGTAATTTTTAAAACTTTTCTTCCTTTGAGATCGGATGGGTCGGGGATGTCACGAGAATTTTTTGCCGAGAAGCACAAATCATCCTGAGTCAAAGTCTCTTTGAGGAACGTTGATCTAAGTTGCTTTGGAAGCTTCGGATTAGCCCAACTAATCCACGAGTTTTTATCGGAGATCGAGAAGCTTGGATCGATAATTATCTTCTTGAATACTGGTAGAGATGGTTCGGGTTTGGTAACTATCTGTTCTAGCCCACTCAGTGCGGAATGGTTGGCCCTAAAGTTTTATACTCGTTTTAACTTGAAAAAAATCTCATTTTATAAAGTAGTGGTTAAATGTGATCAGTTTAATGCAAGTTAATTGGTTTGATTCAGCGAATATCGGTAAAAAGCAGGTATGCTTTTCGGTGAAAATATCGTTAGATAATATCTCAAAGAACAAAAAGCAAACAACACGGCAATTATAGTGGTTTCGGAGACTCAAGCTCCCACTCTCTCTCTAATCTTGGAGAAATTCCTTAACACACTTCTCCTAAAGCTTCGAAATTTGAACCTCTTTAACTTACTAACTTTTCTACCTTGGTTTTTACGGGCGACTCACTTTGCGGCTTACTAACTCAATACACACAAGTTTTCGTAGACTACTATAAGTAGCTTTAACTTCTTCTCTAGGAGCTTTACTCGCTAAACTCACCGCACTTACTCACTCTTTACAACTCTTTACTCACCAACACCACACACTCAAACTACCTTATCAAAGGGTTTGGTTTTTGGGTTTGGTTGGTTTCCAACTAGGGTGAGATATTCTTTTACAATAAGTACAAATGCAAAGGCTAGGATATCTCTACTAAGATTTGAATATATCTATCAAATCTAGCTTAGTGAATGAGCTCTCTTCAATGTCAAAACACTTGGAAAATTCTAGGTTTTTTTGAGTGCTTCAATTTGTAAGAATATTGAATGAGCTCTTGAGTTGCTTTGATTTCCGTAACCTTGCAATGGTGAAGGTCACTGTATTTATAAAAACTTCTCCAAGGCCACTCTTTGAAAAACTATTATTGGAAGAGATAACATCAAGAGTTTATATCTTCGGTTATTGATGAATCCACTATTTTGAAGGTTTGAACACACACCCTTGCATGTTTTAGGAAATATGCAACCATGTAGCCAATCACCAATTTTTGTGAATGGAAAATATCGACCGACATTACTTGGTGAGATGTTGCTTAAATGTCGCATAAAAAGACGTTGTTGTTGCCTCCTCATTGGTAGAGATCTTCCTTGAGCGTAGACAAACAAAACGACTCTTTTTAAGTTGATCTTCCGGGTGATATGTTCCTTAATGTCCACAAATGTCTAGCATTCATTTTGTTTGTACTAGGAATGAACATAACACTATTTCATTAAGATAGTGGTTGGGGGGTCCTTTTTATCAAGACAAAAACAGTCTTTAGGATCTTGGTCTTGGATATTCTGAGCTACTCCGAGTCTTGATTGTCTTCGCCTTCTTGAGTCTTGAGATACTGATTCTTCGTAGTCTTGAGGATACTTCAATTCCTCGATTTATATATCGCCGACTATACATGGTGCGAATAATCACGATTTCTAGTATCTATGAAACACGATCCACGATTCTATATTATCAAGATGTCCCTCGATACATGTCATACCGGGGGTTTGGGATCTAATCAAAATCTTTATTCAAATTCATCTCCCAACATCTTTTATTGCGCTCAAGAGGCGGATTTAACTTTCTGTCGGCATCTGACCCATCTTGTAACTTTGGCCCGAAAGGTGAATTACATAAAGAAAGATACGAGATGTTGGGCCTTCATTGCCCTCGTGAAGTCTAGCGATATTTAACAAATTTGATGACCCAAACTCATCAAATTTTTCAAGTCAATGTCTCGATTAGCCTTATCTCCTCACCGAACAAAGCGGCGGAACTCTCGATGGATATCTCATTATCCATTCATAGCTCGCCAAATCTTGATGCAACGACCACTATACTCCCAGAATCTCCTCTTCTGTTCCGTCTAATTCTTCGAGACATTTAGACCGCGTGGCATTGTAGGCTGATAATCACGAAATGAATGAGAGCTTTGAGGAAAGAAGATTATTTGACACGAATGGGGAAATTTAGAATAATCAGCTGTAAAATACACTTGAGAAGTTGGGAAAAAGTTGGGTCTCATTTCAAAAGTGACGGATGAAGTGTTGTTGATTAAGAAGATGGAGGCACTGGAAAAAATAGATATGGAAAAGGTCAGGAAAAATAGGAAGAAAAATAGAGCTGTGAAAGACAATATGAATCAATGATTGCACTCAGCTATAACATCAGAGGTCTAGGGAAGAAGATTAAGAGGAGAGAAATCAAGACACTAATCAGGAACCACATGGTAGACATTTGTTGTCTTCAGGAAACAAAAATGGAAAGTATGTAGACCAAATTTTTTACGAGGATACTTTGGCATAACAACAATTTAGATTGGGTGTTTAAAGCATAGGATGGGCACTCGGAGGTATTCTTACTTTATGGAATGATTTGGCTTTTTTGTAAAACTAGTTCGCATTTGAATGGTGCATTAATAGTGAATGGGTATTGATGAATTGATGGATTAGTGGGATGTATCGTTAACATTTATGTGTCTTTTTGAGTTTTGAAAAAGACGGCCTTATAGGACTCCTCTTGGGTTGTAGTTGAACATTTTGAGGATGAATTTTGTATGTGTTGTAGGAGATTTTAATTCGGTTAGGACAGAAGTGGAAAGAAATTGGAGGGGAGATGGATGTGATTATAGAGAGATGGTAGCATTCAACAACTTCATTAATCAAAGTGGGCTTATCGGTCTCCCCCTTTAGGGAAGAAAGTACACTTACTACCAGCGGATGGGACCACGAAGAGTAAGCTTGATGGCATTCTCGTTAATTAACAACGTTTGGGTAATCAAGTGGAGCGATCATGACTTAAAGGCTACGGAGGACAATCTCGAGACCATAGCCCCGATTTTTTCTTGAAGTTTCGTGCGTAGATTGGGGCCCCAAAACTTTTAGGTTCTTCAAATTTTGGATGTCGACCAAACTTGAAATTTTGTGAAAACTAAATGTGTAAAAAGTATCGGTCACGGGTGGTCATCATTCATGCTCAAAGAGAAGTTGAAACTTCAAATCGACTTAAAGAATGGAATATGTCGATTTTGATATCTGGATAAAATCATTGAAGACAAAAGGTATTTTGAAATTGAAAACCGTTGGACAAAGGCGGATGATATTTTCCGGACTCGATGAGGAAGAAGCAATTAAAAGAAAGAAATGCATGTGGAACTCTTAGAAGCCTACATTGGAAAGAGGGTATGTTATACCAAATGGCAAAAACTTCATGGATTTTGGGGATTCAAATTCAAATTTCTTCCACAGATGGATCAAAAGAAAAGCAAAATAAATGAGATAGATGGGTTAGTAGTGAACAATTCATGGACCCGATTCGATTTGAAGGAGTTATTTGAGGTCTATAGACATTTCGAAATCATTTTCGATCCAAACACAAGCCCGTTCTTTTTCCTTCGGTTGATATCTTGGAAAACAAATTGATGACACTAGTAACTTAATGCTGGAAGCCCAATTCTCAAGAGGAAATCAAAATGGCAATATGAGAGTGCGACCACGAGATAAGAGCAGGATCGGACGGTTTCTCCTTTGGGTTCATCAAGGAGAATTGGGAGTTATTGAAAATTTGAAATCATGGGGTTGATGAATGAATTTCATTGCAAGCGGGAAGTTCATGCGTGGTATGAACCCCTCTTTTATCGTTCTTATTAGAAAAGGATGGGGGAAAATCTCTTAACGACTACCGTCCGATTTCATTGGGGAAATTTGCTCTATAAAATTATTTCAAAAAACTTTGGCACCCGGACTTATCAAGGTTTTTGGAGAAAGTGATTTTGAGACACAACTGCTTTTACGAGGGGACAACAGTTCTTGATGGGGGTGGTGGTCTTAAATGAAGTCATTGATGAAGCAAGAAGAAGAAGATGAGTAGAGTGGTATTCAAAAGGTCGACTTTGAGAAGGCATACGATTCAGTTGATTGAAACTATTTGAATGATATGTTGATTGGGATGAAGTTTGAAATAAATAACTATTCTCATGGGAAGCTTTTCCTTAATCTATAAATTTTTAGTATATTTTTAAAAATAAAAAATATTAAATGCGTAATTAAATATCTAGGGACTAACTGAGAAATATTTCACCGTGAAATATAGGTTCAAAAAAGGAGAAGGAGCTGAAAATTCGAAGGATCTGCTGCTGGGTGAATCAAGTCAAGCAATTTTTTTTCTAAATATTCGCCAAGAAAAGGCAAAAAAAGGAAAACTCATTCCCACTCGTGTTACTATAAAGACAAGTATTTGTTCTTTATAAGGGTAATTATGTATTTACTACTTGGTGATGGAAAAATATATTTTACTAATTTAATAGTGTAATCTGGTGGTTTGATAATTTTCTTAAGGTAGTAGTTGGTCACATGTAGAGGTGTAGCAGTCGATCCGAAGTTCAGTATTCTTGAGCTCAAGCTCGACTTCATTGCGCACTATCGAAACTCAACTCGAACTCGGTCGAGCTCAAAATTTTAAGCTCGAGCTCGACTCTTAAAAAACTTCGTTAGGCCTCGAGCTCGGGCGAACAACTCGATTACGTACAATTTTATAAAAATTAAATAATAAAAAATATTTTTCCCAAACTTTGTCCAAACTTTCGATTTCAAGCAGGACAAACACAATGAAATATTTAAATAACTCAAAGTCTCAAATATTCACCGTGTCATTAACCACATCAAATAACTAAAAAACTAGTTTATGTTTCAAGCTAGAAAAGAAAAAAAATTAACAATAAAAGTAGCGGCATTCAAGTTCCTCCAACAAAAAACTTCGACCTCTCGTCCTCCCCCAACACATTCCTCCAACAAGGTTTACTTCATTCCATTGTCCCAACAAGATGGCTCGCCAACACTATACAATATACGAATAAGTAATACAATTATGTTTAATAGAAAATAAAAAATTGAATGAACACCGCTCCTTTGTGCAATAAATATAAAAACTTCAATTGCAAAAGTAAAATACTCACCTAAAAGCCAAAATCTAACCAATTAATCAAGATGGTAAAGTTATCTCCAAAGACTTCTTCTCATTCTGCAAAGATAGAATAAAATAAAACAAAACAAAATTTTGTTATTATTAAATAATAAACAAATATAAAGAAAGGTATAGTGGAAATAATAAACATATTTTATTCTTTCTTTTCAAACCATGAAGACTAAGACACAAGTCACTTCCACAAATTAAAATTTTAATTGTATCAGAAGCCAATGATGCACGATAAGTATCAATAACTCAACTCCTCGTACTAAAAGTTTAGCCGAAGCCCTTTGTCGTCTGAGGAATAACTAGTATATCTCGAGCCATTTTTGGACAAAGATTCGTTCACGTCAAATTGTTCGCTTTCCACCATTCTAAAGCATCAAATCTTGTATCCCTTCACAAAGTAAAAGCCTTCTTCTAAATATGCATCCAATTCAGATTTTTGTGGTTGAATAGTTTGATTTGTTTTCACGAACTGTGTAAATTCAGACCAACCTGAATTTGAAGATTGAATTTCAGTATCAAGGTCTCTTGTACCACTTTCTCTACTTTGAACAACATTATCGGACTGCGCTTCAGCAACATATTCAGCATATAGATTGTACAAAACTTTTTTAACATTGAGGATATTTTGTGCACCTTCATCTTTGGGATACATTTTCAGGAAGGAATAGTTGATAACCACCATTTTACACCTTGGGTCCAAAATGGCACCTAAAGCCATCACCAAGTTACACTCACCCCAATATTTGCCAAAAATTTTCTTTCATAGCTAACCATTTCATGAAGATCAACATCTTCATATTGATGAATTTTGTCCAACAAAATTTTTGATTAAACAAATTTCATTGAGAAACAAATTTGAAGTTGAACACTCAGCTTCCAAAAATGATGTTAGTGGGTGAATTGCACACTCTCAAAATGGGAATTAGTTTTTTACTTTCACCCAAGCTTCATTGCTTGAACAACTTTATTAACGTGGCTCTCGCTCTCTTGTACCATGAAAACACCTCTTTTAACAAGAGTCGCGATAGTTAACATCTCATATGTAGAATTCCACCTTGTTTAGTATTCAAGAATAAGCTTCCTATGAGGCAGCTGCAGTTGTTGCACAATTTCTAAAAACAACACCAGTCTTGCTTCATTATAGTTGATGAAATTCACACTATCATGTATTTGCCCAAAGATATTTTCAATTTTTGATAGTCCATCTTGAACCATAAGCTTCAAAATGTGGGTTTGCACATGAAACAACTTTCCTCCACAAAGAAATTTCTTGTTTCTTGAATAAGAATCTTTCAAAGTTCTGATTGTTGAAACATTGTTTTAAGCATTATGCACTGAAAGTGTGTACACATTATTCTCAATCCTCCATTCTTTTTGCACTTATAAATACAATCTGCTATCTCAACACCACGATGAGGAGGAGGAGGTAGATGAAAAAATTAAGCACCCACTTTTGCAATTTCAATTGAGTCAATAAAATGCCCTGTTAGAATCATGTACTCTAACTTTTGGTTTTTAAATTGTGTTAGTGAAACTTTTTACCACATGGGCATCCCACGTCTTTGCATCATATTGAAACCTTCCTCCTCCACGATTGTAAAGGGATGCTCATGCATTAAAATCAATGTGCCATTGCTCTCTCTTTTTTTTTTCATATCAAACTTACCATCTGTTAGTGGGGTGTTATTACTTCTTGATCATCCTCGTTTGTTGCTTCACTTGCTTGAAAATTTATCATTCTTTGTTGCTTACGAAAAAATTATTAAGCTTAAGACATACTTTCAAATGTCTTATAAGATGGGAAATACTCTTGCTTTTGAGTATTGCAAGCTTTTTCTTCGCAATGGTTTAATTTACTTCCTTTCCTACCATCCTCCGGAAAAATCAACGTCTTTAAACTCCAACCAAATCTTAGAAGTCTTTTGTCTCTTTTTCACTTGAAATTGAGAGTCATCTTCTCCAGCAACAATAGTGTCATCATCAACAATAGTTGCATCATCAGTTGAATTTGTGGTATCACAAGGCGATTAATTTTGTGGTGTAGGAGATTCACCAAGCATTGGTGAGGAAACTTGGTGGAAGAGCGACATATTTAATTAAACAATAAAAATTAATTAGTTTCATGCTAATAAGAAATAATCATATAAGCTAGATCATTTCCTACTTTAGATTATAATTCTAGTCTCTCTGTATTTGTAAAGTTATTCATGGAAATATTTGTAGGTATAAGTGTGAGATTAAAGCAATGTTGAAAATATTTTCACAAAATTATTTAATAGGAAAAATTACTCCTAAAGACACTTTTCAAAGTGCTCTTACTCTAAAGGTACCATGCTTTTTAGTAATTATTCTAAGATGTCATTTTATATCAATTTTACCCTTAACTCAAATTACTTTTATTTAAAAATCAAAAATAAAAAACAAGTATGCCCTTTTATCGATTTCAAAAAAATCTTCCCACCCCACTCCTCTCAAACCCTAATATCTCTCTCTCCTCAGTTGCCCTTATCCTTCATCTCTCTCAAGATCAATCCGCCCAAAAATGTTGGCCTTCAATGGCGTCAATCCCTCGTCCAAAATGGGATGAATCCTTTGTTTGGGCTAGAGCGTGCCTACCTCGATTGTCCTTTCTCACCATGATTAAAAAATTTCCCTTAGTTGGCTTCTTAACCCAACTTTTTTCCTTTACATTCTCTTTGCCTTTGGCAACGCTTGAGTTCGCTTAGCTTTGGCCTTTTGCCTTCTTCTTATTCTTACCACACCTTGGCCTAGAAGAAGAATATGGACCATTTGCCACCAAGGCTTGATTCTGGTGCCCCAATATCGCCTCAGCCGAGACTAAAGCTTGCAGCAGAGATGCAATGTGAACTTCGATTGTTCATTTGGTAATTCAACCTGAACTGCTCAAAACTTGTCGGCAGAGAATGGAGTATGAAATCAATCTGGGTCTCAATATCATATTTAACACCAAGAACCTCAAGCTTGTTGAGGTGAGCCATCATCTGGAGAACCTGATCCCTTACGGGCGTTCCCTCCAACAATTTTATCGAGAGAAAGTCTCTCATGGTGATCTGACGAGCCACAAGGTTCTGATGTTTGAACATCGCTTTAAGACTATTCGTGATGTCTGCAGTAGTTTCAAAGTTTTGTTGCTGGTGCTGCAACACATCTGACATAGAAGCCATCATGGTGCACTTAGCCATCTCATTTGAACGCTCCTAGTCAACATAATCTTTCTTATCCATTTTGCTAGACTCATCAATTGGCATTTCGGGTTTAGGGACAACAAGATCCCAGTTATGATATTGTGCAGTAAGGACAATAGTAAGTTTTCGATTACAATCAACGAAGTTTTCACCAGTAAGCAAATTGTTTTTAAGTATATTGAACAGTGAATTAAAAGGTTGCGACATGTTGAGACTGAAAATAAACATACATCTTGTGTCAATATCCAGATTAACACAAATAAATCACATAATTCAATCACATGAATCATATTAAAATCTCAAAAAATATGAACATGCATCAGCCAACATCTCAAAAACAGTTTAAATAAGCCCACGTGGGGTGGGTCATTATTTAAACACATTTAAAAAGTTACAAACAAAAGACGATTTACAAACCTTTAATTTACAAATTATTAGTTGGCTCCTTGACCAATATAAAATTGCCGGTGTCTTGAGAAGTATATGCATATCAACTTTATACCTAAGTATCTGTAATTATTATTTCATTTTGAGCGAGTCTCGTGGGGAGGTCATTGTCGCCACTAATAATAATCCACAATCATCCTTTAGGAATTCATTCATGTGAAAAACTATCTTTTGGCCGTTCAGGTGGGAGAAATTTCTCCAAAAGAATTCCACAAATAAATAAATCATGGAGGTCAAAATTAATCCAATTTTATTATCTAGAATAAAATTGTCAATTAATTATTTAAGTATACTTAGTAATTTTCGAAAGCGGGATTTTTAACAAACAATATCTCATGCATCACATATTCAAACAAAATAAATAGGCGCGAAAATAAAGCATTCATCAAAACAAAAAATTAAACATATTGGGCACATATATCCAACTGTCATGGTTAATTTTTCTCATGTCTTGATCTTGAGAAATCTTCGTAGCCTTCATCGTTAAATCTCGAAAAGGGCTCCCACTCAACCGCAACAATTCTTTAAAAGCGTCTTTCGTCAAGGTTCGAGACAGCCCGTCCACGAAAGTAGCTCCATACCGGAAAGCAGATATCGCGTGCGCGCCGCACGCCCACGCGTCGAGCAAGCCATCCCGCTACTTTTGTCGCCGCTGACTTTGGCGACATGCCCGGCGCACCCATATGCATGTGCCGCATCAGGTAGCGCCCATACACGACCAGTAGCTGCCTCCAGCGCCCATCCGGCATCTGTGTAACGCGTCGTTCTATCATCTCGCGCTCACATCCGTACAGCGTCTTGACCACGTCGGCGGCAAACCCTTGGCGCCCATCCTGCGTGCCGTCGCGGCGTCGGCGGCCCACCCGAGTTGTGCGCTTCCCACCTTGTCGTGCACATGCCGAAGCAGCCTTCGACCTAGCCAGCGTCGTACTTAACATCTTACGTCCGGTTTTAATTCATCGTCTCAAGTCTTCGCCCCAATCCGGTTACAATTTATTTTATAAAAAAAAATAAACCTACGATCTAGACTAGTTTATTACATTGATCATAATCAAGCAAAAAAAATAACTAATCTACTAAGTGGATTTTCTCACGAGAAAACCGAATCGAACTAATCAATTAAAAACCACAATTATATGATGATAATTAAACATTCATCAAATATCATGGCAATTGGATGCACCAAAAAAGATCTAGCAATTCTACTATCCAATTTCAAATTTAATGAAACAAATGAATTAAATTACAATTCAAATATCGAACTGAAATCGTGGATCTATACGGTTGTTGAAATTAATTTTTCCAGATCTATTCGAGATGAATATTTAAATACAAATTTAATTCTACAATTATTACTAGCATGAATTAATCCTATATTAATTCAAATAATAATTCAACAACAAATCATGCATATAAACAAGCCACATAAATCCTACGCATGCGGAATTGCTAGGAGTTTCGTGAACTAACCTCTTAACGCGATCAAGGCAATGAGAGAAGATGAGCAACGTTCATTAACAAACCCAAAGTCTTTCTCAAAGTATTCCCACATTCTTGTTCAATAATCGGTTGGAGGATGCTCACTAACAATTAACAAAAGGGAAAAAATAAAATTATGTTGCACCAATTTTGTGGATTTCTAATTTTTCCAACACATGGAATTATATTGGGGATGAAAAAAAGCATCCCTATTTATAAAGCATAGAGGGGGACGAAAATTAGGGGTTTATTGGCTCATGGAAATTTCTTTGTATCTTCTTCAAGATACAATTTTGAATATATCCAATATATTCTATTTCTCAAAATAAATCCCAACAAAATCTTCTTCTCTATTTTTACAAGCAATTTTCGAAAATTTCTCATTAATGGGAAGAAATAAGATCTTTGACTTTTCTTGAATTTATGGGATAATCTTTTATTCCAAGAATACATATCTTTTTCCATAAAATCTTTCCAAGAAAATCTTTTCTCTCTCTTCTTTTAATATTTTCGAAAAATATGAAAAATTAGGAAACAATAATTTCTTTTATTTTAATCACATTTTTCAGATTGAACTTTATCTTTGGGCTACTTGAGGGACCTATAGGAGAATTAAGATTGGATCTTTCAATGGACCTTGAATTATCAATATTGAGCCACAATATTCAAGCCCATTAATATTAATTAATTCCACTATATAATTAATATTGTACTATCCATCTTAACCCATATTACTGTAATATGGCTCCCGGTTATTATTTTCCATGTTAAAGATTATCTAGTCCATTAATTAATTCAAGCCACTAAAATACTTTTTATTAATTATTATATTTTTCCTTGGAGTAAGAACAACTCAACATTATTATCCATACTGGAAACTAATTCAACTTGCAAGATTTGGTATGACAAAACTTCTGAGCCCACCAAGGGGACAAATTAAGGCGTCTTTGCTACGATTCTCCATATTAAATCTTAGCAATAAATCATGTAACTAATAATATTGCTCAAGATACAAAAGTATTGAATCATATTGATTCTCTACCCAAACATAAGTCAAAGCAATAATTATTAATTACACCTTTATCATATTTAAGGGACCGACATTAAGATGTTGGGGAATGTGTTACACAGATCTATTCGGGGTGAATATTTAAATACAAATTTAATTCATTAATTATTACTAGCATGAATTAATCCTATATTAATTCAAATAATAATTACAACAACATATCATGCATATAAAAAGCCACGTAAAACTTATTGATCACGGAATCTACGGGTTTACGTGAACGCATACCTCTAGGGATGGCGGTGGCTTTGGCCTGGACGGACTAACCAAAAGGACTTACCAAATATTCCCTTAGCCCTTGCTCGACAATCCCGTGGAAGGATACTCGCGAACAATTAACAAAAGGAAAAAATAAACTTTGTTGCACCACTTATGTGGATTTGCTAATATTTCCAGCACATGGAATTGTTCTTGGGAATGAACTAATCATCCCCTATATATAGGAGGGAGGGTGAACGAAATTTGTGTGTTTTTTCAATGTGAGAAAAGACTTTTCTTGGTCACCAAGAAATCTTGAATATATCCCATATATTCTTTTTCCCATAATTAAAATATTCCACAAAAATCCACCTCCTCTATTTTATGGAATTTTCGAAAATATTAGTGTGCAAGAATCCAAGATTTGGATCTTCTTGAATTTATGAGATATTCTTGTATTTCAAGAAATACATATCTTCCATAATATCTTTTCAAGAAAATTAAGAAAATCTTTCTTGCCCACTATATTTCCAAAATTTCAAAATTTCACTATGTATAACCAAGTGGGAGATTTCTTGAATTTAATGAGACAATCTTGTATTCCAAGAATACATATCTTCATTCCATAACAAAATTCAAAGAAAATCTTTCTCCCTCTTTTATCCATAATTTTCGAAAATAAGAGGAAATATAAGCAACAATATTTATTTTATTTTAATCACCTTTTCGGTTATTGGACTATATGTTGGGCTACTCAGGGGGGCCTTTAGGAGAGAATTAAGATTGGACCTTCTAATGGATCTTGAATATCTAATATTGAGCCACAATATAATTCAAGCCCATAAATATTAATTAATCCCACTACATAATTAATATTGCACTATCCATCTTAACCCATATTTATCAATATGGCTCCGGTCATTATTTCCGTGTTTAAGATTATCTAGCCCATTAATTAATTCAAGCCTTTGAAATAGCTTTCCGTTAATTAATATCTTTTGTCCTTGGTCGAGGAACGGTTCAACATTATTATCCATGGGGAAACTAATTCCACTTGCAAGATTTGGTATGATAAAACTTATGAACCTCCCAAAGGGGGCAAATCTAGCAAAAGCGTACTTGCACACACGATTCTTCGTATTAAATCTTAGCAATCACATGTGACCAATAATATTGCCCAAGATAAAAAGTATTGAATCTCTCCGATTCGCTACCCATGATAAGTCAAAGCAATAGTTACCGATCCCACGTGATCCTATTTAAGGGGCGAAGGTTAGAAACAACGAACCACCGAGGTCTAATTCTTCCTTGTTGATCCTGAAGAATTTATCCTCCCAGTAGGTCCTATTCAACAGATCGGATCATACACTAGTGTAATCTCTTGGTCAAGACAAACCAATTTGAGCCTTACACCTCAACCTTTCGCGATGGTTGTTCATTTCCATCTAGGTCGTGAATGGCGTACTTATAGTTACAAGGGATTTGTTAATTTAATCTTACGTGATCGGGTATCACTAAATTAACCTCTGATGTAACACGTCTGAATTATTGAGCAGTTATGCAATAAATATATATAACATTCATTCATATTTAAAGCATCAATGATAAACAATTTATTTGATGAAAATAAGTCCGAAAATTAGGTTTCGATTATACAAAGTAAAAAGCATACTTTTCAAGATAATCCCAACAATCTCCCACTTATACTCAAAGTCCGCTTTTAAGTATACTACAACACGTCTCGAGTAGTCGTGACATCTAATGTCACCTACACGAACCTAATAATTTATCCCACTTATACCAAAGCGGATTGGCAAATTCTGTCTTGACACCCATTCCACTCACATGTCTCTCGAATGTATTGAGAGGCGACGCTTTGTGAATGGATCTGCTAGGTTGTCCTTAGACGCTATCTTTGCCACATCTATATCTCCTCTCTTAACGATTTCTCGTATAAGATGTCTTTCCTTTAATGTGTTTGTTTGACTCGTGGATTCTTGGTTCTCTTGAATTTGTAAGCGCCTCAAGCATATATTGCTAGAAAAATTGAAGAACACCATCCAAGTCCACTAAGAAGATCTAGAGCCCAATCGGTTCTTTCATCGCCCACAAGCGCCTACTTACCCGACTTCCATGGTTGAGTGGGTGATGCATTTCGCTCACACTCGCCCATTGGATGGCTACACTTCCCAAATGGAAACACACTTGGGAAGGCGGATAATTTCGGAATCTATATCGATTGGAAATCCGAGTCCGGTGTATGATGGGGATTGGAGTATCGGATCGATAAATCAACATTCTATCCTAGTTCTTTTGGATACTTGAATGTTTTTAAGCGTCGTCAATTTGTTTTCCCTGGGGTTATTTCGATATCTTGCTACCATGCCTACTGAAGAAAGCATATATATCTGTCTCGTATACAAAGATTGCATACATAAGGTTTCCCTCTGAAGCTAACAAGGGAATGTCTTTCATGTCATCTATCTCCTTTTGCGTCTTAGGGGACATTTTCTTGGATAGATGGATTTCAAGTCTGAAAGGTACGAATCCTTTCTTGGAATCTTGCATGCTGAATCGTTTTAAAACCAGTGTCAATGTATGAATATTTGCGATAACCCGATCATCCTTTTCTTGCGATCTCGAAAGTAATCTTGATCCCAAGGATGTGTCAACTTTCCCTAAGTCTTTCATATCAAAGTGTTTTGAAACGTCATGCCCTTAAGTCGACCATTACTTTCACATCGTTCTGATGATCACAATGTCATCTACGTAAAGTACTAAGAATACCAATGCAGTTCCGACATGCTTTTTATACACACAACTTTCAAACTCGTTTTGATCAAACCTATAAGACTTTATTACATGATCAAAACTTTGGTTCCAAGCTCTGGATGCCTGTTTGAGTCCATAAATGGACCTCTTGAGCTTACAAACTAGGTGTTCTTGGCCTGTTTCAATGAAACCTTGGTGTTGTTGCACATAGATCTCTTTATCAAGACTTCCGTTAAGGAAAGCTGTCTTGACATCTATTTGCCAGATTTCAAGGTCGAAGTGCGCAGCAATCGATAAGAGAATACAGATGGACTTAAGCATGGCTACGGGCAAAAAAGTTTCCTCATAATCGATCCCTTTCTTTCTGAGTATAACCTTTCGTCATTAGTCTTGCTTTAAAAGGTTTCAACCTTCCCGTCCGATCCTCTTTTCCTCTTATATACCCACTTGCATCTAATGGGTTTGACCCCATTAAGTGATTCGACTAGCTCCCACACTCTATTATGAAATATAGAACCCACTTCGGCTTTCATTCTTTGTTTTGCCAAGAATCTGATCCTTATCTTGGAGTGCCTCGTCATATGTCCATGGGTGCGATTAGGGAATCAAGTCCGAGGACTCTCCTATTCCATGAATCTCTCCGTGTCTAACAACCCTCCCACTATAACGAGGGTCCGATTGTGGAAACGTATCATTTGGTATATCATCTAAATGCGAGAGACCGAGGTTTGCCCTCTAAGCTCATTTAAGGTAATCTCACTACCGGTTTTCTTTGGTTCATATAGTTTTTCTTCCAAAATCTAAAGTGGGTGCGGATGTCCACCTTTTGATCTGGAACTATAGAACATACACCTTTTTTTGTTCCTTGGGGTATCCTACAAAACAACCTTAATTCTCGATCGAGAATCCAATTTACGGTTTCCTTGTCCAACACGCAGGTAGGACACCCCAAAAGTTCTCATGTGTATCATACTTAGACTTGCGCTCGGTCCACAATTCTTTGGGGTTCGGGAACCGATTTGGATAGCACCAAGTTAGAATGTAAGTCATTTGTTTTCCAAGGCATGACCCGTAAGCGACTTCGGGAAGATCCGTATAACTCATCATTGATCTAACCATTTCCAAAAGAATTTTGTTGCTTCGCTCTGGCAAACCCGTTTTTGTTGAGGGGTTCCGGGTGCGGTGAGTGGGATACAATCCCTTCATCAGATAAGTAGTTCAAAACTCATCTCTGAGGTATTCGCCTCCACGATCAGATCGTAGAGACTTGATACGTTTTTCCATATGATTTCTGCTTGAGCCTTAAATTCTTTAGAATTTCTCAAAGGTCTAGATTCATGCTTCATAAAGAAAATGTATCTTGAATAATCATCAATAAAATTACTCATAACCTCCTCTTGCTTTGGTTGACATTGAACTACGTACATCTATGTGAACGATCTCTAACACTTCTTTAGCCCCATTCCCCTTGGCTCCAAATGCCATCTTGGTCATATCACCCTCCAAACATGATTCGCAGGTTGGAATCGGTTCAACTTGGAGAAGCCCTAGTGAACCGTCTCTTACCAACCTTTGGATCCTCTTTGGATTTATATGACCCAATTTATAGTTGCTAAAGAAGTGTCTCGTTCACGTCTGATGAACGCTTTCTTTTCTCGAAAACAGTTGATGTGTTATAGGATACATTTCGTGAGTGGTGTGCACAGTTAATTGTATAGAGATTTTCCATCAATGTCCCGTAATAGATACACTCATCATTTCAAAAATGATGTCATTCTTATTAGAAGAAACTTAGTGTCCTTTAATCGAATTTTAGAAACTGAAAGTGAATTCTTTCTAAAACTGGGAACATAAAGATAATCTCAAAAAAACTTTATCTTCAAAAGATATGTGCACTTCTCCCACTTCTTTAACTGCTACTTTCATGTAGCATTGCAATGTTTGCTACTTATGTAGTATTGCAATAATCATTACTATCGTAGCATTGCAATATCTCCCACTTACGTAGCATTGCAATGTCTTCTACTTTCGTAACGTTGCCCAGTGTGATGAGGATCTCACTCCCACTATGTTGCCGGATCATTTAGAACCCGTGAAGCCAACATGATTAGTGGATCTCGTGATCAACCACCCACTTAATGAGAAGTATACGCCGCTAAACAAGTTTCAACAACTAGTGCGTGAGAATTACCTTTCTTTCCGTCCCTTTTGGGGTTGGAACAGCAAAACCTCAATTGTCCTCTCTCACCGCAGGCTTAAGCACTTCCTCTTTGGATTTTCCTTGACACAATAAGCATTCCTCATCTTACCATTGCCCTTCGGCAACATTGAGTTTTATTTTTTATGGCCTTTGGTCCCTTTCTTTATCTTGCCTACCCTTAGCCTAGAAAAATGAAGACGGACCACTTGCCAAATCAAAGCTTGAGTTTGGTGCCTCTTCATCATTTCTCGCCGAGACCAAAAGCTTGCAACAAATTAGCTAGCGAGGCCAAAATGCTCAAAAAACTTTTTGGGCAGAGAGTGAAGTACCAAATTCATCTGAGTCTCCAGATCATAATCTGCACTCAGAATCTCAAGTTTGTTCAGATGGGCCATCTATTTTGAGGACGTAATCCCTTACGGGTTTTTCCTCCACCATTTTCAAATGACGACATCTCTCAAGAAGGTGATCGACGAGTCCCGCATGTTTTGACTCGTCCGGTTGGCTCATCTCGATTTTTTTGTGTCAAAATCCACTTGTGCTTTTGTGCAGTTAGGACAATTATAATTTTCCAATCAATATAGTTTCCATACATATTGTATTGACTTTAAGTATAGTAACAGTGGATTAAAAGGTAACGACATGCTGAACTGAAATAAACAACTATATGCAATATCACAAGTATATCACAAGGTTCGATCACATTCATCATATTTAAAATCTCAAAAAAAATATGAACAATGCATCAGCCAACATCTCAAAACAGTTTAAATAAGCCACGTTGGGTGGGTCATTATTTAAACACATTCAAGCAGGTTACAAACAAGAACAATTACAAACCTTTAATATCCAGATTAATAGTTGGCTCCCACTTGACCAATATAAAATTGACAGGGACTTCGGAGAAGTATATGCATATCAATTTTATACCTAAGTAATAACCATGATTAAATACAGGATTACTATTTCGCTTTGATCGAGCCTCGTTGGGAGGGTCATCGTCGCCACTAGTAATAACCCACAATCATCCGTTTGGAATTCATTCATGTGAAACCTATCTTTTGATCGTCCTGGGTTGGGGAATTTCTCCAAAAGAATTCACAAATAAATAAATCATGGAGGTCAAAATTAATTAAATTTTATTATCCTAATTAAATTGTCAATTAATTATTTAAAAACATACTTAGTAATTTTGAAGTTGAGATTTTTCAATTTGGCAACCCTCATGCAAAACACATTTAAACAAATTAAATAAAGCATAAGATAAGACAAATAAAATCAAGCAAAAACAGTAAAAAAAATAAACATATTGGGCACAAATTATCCAATTGTCATGGTTTGATTTTTCTTGGCTTGATCTTGAAGAAACACGTCTCGAATTTCTCCCACTCGTTCGTCTCGAAAAAATACTTTGTCTCGAACCGCCACGCCAAGTCGCAATGGGATGCACGCCCACATCCGCCGGCCATTGCCTAGAGATCTCAGACGCTCGGCGGCTCGGGTGATCTTCCCGACTTACTTGTACTCAGGCATTGTCGACAAAAGGCTTAAGATATCTCGTGACGACTTCATGTCGTCGCACTTCAAGATCCGTAGCCACAAGGCGCTCGCCTCACTGATTTGACTCGAGCGCCAGACTGTAGCAAGACGTTATAAATCTCGCGTCTTCGCGTGCAAACCTCTCGGCCAAGATGCCTAAAATAAGCGGCAGGCGTCTTACGCCCGGGTTCTAGATTTCGTCCTTTAATTCTTGATGTCTTCGATTTCCGATCCGTTACAATTTATTTACAAAAATAAATAAAACCTAGATTCAGACTAGTCTATTACATTGATCAAATCAAAACAAATCCTGGTCTACTGCGTGGATTTTCTCAAGAGGCAAAAACAAATCCGAATTAATTAAAAAAAAAAACCCACGCTTATATGCATACAAAATAAAACATTAAAATCCATGACAATTGGATACCGCAAAAGCAGATCAAACAGTTCTACTATCCAATTTAAATTTTAATGTCCACTTAATTAAATTACAATTTAAAAATTGAGTCCAAAAAAAGTTGGCTTTGATACCAATTGTTGGGGAATGTGTTACATGATCTATTCGGGTGAATATTTAAATACAAATTTAATTCATTAATTATTACTAGCATGAATTAATCCTATATTAATTCAAATAATAATTACAACAACATATCATGCATATAAAAAGCCACGTAAAACCTACGCGACGCGGAATCTACGGGTTTACGTGAACGTTACCTCCGGGACGGCAAGTGGCTTTGGTCGGACGGACTAACCAAAAGGACTTCCCAAGTATTCCCTTAGCCCTTGCTCGACAATCCGTGGAAGGATACTCATGAACAATTAACAAAAGGAAAAAAATAAACTTTGTTGCACCACTTATGTGGATTTGCTAATATTTCCAGCACATGGAATTGTTCTTGGGAATGAACTAATCATCCCCTATATATAGGAGGGAGGGTGAACGAAATTTGTGTGTTTTTTCAATGTGGGAAAAGACTTTTCTTGGTCACCAAGAAATCTTGAATATATCCCGTATTTTCTTTTTCCCATAATTAAAATATTCCACAAAAAATCCACCTCCTCTATTTTATGGAATTTTCGAAAATATTAGTGTGCAAGAATCCAAGATTTGGATCTTCTTGAATTTATGAGATATTCTTGTATTTCAAGAAATACATATCTTCCATAATATGTTTTCAAGAAAATTAAGAAAATCTTTCTTGCCCACTATATTTCCAAAATTTCGAAATTTCACTATGTATAACCAAGTGGGAGATTTCTTGAATTTAATGAGACAATCTTGTATTCCAAGAATACATATCTTCATTCCATAACAAAATTCAAAGAAAATCTTTCTCCCTCTTTTATCCATAATTTTCGAAAATAAGAGGAAATATAAGCAACAATATTTATTTTATTTTAATCACCTTTTTAGGTTATTGGACTATATGTTGGGCTACTCGGGGGGCCTTTAGGAGAATTAAGATTGGACCTTCTAATGGATCTTGAATATCTAATATTGAGCCACAATATAATTCAAGCCCATAAATATTAATTAATCCCACTACATAATTAATATTGAACTATCCATCTTAACCCATATTACGATCCAATATGGCTCCGGTCATTATTTCCGTGTTTAAGATTATCTAGCCCATTAATTAATTCAAGCCTTTGAAATAGCTTTCCGTGAATTAATATCTTTTGTCCTTGGTCGAGGAACGGTTCAACATTATTATCCATACCTAAAACTAATTCCACTTGCAAGATTTGGTATGATAAAACTTATGAACCTCCCAAGGGGGCAAATCAAGCAAGCGTATTTCGCACACGATTCTTTCGATTAAATCTTAGCAATCACATGTGACCAATAATATTGCCCAAGATAAAAAGTATTGAATCTCTCTCGATTCGCTACCCATGATAAGTCAAAGCAATAGTTACCGATCCCACGTGATCCTATTTAAGGGGACGAAGGTTAAGAAACAACGAACCACCGAGGTCTAATTCTTCCTTGTTCAAATCTGAAGAATTTATCCTCCTCAGAGGTCCTATTCAACAGATCGATCATGCACTAGTGTAATCTCTTGGTCAAGACAAACCAATCGAGCCTTACACCTCAACCTTTCGCGATGGTTGTTCATTTCCATCTAGGTCGTGAATGGCGCACTTATAGTTACAAAGCGGATTTGTTAATTTAATCTTCGTGATCGGGTATCACTAAATTAACTACAAATGTAAACGTCATTTAATTATTGAACGCTTATGCAAGAAATATATATAACATTCATTCATATTTAAAGCATCGATGATAAACAATTTATTTCAATAAATAAGTTCGAAAATTAGGTTTCGATTATACAAAGTAAAAAGCATACTTTTCAGTATAATCCCAACATAAGAAATAACGAGCCACTGAGGTCTAATTCTTCTATATTTAGTACTGAAGAATTTATCCTCGTTGTAGGTCATATTCAGCGCATCATAATGCACTAGTGTAATCTCTTAGTCAAGACAAGCCAATCTGAGCCTTACACTTCAACCTTTCACGATGGATTGTTCATTTTCATCTAGGCTGTGAATTTGTACTTATTTACAAGGAACTGTTAATGTGATCTTCTGTAATCTGGTATCACCACATTAACTACAATGTAACACGTACTATTTATTGAATAGATATGCAGTAAATATATATAACATTCATTCATATTTAAAGCAACATGTGATAAATAATTTAATTTCAGTAAATAAGATAGAAATTCAGTTTGGTTATACAAAGTAAAAGCATACTTTCCAGTATAACCCTAACAATAAGCTCGATTAGGCTCGCGAGCCCATCGAGCCTAGTATTTAGGAACTCGAACTCGATAGCTACTTGAGTAACTCGAACTTGACTCAACTCGATTATACTCAAGTCAATTTTGATCTTTTTACGAATCGAACCTGAGTAGCTCGCGACTTGGCTCGACTCACTTATACCCCTAGTCACATGTCAGAGGAGAAACAGATAAAAAAATAGAGGGGGAAGCAGATGAAAATGGAGAGATTGTCGTTTTGTTCATACAGTAACACACATTTCTCTTTACGATAATATATTTGTGTGTAAATTAACATAATATTTAATACCTGCAAGTGTGTGTTTTTGTTTTTTCAGAGTGTTGTCAAATATGTTATACAAACATACACGACAACATATAACAGCTGAAGACTTAAAAACACTTTGCAAATGAATTCAAAATGTTGTATAGATTTAATTCAGTGTATACGAGTCCCATGGCTAAAAACTTCACTATAACAAAGTAGTGACACAAACAAGGACCTTTTACAAAATCTTAAAAGGTATAGTGTAAAAACACACTTCTCTAAACTATCTTTTTTACAGGTAAGGTAGCGATCATATTCGACCTAACATACAAGACAAAAAGACCCAATGTTGATAGGAATGATTTTAGGCATTCGACCAACACATATGGAGAAGACATTGACCCTAACAAAAACTAGATGCACTAAGCACTCATTAATGTCTTGTTTCTTGTGTGTTCCTCAATGTTTAGTGTTTCATGCAGTGTGTATTTATAGGCCACAAAATTCAACTACATATCCCATCCACTAGGGGTTTGGGATGACCTAGAAATCATTCCCCACTAACTCCATGTTCTCGATAATTACCCATGTTCTCCACAACTCTCACTTTTATTTTATCTGCAACCGCTTGACTTAAACACTTTTGTAAGTCATCAACATGTACACAAGAACATCGTGGACAACATAAAATATTCGAAGTTAGTGTTAGGATAAAAAATAAATTGATGTTGTCAGAAATGTTGAACAACATTTTGGACAACTAACTAGATCTCAACAGTAAACCTGCAGACTTAGTAAACTAATACATGAAAGTCATATATGTTTTCTGTAAACAATGAGACAACATAAATGCAAAATATTTTATTATGGTACGTCCAAATGGTGATCTCCATGTATCCTATAAAGTAAGATCCATTATCCATTATGTAACTTCCTTTAAACATGATTAGTATCTTCCCATATACTTTTAACTTGCTTCCACTATTAAACCAACTGTTTTCCATTATCCAATATTTTCTAGAATATTCTCTACATATTATCTCGCAAAACACAACAAGAGAAATACCAAACATAATTACAAGATGTTGGTTGTGAAAGAAATGACAAATTATTGATGTTGTCACACATTAGTTATCACATTAAAAGCAACATCAACAAAAACCTAACATAAAAATATGTGTACTGAAAAAATAAGTATGTGTTATTTGTCCTTATAATAACACATATATGTATTTATATATAGTAACATATATTTTTTATTATAATAACACATACCTCGTAGTGAGTTCTGTTGTTTTGCCTTTGCACAAATTTTATAGAAATAGTGTGAGATTAGAGAGATTTCGATATAAATTATACTCCCTCCGTCCACCAATCTTATGTCTGATGCTTTTGGCACATGCTTTAAGAAAAAAATTGATAAAGTAGATAAAGTAAGAGTATTATAGGGTATTGGGTGGTCCATTTATAGATAAAGTGATTATTTGTGAGTAAAGTACAATGACATTTGATGTAATTAAGTGGTGATTGGGGGAAAAAGATAAATCAACTTTTGCCAAAAATGGAGTGTGCATAAGATTGGAGGATGAACGAATAAGGCAAGTGTGCATAAGATTGGTGGACGGAGGGAGTATCTTTTAGGATTTGATTAGTAGCATATTTTTTAAGATTTGATTATTAGCATATCTTATTATAAAATCTATAATATCTCATATAATGAATGATTTGGATTAAAAAAATTAAATGTATAATTGAGATTAAATTTAAAATTAGAGTTATTGAGATTAAAGACATTTTGAAATAGTGTGATCTGACTTTGCCTAAAAGTTTATCTTTGTCTATATATTAAGTGTTGAAGATGAAGATTGAAGATTGAAGATTGAAGATCGAAGATATAATGTTTTATTATCATAAATACTCAACTCGAGAGGCTCGCGAGCCTAATCGAGCTTGCACAGTTTTTACTATTATGCCATTAATTTTACTAAATATATATTTAAATTTTAATAATATATTTTATACTAGAATGTAGACCCGAGTATTACTAGGTATGAAATAAAATAAAATTAATACTATTATCTTTTAAATTATATATTTAAAAAGTACTAATTTTATTAATTTAGCTCAACAATAGTCATGTTTTTTAAATTTTAAATATTTTATAAATACAATATGTAGGTTTTATGATTCGAAAATTATAAATCATCAGATATTATAATTTTAAAAAGGGTTTATAATGATTATATTAAAGATACATGTGGGTGGTAGTAATTTTATGCAAACCTAATATTATAATTATTTAATATTTTTATTTTAAGTATAATATTAAAATAATTATGTTCAAAATTTTATATTTCAAGGTATATATATGTTGGATGCAGGGGCGGACGCTGAAATGTACTCCAGCCAGAACAAAAAAATACCGATAAGAAATATATAAAATAATTAATTAATAATTAATAATTTAAATTACAATTGACCATGACAGCTTGTTAAATTAGCATTCCTCCATTCATTACAGTGTCTAATTTTTACACTACAAACAAATATAGAATTGGAATTTCTAACATGGTACGAAATTTTCCTACAAAATAGTTACATCTTTTTTTTAAGGGAGTTACATCCTTAAATACCTAACAAATTGCCTATGATATTTTAATATTCTAGGCAAGCATATTGCCTACGGATTCTTAAAGGCAAATAATTAACCTACGAGCAAATTGCCTACATATTTGTAGTTTCCATAGGCAATACATTCGTAATTGGGGATTGAAATTGTCTATATAATTAAGAAAAATTTGTGGTAGACAATCATAACTATTTAAGGACGAAATTATTTTCGTTGGAAATTCCATAGGTATGCATGTTGAATTTTTTTTAGGCAATTCTCTATTTTTTTGTAGTGTTAAAAGTATTTATGAAATTTTAAAAATTTTGAGGAGTATATACGGTATTTCGCACTGAAATTTGAGGTGGGACAATTGTCCCACCTTGCCTCTATATACGCCAATGGTTGGATATGCGAGGATAATGCTAATTTATTCCATATATTATTGATAGACATATCATATCTATAACTCTTATCATCTTTCTGAAAATATCAATTACTCCCTCCGTCCTGATTTTCAAGTTAGGTTTAATTGATTATGTTGCATCTATTTGATAGATATGAGTTGAGTGAATTAAGTTATGTTTTGTATTGAGTGACAGGAATTATTTAGCAAATTTTGATGATTAACCATTAATGAAATTTATATAATTGTTATATAAGTGTAACCACGTGCTCCTTGAAATAACAGATTAATCTTAGAATTATATATGTTTCATTGATATAAGAAATACACATTCAATTACTCATAATAATCTGTATGATTGGTTTTGGTAATTAGAAATATAGGATAAAAACTATTGGAAATACATTATGTCAATTTGCATTTTAATGGAAATAAGCTAATCTTCAATTCATTATCGTAACTGAAGAAACGAAATTGATTAAAAATGAATCATAAGCAGGTGGATGAATATAAGTAAAAATAAAAGACAAATTTATGATTTGGAGTGACGTAGGTCCCGAACGAGTTTTAGTGAGGCAGAAGTCTAGAGGGGATGGGTGAATAGACTTTTGAAACTTTTTCATGGATCAGGTGTGAATAGCAAGTATGCCTGATCAGAGTGTGTGTGAATAAGTTTGAACTGATATCCAACTTACCGATCGCCTGAGGGCCGATCAGTTCGGTGTCTATCAGTTTAACTGATGTGCGGAAGATAAGATTAACCCATGCGAAAAACTAGTTTTCTCAAATTAGATTCTGAGTAATCTGTATTGGATCAGATGACAAAATGTCAAACTGATCAGATCAGTTGCTTGGTGCAAATCTGATCCAGACTTAGAATATGCATGTAATACTTAAACAAGTAGTGTGCAGAATGTGTAAGGCAGGTAAGCAGATTCAGGCACACAAGATTTTTATAGTGGTTCAGACAACTTGTCCTACGTCCACTCTTCCCTATCAGCAAGGGCACCAACTTAACCAACTGGACTTAGTTTAATGTGTTAGTCCAACACAGTACAACAGATGTTTCAAGAGTTCTCACTCAACCAATCCCAGAAATCAGAACTAGAAACCCTAGTCTGAAATCTTGCTAAACAAACTTAACCTAACTTTTGGTTTGGGTATAAGATTTGTTGTGTTCCAACTGTAAATCTATCCTAGTATTTGGGTAGCCTAAAGCTAAAGGATAAGATTTCTGTGCTAAGAACTATGGGATGAACACTTAGAAAATATTCTTGATTTTGTGTTCTTCGTGCGGAAATTGCGGATAGCTTGAGCTTAATGATAATTTTCGTAACCTTACTATGAGGGTTTGATCTCATATATATAGGCACGAAATCGAACTAGCCGTTGGAGAGAAATTCATATTTCGGTCTATTTAAGGTAGGATTGCAGGATGGATATGACTTGCACAGAGGCGGTATGGCCGAAAGCATGCAATCTTGTCCTTTCTAGCCGTTTGACTATGAAGCGCCGAATCCCGCAATGTCAACTCCGTACATACGTGTCTCGCTCTCATTCGTTAACAAGTACACTTATTCAGTGTTTGATTTACCAACTCAGTTTGACATTCTTCTTATCTGATGAGCTCGTATGACTTTGGTGAATCTTGGGTTGTCACCTGATTGAGCTGACCTGATCAGTTAAAAACTGATTAATCTACATGATTGAGTCTTCTGATGCAGGTTGTCTTAGCACAACTTGCAGACTCTATTTCGTTCTTCTGATGTAGATTATCTGAGGTCTTCTTTGTCTTGTTCTTCTGGTAGTCATCTGATCTTCAGGTCTTCTGAGTCTTCAGCTTCATGTCTCCACTTGATCATCTGACTAATCTGACTTGTTTGTTCTTCTGATCTTCTTGTCTTGTCTGATCTTCTTGACTTGTCTGACCTTTCTGATCTTCTGACCTGTCTGATCTTCTGACCTTCTGACTAGACCTATACATATTAAGTTCCCCCTCAATATGTGACCTATTTAATACATCAATTGTTCTATACAGTCATTATCAACTGGTCACCTTAACTTGATTTCTAGATCATCAGTCAGCTAACAGGTCTGACTGGTCCTATTACAAGTGTTTTGGAACTTTCATCAAAACTATAATTTTCCCAACAAGTGATATTTATAGTTGTTCTCATTAAATTTGATAGTGAAAGGCGGTCGGGTGATTTACGAATTTAAGTTATTTGATTCTTTTTGGATTCGAGGTAAGTAGAAATTCATCAGCAAATACAATGCATAAACCTATTATTCTGTGATTTATGTGTGTTTAGCTGGAAATACGTGGATATTACTCAGATTATGAGACTTGATTGTTGTTACATGATTATAGTAAACTGAACATGTTGGTTCAACAATGTGTGAATCTTGGGAGAGATCTGGTGTTGCATTGCATAAAACGTATCATGCATGAACATACGAGTACGCCGAGATATGAGTGATCAGAAAGAGGCGAGGTGAGGTGTTTTGGCCACATTGTGGTCAGTGTATTGAGCTTACTCCGGCGTGTATCCGGAAGTTTTATTCTGGCGTGTATCCGAAAGTTTTATTCCGGCGTGTATCCAGAAGTTATATTCCGGCGTGTATCCGAAAGTTATATTCCAACGTGTATCCAGAAGTTTTTATTCTGGCATGTATCCGAAAGTTATTTCCGGCATGTATCCAGAAGTTTTATTCCGGCGTGTATTCGGGAAATTGGGGCCCCCACCAAGTGATTATAAATGAAGAGAGAGAGGGAGAGTGGGAGAGAGAGAGAGAGAGAGGGGGGGAGGGAGGGAGGGAGAGAGAGAGAGTTTAGAGAGGATGTTGAAAGAAGTTTTTATCATGCATAATTTTTACTTACTGAGATTTATATGTCTCACCTAGTTTATGCATTGTAGGTAGTCATGAGATGTGGTGACGTGACAACCTTACTGGACAAGTTGTGGAGCTCTTGTAGGTTTTGAGTGGTGTGTACATAGATGACGACCTATTGGCCATACTAGTGTCTTATTTTGCTTCCGTTGTTATATTTTGTCTCTGTTGGGATATGTGTTGTCTTGTGTCTTGTTATTGGGGCTTGTACGTACTAGTGGGTGTTGGTTTGAAGTTTGATTGTGGGTTGTTAGGTGTTGGGTTGGAGTGTGATCGTGAATCGTCATATATATATATATATATATATATATATATATATATATATATATGAATACCTAACATGTTATTTTGAGTGTGAAACGATGTTGATGTTATGTTGTTTAGGAAAAAAAAAAATTGTAGCAGGTTCTGAGATTGAATTTTATTTATATTTATATTAGTGTGGTTAAATAAGGGTGGTCGTGACACTCTAATTGGATTTGATTGGTTTAATTAACATAAAATCATTTAATTTGATTGATTTGTCATTAATTCCCTTATATTTACAACCAAATATCGGTTCAATTCACCACATACTGCAGTATTCGAAGTTCTCGTAAAATTTGACCGGCTTGAACTGTGTGTATATTAAATATTAATTATTTAATTATTTAATTTTAGAGTATGTGTGGCCTTATGCTTTTCTAGAAGAATAATATTAATGTTACTCTTTTTGCTCTTATTCTATTGAGTTTTTAATAGTTTAATCATTTATCATCTACTTAGTTTTACTTATCTTGCTTCCTTACAAACTAATCTATATATTTCAAAATATAAAGATTGTTTAATTTAAGGTGATGTCTTTTATGCACTAGGTGCATTGCGCAACTTAAGTGCATGTCTATGTGTAATCAAGTTGAATATTTAAATACAACAAGTTAAATGTTTCTAAAATACACTTGAGTGACATGGTGAATATGGTGTGTATGTTTACGTATTTATTAAATTAAGCTCAAATAAGCCTATAATATACGATGTTCATTGAGAAAAATATATTTAAATAAAAGGACTGAGAACTTTTTGCTTTAACTCTGACTTTGACTTCGCTATTAGCTACAGTGTGTACAGTTTTAACTTTTTTTTCTCACTATTAGCTATAAAATATACCATTATTATCTTTATTACCGGACTTCCGGCGAAGGGTCTCCGGGAGACGGCGCACCTCCCTGTGTGGGTGGTGTCGCCCGGATCTGAGCGAAAATGGTAAAACCCCAAATATGTGCCTAAACCCTAATTTTCTCAAACCCTAATTTCTGAAATTAAAGCCCTAATTTTCGAAATGTTGCCCTAATTTTCATAATCTGAACCATGCTCTTGATACCATATTATGCTATATTCAAAAGACATAATGTAGGAGAATTTTCTATGTATTGAATTAGGTCAATAGTACATATATATATATACAAGTGAGTATTATCAATACCTTTACATGTTCAATCATCTTTTTTTTTTGCAGTCAATTATCGCGTGGCCCTACTCATCAATTTTTTTTATTTTACTTTTCCTTTTATCTTTTTATGTATATATTTACTTATTATTTGTTCTTTCCAATATTTATTATTTAATATTTTAGAGTATCAATTTAATTTTTTATTATTTAAAATTTTAAATATTTTCTCTTTGCATTATTTTTTTCCCTCCATTTTTTAGTTTCTATTTCAATCCCAGTAAATTTTTTGAATTTTAAATTAAAAAAAATGCTATTATATTAATTTTAAAAATTCATACTATACCTTCTCACATTAAATGCACAAAATATACATTAGAACAATAAAATAAACATTATTTTTTTGAGTGAACGACTTTCCACTCCATTTGTTAGGGTAATGTTACTAAAAGGTCCAAACATATATTTTTAAGTACTAAGAGATGCAAAATGGACTATTAAAAGTCTTAACTACCCTTCCTTCCGACTTTTCAGAAACCCAATCCCCCTACTTGATTAGACGTTATTTTGTCTTCCCCATGCAAAATAATTGATTCACTCAACCTCCCACACACCCCAAACAAAATTATTTCAGCTTGTATTTTTCACTGAGAGATATTCAAAACTCAAACACACAGCTTGTATGTATGAAGCAATAAAACAGATATGGAGAAATTACATACATTACAAAAATTATATACATTACTTGTTCGATAGTAAAATTTCAAAAAATTACAAAAATTAAAATCTATAAAATTTCAAAATTACATATTTTCATCCTCGTACATGCACATATGCATCAAATTTATGAACAAGTTATCAAATAACATGAACATGTTCATCAAAACATGAACTTGTTCATAAAAAAAAAACTAAAAAAAAATGGCGTAGAACCTCATCTTCATTTTCTTCCGGCTTCCACCAACAATGAACCCAGAAAAATCAAACTTTCGGGACCTCAGATCCATCTTCATCTTCTGTTTTCATATGAAATTTCCAGAAGCAAAATGCTTAGTAATCTACAATCTGCAAACAAAACAAAAACACAAAATCAAATCAAAAACAAAATTCAGACTCAATCAAAGAAATTTTCTTCCCCATTTTCAACGGGTATAAATTTCAGTAAAAATAGCACAAACCCCATCTCGAAGCTCAAAAAATCGAAGAAAAATTGCATAGTAGTGGGTATTACATGCGAAGTAAAGATGAGGAAGATTAAGACGACGTCGTCTTCGACGTTGTTGCCTCCCACCACCGACCCGCAGCCTCCCACCACCGATCTGCTACCCCTTTATCGGAAACGCCGCAAAAAGCCTAGATCTGCCACCATCTGCCGCCGTATCCGCCACCATCTATCGCCATCGCCGCCGTTAAATTAATACAAATCTTAGAACTTGGTTTCGGTCGGGCGCCGCCGCAGATGGTGTAGCGTCGGGGTCGTGGAGTCGAGGTTGTCTATGGTGGCGTCAAACTCGGTGGTGGTGGAGTGTGCTATAGGCGGCGGCCATTTTTCTGGGAGAGAGAAGATAAGAAAGTTGGGGAAAGTGATGAAGAAGAGGTGGGTGGGTTGGGAAAGTGATAAAGAAGATGTGGGTCGGTTGTTTGTATTATAGAAGAGAGAGGAGAGGAGTGAGAGACCAAAAGGGTATTATAGAGTTTTTATCATTGATTTTGCACCTACGAGTACTTTAATTTTTATTTTGGACCTAATAGGACTCTTATAGCCCATTTTGGATCTCATAATCTTTATTTCTATTTTTTTTTCTCCATTTTTTTAATTTCTATTTCAATCACCCAAATTTTTTTAGAATTTTAAATTTATCAAAAATGCTATTATATTAATTTTAACAAATTCGTATTATATCTTCTCACAATAAAATGTATACTCAAATAATAAATGCACACTCGAAATATGTATACCCGAACAATAAAATATACACTCGCTCAATAATTATGCTACATAAGCATTCCCTAATTTTTTATTTAAAGATAATCAAAATTAAAATTGGCTAGGTTTTGTATGCACCCGGGTGTACTGTATACTCATAGTGTATTTATAAGCGTGCAATTTGTTATTTTGAAAAATGCGAATTATTTACACAGAAAAGTGCAATTGTCACTATGCCAAAAACGCTGATAGATAGCGGTTTTTAACTGCTATTAAAATAGATAAAAAAAACCGCTATAAAACATGGTGATATTAAAAATGATGCTACAATAGCGGTTTTTGACCGCCGTCGTATCCCAAAAAACCGATACTGTAGGTTTATAATCATTAACCTCATAACACATACGAGAGCAGTTTTGCACCACCTATTACAGCAGTTAATAACCGTCATCGTAAGTACCTACAAAAGCGGTTAATAACTGCTATCTTTCAACACACCTTTCAAATTTTGCAATTTATAACCGCAGTTATGTAACCCTTTTTAACAGCGGTTGAATGAATTCCCTTTTTTTATTTAAATCTTTAAATAATAATTTACAAATTTAATTTAAAATAACAAGAAAATTTTCATAAAATCAATAAATCCAAAAATTCACTATAGTACCAACCAATCATCACAATACTGTTCAAATGCATTACAACATCCATATAAAATCAACCATTACATAAAAGATGTTGCATCCAAAATATAATAAACATTAACATATCAAAGATGATGTCATTTCAACCGTCAAAATTAGATCACCGCATCTCGGTACATCCTTTCATTTTTCAGAAATCTTCTTCTTTCATTAAGATTTATTTCCGCTTGTGTAATAAACTAAAACCAAGAACAATGTAAGCAAAATGAATCTAAAAATAGCTAATGTACAAATAGATGTAAATAATTTGAGTCATGAAATAATGTTAAAACATTTTCAAATTACAATTAAAGACTCATAAGTGAAAGGCAGCATCCAAAATTTTCTATCTTGTAAATCTACAAAAGGATTATTAAGAAGAACACCAACCAAAATACTAACTTACTGACAACCTTAAATTATATGCCAACATAAATAATGTATGATAAGATGAAATAACTAAAAATGGGTGTTTAAAAACAACCTTTACATAGCATATTTTCTGCCCATGCCTAGTACCTACTAGAAAAATACTCACTTCACAACCTGCATATATTTTTCAAATAGAGGAACTGTAGGAACAGAGTTCCATAGATATGTATAATTTTGAAGAATATATCCTGCACATCAATCTCAATATTTACCCTCTTTTTTTTTTTATCATGTTTCTGTTTAGTTGGCCAACACTCTAATCCATGAAACATAGATGGTTTTATGTTGTTTCTAAAAAATTCTAGTAAAAAATTTCAACTAACAGAAGATTTATCCATTTCTTCAAACCAGTAGATTGATTCTTGTACATAACATCTTCATTAGTTTCCCCATTTTCTTTGATGCTAAATCCTGGTTACTTTAAATTTTTTTGATGTTAATTCAGGCCACCCTATTTTCATACTAATTATCCTATTGTTACTTCTACTTAATTCTACGCCATATTCAATTTAAATGACTAATATACATTGGATAATGCAAATGAATACTTATGCAATCAAGTTTGTTACTAATTGTCAAAAATATAGATAATTAAATCAAGAAAATTATACCCCAAAAAATTATCTAAATATATGGGAATACAAAAATCTGATAAAATCATAAACAATATTCTTACTGGAAATGTATCAGCATAATAGTCAAGAGGGACATGCAAATACCCAATACAGAGTCCATGTGGCAACGACAAAACCAGCAAGTAAATCAAAGCACCTGAACCCTACAGGAAATAGTATTAATGAGATTCTCAGGTAAAAATTCAACTGTATAATGATTTTTCAAGTGCAATAAACAATCAGCCTGAAGAACATAGTGCAATACCATGACCTACTTAAATGGCATTAGACCTACTTCAAGTGATGGCGTTAAGATTATGAGTATCGTTGTAAAAAATTGAGATTGGGTCCTTCGAAGCGTTAATATATCAAATTTCAATGACAAACAAAAAATAGTTGAACTTGCACTATTTTGGAAAATGTAAAGTCATAGTTTACCTGTTAACTACTCGCTTCTTAGGCTTTTGTAGAGAAAATACTAGCTGAGATCCTTTTCTCTTTAATCATAAGGGCACAAATAATCTCAAATAGATCTGAATTACTTGTTTACTAGAAGGTATTTGGAACAAAATCTTTTTATTTATTTTTATTAAAAAAAAACTACATACATATATAATGCTAGTTGTGTGCATGGATATTATATGAAAATGATGTATCCTTCATATTTATAACTATTGGTGCACATTCATATCCATGTGTACTGCATGAGTGGTGATGCATGTAAAGAAGGAGGACTAGATGCTACAGATTTGCACCATCTTATCTACTCTTACTCTATTTTAATGTACTAGGAGTTACATTATAGTCTTGATGATCTTATCTTATGTTGTGGAAATCTGTTTAAAGACACAAACAAGCAAGTTCTATCAATCACAAATATTTTCTTCTATGACAAAGAAAAATGGAATAAAGAACAAGCACATCGGTGGTTTGACTAGATACCAAATTCCAAATTATAAGTTATATAGAAGGTAATATTCTTTTTCACTTTCTTAGTTTCCATTTAACTTAGTAAAACATGAGTTGCCATTATAAATTATAAAAATATCATACTAGAGACTTTCAGCAACTAAGCTTATCTAGCTCTAAACAGTTGTGTAGATTGTTGATTTTTGCACAAAAGATTATACCATTTATGTAAGCCTCTATCACTACAGCCATAATTTTGCAGTATATTTTGCAATTAATGGTACTAACAAAAATCAAATTAAATATCCCAACACATACTAAAGCAGTACAACATATGCATCTCAGAAATTTCAAAACCCATTACCCTTCAGATGTGACCAACTTGAATAATACTGTCTGGAAGTCCATGGGAATCACAGTTCCAGTCTCCCTCTGGAACGTCTTCAACCTAACCTCAGAAGCCTGAAGAGGTCGAGAAGAAAAGGGAAGTTTATCATGGCTGAATTAAAATACAGAACTAAACATGTATAAGGCTGCAAACGATTTCTTTTCTACCTCCCTACATCCCTCCTCTACTAAAAAATTATTAACTATTGTTTAAATTAAATTGGGAATGCATAAAAAAATTAGGGCTTACATGGGAGAAAGAAGGTTGAGGACTTGTGAACGACGTACGATGGACTGGTGGACGCTGGACGACGGACTGACGAACGTTGGACGATGGACTTGTCGATGTCAAAATGACAATTGAACGATTGGAACAAAAAATTGCCAGTGTGTTAATATGGGAACATAGTCGCATGCTTCTGTTTGTAATAGTTGTACTTTTTTGTTTTGTATAGTCGCACGCTTCTATTTTGTATAGTTGCACGTTTCTAAAATGCACTATGAGTACACGGTGCATCCGAATGCACATAAGACCCACTCATTAATAATTTCAAAATTTTCAATTTTTTATTACTAATACATACTTATTACATACAAAAAATGGGTGACAATTAATAATTACAATTTACTCAATCAAAAAATGTATGATAGCTCAATACAATGTACAATTGCTCAAATATAATGTACATGCTCTCAATAAATTATAATGTACAATCGCTCAATATAATGTACACACTCTCAACAAATGTACACTCGCTTCAATTGTCCGGTCCCACTTATTGAAATCCCTTTAGATCGCATTATAGTGCTGGAAAAAAAATCAAGAAGAAAATTATTATACTGCAATAGTAGAGAAACCAAGTGCTAAATAAAGTGTTATGATGCACGATCTGATAACTATTACTCTCTCCGTCTCGGAAGACTCTGCGCCAACTTTTTGGTGCAGAAATTAAGAAAAATTGTTTTATGGGGAATAGTAAGTGTGTATGAGGGTAATAAGTGTGTATTGTAAGAGTAATAAGTGTCCATTTTTTGGTGTGCAAAGTTTTATAAGACAAACCAAAAATGAAAGTGTGTTGTTTTCCTGAAGCGGAGGAGTAACAATTTCAACATCAATTCTTGAAATTCTTGAACCGGTCCATAAAGTACCAGTACACCACATTATTATTTCAGGCTGGCATCTTTGCTTTTCCTTCAATTTTAAAACCTTATGCCTGGACGAGAATTACCCGCCTTAATTAATTATTAAATCTTCTAAAAAAAAAAAAATACTCCCTTCATCCCAATTTTAACTGCATTCTTTTCATTTTGGACGTCTCAATCTTAACTGCACATTTCTTTAAATGGAAATACTCACTTTAACTCACATCCTTTAAACACTCACTAATTTACCATATGTCACTCTCTCACACCTTCAACACTTTATCACTTTATCATCTTTAATAAATATTATTCTACTCTTCTATAAAGTTGAATTCTCCTTTCTACCCCCAACAATTTATCACATAAAATATTAATAAATAACTATTTCTTAAACTCCAAGCACACAGTAAACCACCAGATAAGATTGGGACGGAGGGAGTAATAATTATCAATTTGCTCTCATTCTCTCTTTGCTTCTCACTCTCACTTTCTCTATCTAAAAACATAAAAAAGTTAAAGAAAAGAAGAATAACAAAGAAGAAGAAGACAAAACATCTCTACTTTGGTATTTTCATCAGATCCACCTGACCACCCCTGACCTCTGTTCTCTCTCTGATCTCATGCCACGCGCTCTCTTCCTCAATATACACTAACAGGCAGTTTGTAAGAAATTCATCTTCCCTTCTGTTTGAAGTGTTGTCTTGACTAAGTTCATAGCAGAAAATGTTCGCTTCGTAGTAGCTGTAGAAACTGGAAGTGTGAGAACAAGTGTTACTAATCTAAACAACAACGGATAGTGATTTGATCTCCTAGCCTTCACCAACCATTGACATAAATCAAAAATTGTTGTCAATGCCTCAAAATCTGGAAGTTTTCGCGCTTGATCCAAATGCCTCAAAAAATTTGAGTGTCGCACTAAAACTCACTACAAAAAAAAACGGGGTGTATTGACGGTTTTGGTGACGGTTTTCTAACCATCGAGAAATCGAGGGTCGCTAACATTTAGCTACGGTTATTACAACTCCATCGCTAATTAGCGACGGCTTAGTACTGTTGCAACATAGCGACGGTTTTGGCGAAGGGCGTCTAGGTCTGGACCCGGGTTAGAATAATTGTCGCTAAACCGTCACTACACCATCGACAACATAGCGATGGTTTAGTGACGATTAACTTACGTCGCTATTAGCGACCGCTATTTTTCGTCGCTATATCCGTCGCTAAATCGTGAATTTTCGAAAAAAAATATGGCTCACGGTGGTTCGAACCTGGGCCCGAAAGGCGCCCGGGTGGGCACCGAACCACCCGAGCCTCGGACCATCTCAAACCCAATCACCAAGCATCTCATATATAAGTCACCAAGCCTCCCAATTAAATGAGGCAATTATTCGCTCCCATGGGGGACCGAACACGGGACCTTGAGCGGAGATCAATTCCACTCGGGCACTTGCTTTCTTGCGTTTACTTAATGAAATTAATTCTATATGTCCTAAAATTTGTTTTATTTACAATTTTTTTTTAAATTTTTTATTTCAATTATCTTATTTATTAATTCAATCACATTTTTATATATTAATTTTTTTATATAAATAAAAATTAAAATTAAAAATTATATTATATTATATTATATTAAAATTATAGTTTTTACTTATTTTTTAAAAAAAGTACTGTCTTTCTTTTAAACCTGTAATAATTTTTCATCTAAACAAGTAATACTTTTCTATCTAAATAAATAATATTTTTCTATTTAAACAAGTAATACCATTTCATCTAAGCAAGTAATACTTTTCTTTAAACAAGTTATACTTTTCTATCTAAACAAGTAATACTTTTCTATTTAAACAAGTAATACTTTTACATCTAAACAAGTAATACTTTTCTTTAAACAAGTTATATTTTTCTATCTAAACAAGTAATATTTTTTTATTTAAACAAGTAATACTTTTCTTTAAACAAGTTATTTTTTTATTTAAACAAGTAATACTTTTCTTTAAGCAAGTTATACTTTTCTTTAAACAAGTAATACTTTTACATCTAATCAAGTAATACTTTTCTTTAAACAAGTTATACTTTTCTATCTAAACAAGTAATACTTTTCTATTTAAACAAGTAACACTTTTACATCTAAACAAGTAATAATTTTCTTTAAACAAGTTATACTTTTTTCTATCTAAACAAGTAATACTTTTCTATTTAAACAAGTAATACTTTTCTATTTAAACAAGTAATACTTTTTCATCTAAACAAGTAATAATTTTCTTTAAACAAGTTATACTTTTCTACCTAAACAAGTAATATTTTTCTATTTAAACGATAAATAAACGATAGAACAAAAATATAAACGATATTAACATTATACATACATAAACAAGTAAATTGTTCACAATAAATAATTAAAAAAAAGTGTCGCCTCATGAATAATCATAAAAAAAAAAACAGAGCTTCAATCACCGCCCCGGATAATAATCATCTGCATCATCCCCCAAATTAGTAGTAAAATTATTAGCAAAAAGAAAAGAAGGATCGAAACGGATATCATCGGCGCCACTGCCACCACCACCGCCACCGTCATCTCTAACCCCGGCCTCGCTGCCACTGTCACCGCTGCCACCACCTAGGTCATCGTCCTCATCGAAAAGGTTATCGAGGAAATAATCGGGTGGGCAATTCGTTCGATTGGTCAGTCGGGAAGCAAGTCTCCGCCACTTTCGTTCATTTTCTTCTCTAAGCTCGGTCGTCACCGCCTCTCTAATATATTCAACCGTCTGCTGAGGTGGCTGTGGCGGCTGCGGTGCTGAAGTAACATAGGTCTGAGACGAGTAGGGTTGTGTCTCCTCGATCGGGGCGGCAGACAACCTACCATACCCGAGCACCCGCTGTCTATCGATGTCGGCCTCCTCCACATAGATCTGATTCAAATTAATTGGAGGAGGTGGTGGATTTGAACATGACGGTTCACCCATCTGGGCCTGGGTGGCAGCTTCAACCCTCTCTCGCACCGCTCTCTGTAAAAATTAAATATTATAATTAAGATCAGGTGTAATAATTACAAAATACAACATTAATTACTTACGTGCACGTGGGTGGTGCGGTTGTAGGTGGAGGTCCTTGTCTCCTCTTCGTAGGGGTGGCCGAGTGTCAACGTCTCAATAGCGTTTAGAGGGCGCCCGAGTCGTAGTTCCTGTTAACAAATAAAAATATTAATATTAATTATGAACTTATTTTACAATTAAATAAATTATATTACTTATTTCCGCCATGCGGTGCTCCAGAATCGACTGGGATCCGGGTTTGTGCACAACAATGCCCCCATCCCCTCCTTGCTGACTCAGGCGATTTTGGCGATTCTTCCAGCACATCTCCTGGTATGCTGGATCGCTCCAAACCGCCACAATCGACGCCCAGACACCTGGGTCCATCTCATCCGTCATATCCAGGCCTTCATCCTTCCACCCGGCATGCCACCTATAAAGCAAGTCCTTGTACCGGGCTTGGGCAAGCTTACAGAACGGCTTGTAGAAATCGGTCGGTGTCAAACTATCCCTCCACTTCGTCTGTTTCTGCATTTCATTAACACAAACTTTATTTAATTTATATATAACAATATATATATATATATTAAATTAAAATAAGTAATCAATTATTGTATGTACCCTAAACTCGTCGAAGTAGAGTTGTCATTGTTCTTTAGACACGCCTATCCAACTGTGGGCCCCCACAACAATTTTAACTCGCAAAATGGAGTTGGTGGCTAAACCGGAAGCCTCGTGACCAGGTATGATGCTGAAACATATTAAAAAATTAATAAGTATAATCAAATAATTAATTGTATACCTAAACAAATTAGTAAGTAAAAGTTATAATTTACCTTCCTGAGCTCAGATCGATCGACAATCGAACAGTGGGGGCTGAGCAATGATGAACAGAGGTCGAACCTGAGCTCGACCTTGCTGGAGATGACCCTATCGGGGGCGGGTGCTGCGAGTTGGACCTGTCGTGGGTCGGTGGGTGCAGGTTCACCTGAGGTCTAAAGATCCTCTTTCTCCTAGTGCTTTGAGGAACCGACTGTTGGGATTATACTGAAAAGTATGCTTTTTACTTTGTATAATCGAAACTAAATTTTCAGACTTATTTACTGAAATAAATTGTTTGTCACTGATGCTTTAAATATGATTGAATATTATATATATTTACTGCATAACTGTTCAATAATTCGTATGTGTTACACTGTAGTTAATTTAGTGATACCAGATCACAGAAGATTAAATTAACAGTCCCTTGTAACTAAAAGTACGCCATTCACGACCTAGGTGAAAATGAACAACCATCGCGAAAGGTTGAGGTGTAAGGCTCAGATTGGTTTGTCTTGACCAAGAGATTACACTAGTGCATGACTGATGCGCTGAATAGGACCTACAGGAGGATAAATTCTTCAGAACTGAACAAGGAAGAATTAGACCTCAGTGGTTCGTTATTTCTTAACCTTCGTCCCTTAAATAGGATCACGTGGGATTGGTAACTATTGCTTTGACTTATCATGGGTAGCGAATCAGAAGAGAGAGATTCAATACTTTTTATCTTGGGCAATATTATTGGTCACGTGTGATTGCTAAGATTTAATACGAAGAATCGTGTGCAAGTACGCTTGCTTGATTTGCCCCCTTGGGAGGTTCATAAGTTTTATCATACCAAATCTTGCAAGTGGAATTAGTTTCCGGTATGGATAATAATGTTGAACCGTTCCTCGACCAAGGACAAAAGATATTAATTAACGGAAAGCTATTTCAGTGGCTTGAATTAATTAATGGGCTAGATAATCTTAAACACGGGAAATAATGACCGGAAGCCATATTGACTATAATATGGGTTAAGATGGATAGTGCAATATTAATTATGTAGTGGGATTAATTAATATTTATGGGCTTGAATTATATTGTGGTTCAATATTAGATATTCATGATCCATTAGAAGGTACAATCTTAATTCTCCTAAAGGCCCCCTGAGTAGCCCAACATATAGTCCAATAACTGAAAAGGTGATTAAAATAAAATAAATATTGTTGCTTATATTTCCTCTAAATTTTCAAAAATTATGGATAAAAGAGGGAGAAAGATTTTCTTTGAATTTTGTTATGGAATGAAGATATGTATTCTTGGAATACAAGATTATCTCATTAAATTCAAGAAATCCCCCACTTGGTTATTCATAGTGATATTTCAAAATTTTTGAAAATAGGGGGCAAGAAAGATTTTCTTGATTTTCTTGAAAAGATATTATGGAAGATATGTATTTCTTGAAATACAAGAATATCTCATAAATTCAAGAAGATCCAAATCTTGGATTCTTGCACACTCAAATTTTCGAAAATAATGCCATAAAATAGAGGAGGTGGAATTTTGTGGAATATTTTAATTATGGGAAAAAGAATATATGGGATATATTCAAGATTTCTTGGTGACCAAGAAAAGTCTTTTCCCACATTGAAAAATCACTAAAATTTCGTTCACCCTCCCTCATATAAATAGGGGATGATTAGTTCATTCCCAAGTACAATTCCATGTGCTGGAAATATTAACAAATCCACATAAGTGGTGCAACAAAGTTTATTTTTTCCTTTTGTTAATTGTTCGCGAGTATCCTTCCACCGGATTGTCGAGCAAGGGCTAAGGGAATACTTGGGAAGTCCTTTTGGTTAGTCCGTCCGACCAAAGCGACTGTCATCCCGAGAGGTACGTTCACGTAAACCCGTAGATTCCGCATGCGTAGGTTTTACGTGGCTTTTTATATGCATGATATGTTGTTGTAATTATTATTTGAATTAATATAGGATTAATTCATGCTAGTAATAATTAATGAATTAAATTTGTATTTAAATATTCACCCCGAATAGATCTGTGCGAATCATTCCCCAACAACTGGTATCAGAGCCACTGTTTCGGGCTCTGAATTTTTTTAAATTGTAATTTAATTTGTGGACATTAAATTTGAAATTGGATAGTAGAACTGTTAGATCTGTTTTGCAGGTATCCAATTGTCATGGATTTTAATGTTTTATTTTGCATGCATATAAACTGTGGTTGATTAATTCGATTCGTTCGGATTTGTTTTGCCTCGTGAGAAAATCCACGAGTAGACTAGGATTTGTTTGATTTGATCAATTTAATAGACTAGTCTAGATTTAGGTTTATTTATTTTTTGTAAATAAATTTTAACCGGATCGGGAACGAAGAGACGAAGAATTAAAGGACGAAATCTAGAACCCGTACAGCGTGGCGGCGCTGTCTTTGCACGCTTGGCGCGCAAGGCGAGGCTGTCGAAAGGCCACAAGAAGATGAAAGGCTTGCCAAGACGGGCGGTGCGCGCTCCAGTCGAAATGACGGGCGAATCGCAGCGGGCAGGACGGGCGCAGGCTAGTATGGCGCTGTGGAGGACGCTGGGTAGGCAGTAGGCGGGCGAGCAGCGTCTTGGATCTGCGATGAGCGTCGTCGCCGAGATCTGCCAACGCCTTTGTCGACACTGGGCGGAGGCGTCTTGCGAGGCATTGGCCGGGCGCGACCCGGGCGGAAAAAGCCGAGGTTGGGTATCTAAAGCCGGACGGCCGGATGCGGGCGTGCATCCTGCCATTGCGAAGCCGCTTGGCGTGGCGGTCGAGAGACGAAGTATTTTTTTTCGAGACGTGTTTCTTCAAGATAAAGCCAAGAAAAAATCAAACCATGACAATTGAATAATTTGTGCCCAATATGTTTATTTTTCTTTTTTGCTTGATTTATTTGTGCTTTATCTTATGCTTTATTTAATTTGTTTAAATGTGTTTGCATGAGGGTTGCCAAATGAAAAAATCTCAACTTCAAAATTACTAAGTATGTTTTAAATAATTAATTGACAATTTTATTAGGATAATAAAATTGAATTAATTTTGACCTCCATGATTTATTTATTTGTGAATTCTTTTGGAGAAATTCCCCACGGACGGACGGTCAAAAGATAGGTTTCACATGAATGAATTCCAAACGGATGATTGTGGGTTATTACTAGTGGCGGCGATGACCCTCCCCACGAGGAGGCTCGATCAAAGCAAAATAGTAATCTGTATTTAATCATGGTTATTACTTAGGTATAAAATTAATATGCATATACTTCCCTCAAGTCCCCTGTCTAATTTTATATTGGTCAAGTGTGAGCCAACTATTAATCTGGATATTAAAGGTTTGTAAATCGTTCTTGTTTGTAACACGCTTGAATGTGTTTAAATAATGACCCACCCCACGTGGCTTATTTAAACTGTTTTGAGATGTTGGCTGATGCATGTTCATTTTTTTTTTTGAGATTTTAAATATAATGAATGTGATCGAACCATGTGATATACTTGTCTTTATTGCATATAGTTGTTTATTTCAGATCAAAGATGTCGTTACCTTTTAATCCTTTGTTATTATATTTTAAAGTCAATACAATATGTATGGAAACTATATTGATTGGAAAATTATAATTGTGTCTAATCGCACAAAAGCACAAGTGGATTTTGACACACAAAAATCAGATGAGCCAACTGACGAGTCAAAACATACGGGACTCGTCAGATCACCTTGCGAGAGATGTCGTCGCTGAAAATGGTGGAGGAAAAACCCGTAAGGGATTACGTCCTCAAAATAGATGGCCCATCTGAACAAACTTGAGATTCTGAGTGCAGATTATGATCTAGAGACTCAAGATGATTTGGGTACTTCATTCTCTGCCAGAAAGGTTTTTGAGCATTTTGGCCTCGCTAGCTAATTTGTTGCAAACTTTTGGACTCGGCAGAAATGATGATAAGACACCAAACTCAAGCTTTGACGGCAAGTGGTCCGTCTTCATCTTCTAGGCCAAGGGTAGGCAAGATAAAGGAGAGGACCAAAGGCCATAAGCAATAAAACTCAATTGTTGCCAAGGGCAATGGTAAGATGAGGAATGCTCGTTGAGTCAAGGAAAATCCAAAGAGGAAGTGCTTAAGCTGCGGTGAGAGAGGACAATGGAGGTTTTGCCTGTTCCAACCCCAAAAGGAACGGAAAGAAAGGTAATTCTCACACACTAGTTGTTGAAACTTGTTTAGCGGCGTATACTTCTCATTCGTGGGTGGTTGATACGAGATCCACTAATCATGTTGGCTTCACGGGTTCTAAATGATCCCGCAACGAGTGGGAGTGAGATCCTCATCATTAATCGGGCAACGTTATTTAAAGTAGAAGACATTGCAATGCTACGTAAGTGGCGGATATTGCGATCTTTACGGTAGTAACGATTATTGCAATACCTAAGTAGCAGACATTGCAATGCTACATGAGTAGCAGTTTAAGCAGTGGGAGAAGTGCACCTATCTTTTGAAGATAAAGTTTTTTGAGATTATCTTTGTGTTCCCAGTTTTAGAAAGAATTCACTTTCAGTTTCTAAAATTCGATTAAAGGACACTAACTTTCTTCTAATAAGAATGACATCATTTTTTGAAATGATGAGTGTATCTATTACGGGACATTGATGGAAAATCTCTATACAATTAACTGTGCACACCACTCAATTAAATGTATCCTATAACACATCAATCAAGCTTTCGAGAAAAGAAAACGTTCATCGACTTGAACGAGACACTTCTTTTGGCATCTAAGATTAGGTCATATAAATCCAAAGAGGATCCAAAGGTTGGTGAAAGATGGTTTCTTTGGAGCGTCTCCAAGTTGAATCGATTCCAACTCGCGAATCATGTTTGGAGGGTAATATGACCAAGAGGGCATTTGGAGCCAAGGGGAATAGGACCAAAGAAGTGTTAGAGATCGTTCACACAGATGTATGTAGTCCAATGTCAACCAAAGCAAGAGGAGGTTATGAGTAATTTTATTGATGATTACTCAAGGTATATTTTCCTTATGAAGCATGAATCTGAGACCTTTGAGAAATTCTAAGAATTTAAGGCTCAAGCAGAGAATCATATGGAAAAACGTATCAAGTCTCTACGATCTGATCGTGGAGGCGAATACCTCAAACAATGATTTTTTGAACTACTTATCTGATGAAGGGATTGTATCCCGACTCATCGCACGGGAACCCCTCAACAAAATGGGGTTTGCAGAGCGGAGCAACATAATTCTTTTGGAAATGGTTAGATCAATGATGAGTTATACGGATCTTCCCGAGTCGTTCTGGGGTCATACCTTGGAAAACAACAACTTACATTCTGAACTTGGTGCTACCCAAATCGGTTCCCAAAACTGCCAAAGAATTGTGGACCGGGCGCAAGCCTAGTATGAGACACATGAGAACTTTGGGGTGTCCAGGCCTACATGTTGTTGGACAAGGAAGCCGGTAAGTTGGATCCTCGGTCAAGAATTAAGGTGTTTTTTGTAGGATACCCCAGGGAACAAAAGGGTGTATGTTCTATAGTTCAAGATCAAAAGATGGACATCCGCACCCACTTTAGATTTTGGAAGAAAACTATATGAACCAAAGAAAACCCAGAAGTGAGATTACCTTAAATGAGCTTAGAGGGCAAACCTCAATGCCAATCGCATCTTAGATGATATACCAAATGATACGCCACAACCGAGACCTCGTTATAGTGGGAGGGTTGTTAGACGACAAAAGAGAGATTCATGGGAATAGGAGAGTCCTCGGACTTGATTCCCGGAATCAGACCCATGGACATATGACGAGGCACTCCAAGATAAGGATGCAGATTCTTGGCAAACAACAATGAAAGCCAAAGTGGGTTTTATGTTTCATAATAGAATGTGGGAGCTAGTCGAACCACTTAATGGGGTCAAACCCATTGTATGAAAGTTGGTATATAAGAGGAAAAGAGGACTGGACGTGAAGGTTGAAACCTTTAAAGCAAGACTAATGGCGAAAGGTTATACTCAGAAAGAAAGGGATCGATTATGAGGAAACTTTTTCGCCTGTAGCCATGCTTAAGTCTGTTGGGATATTTTAGTTTTGATGAATTATGCCAAAACATTATCAACTTGTGTTTTTGAAGCTAATCTACAGATAACAAGTTGAGGGGGAATGAGAGAACAAATTGAGGGGGAACTCACGAAATCAGACGTAGATGATCGAGATCAGACGAGGCTGCAGACGAGACTGATAGAGATCAGATGAGTAAGATGAGTTCTGGAGTTAACTGATGAGCTGAGCAAAATCAGAAGAAAAGATAAGCTAAGCCACGGTGATCGGAAGAATCGAAGGTCAAAAGATCGATGACGAAGCGGACTGATCGAGAAGACCAGATCGGATGACCGGATATTTCAAGATCGAAGAAAAGGTTGCGATCGAAGAGGGAGCGGAGATGAGATCGATCGAGATCGACGTGATCAAGATCGGATATGAAGATGTGCGGATGATCAAGATCGACGTGATTGAGATCGGATGTGCTAAACCGATATGCTAACCTAATATGCTAACCGATGTACTAACTGACGCAGATATTAACCGATATGCCGACTGATGCTATAATCGATTTGATCATGTGATTTGATCGGATCAAGCGAGAAGAAATCGATATCGTAACCGTAAATCTGATACCGGATCGGAAAAGAAGTCATCAAGAGAAGTCATCTCAAGTCATATTCATCGAGAATCGACGCTATCGATGATCGGTTAGCTCGAAAGTCTTAGTGACGCGAGGGTCGATTGTTCAAGACAAGAAGAATCGAACTCGGATCAAACTCGAGTGTCGATATCGGACGGACAAGGTCCGCTGAAGAGAAGTCAGCTGAAGGCTCAGATAGACCCGAAGGCTCAGATGGAACTGAAGACACTGAGACTCAGAAGATCCTGAAGAATATAGCCGTTAGATTCAGCTGACGAGGACCAATGAGAGGAAGACAACTTGACTGAAAAAGTCTGCGAGAGCTCTGAGAATAGTATGGATTTGAATGTGACTCCTTCCAACGGTAACATTCAAATCCACACTATAAATACAAGTTCTTCCTTCATTCTAAAGAGGTGGAAGAGTGTTGAAGCTACAGAGCCAAATCATCTAGCCTTTCCACCATAGAACACAGAGCAAGAAATACACGCATACATTCAAGAAGTGTTCTACCCTAGATCTAAGCATAAATGCCATATCCCAAGCTTAGAGAGATTTTCCCAACCTTAGCATTGAGGCTAAACAAATGTAAGGGAAAATCTCACCCTAGTTGGAAACCAAACAAACCTTTACCCAAACCAGTTGGTCGGTTAAGTTTGTAGGTGAGTGTGAACTCGGTAAAAATCTAGCAATCCCGAAAGGGAGGGTAGGCAATCCCGTGAGGGTGATAAGTCCCGTTTGAGTGTGAACTCGGTAAACATCTATTGGGTGTTGGACTAACACGTTAAACTAAGTCCGATTGGTTTTAGTAGGTGCCCCGATGATAGGGAAGAGTGGATGTAGGAGTTGCACTCCGAACCACTATAAAATCGTGTGTTCTTTACTGCTTTATGTTTATACTTGTCATATGCATTCTATCATAAGCAAAACAACACACATGAGTTTAAAATGCAAAAATCTGGAATCACTCTGCCCTCACCCCTGTTTTATATGCATCGAACTGAAATGTTTTTTCAAGACGCCGCATAAAATTGGTTTTAACCGGGACCATCAATTGGTATCAGAGCGGGTAGTTCAACAGGTCACCAGTTTTCAAAGTGACCACCTGAACTGATCTTTTTAAAACAAAAACCCGATCTCTGTGTAAATGCATATATTCTAATGTTTTGGCGTCATTATCAAAAAGGGGGAAATTGTTGGGATATTTTAGTTTTGATGAATTATGCCAAAACATTATCAACTTGTGTTTTTGAAGCTAATCTGGATAACAAGTTGAGGGGGGAATGAGAGAACAAATTGAGGGGGAACTCACTTAAATCGGGCGTAGATGATCGAGAGATCGAGGCGAATTGCATTTATTTTGATCGAGATCGGATGAGTAAGATGAGTTCGAGTTAATCGATGAGCCGAGCAAAATCGTAAGAAAAGATAAGCTAGGCAATACCGATCGGAAGAATCGGAAGGTCAAAAGATCGGATGACCGAAATGGACTGATCGTAAGACCGGATCGGATGACCGGATGACCAAGATCGGAAGAAAAGGTTGCGATCGTAAGAGGAGAGAGATGAGATCGACGAGATCGACGCGTGATCGAGATCGATATGAAGATGTGCGGATGATCAAGATCGACGTGATTGAGATCGGATGTGCTAAACCGATATGTTAACCTAATATGCTAACTCGATGTACTAATCGATGCAGATACACCGATATGTCGACTGATGCTATAATCGATTTGATCATGTGAGCCGATCGATCAAAGAGAAGAAATCGATATCGTAACCCGTAAATCGAGATACCGGATCGGAAAAGAAGTCATCAAGAGAAGTCATCGAAGTCATATTCACTGAGAATCGAACGCCATCGGATGATCGGGTTACTCGAGTCTTTAGTGACTGAGGGTCGATTGTTCAAGACAAGAAGAAGAACTCGGTCCACTTCGAGTGTCAAGATACCCGATCGCATAAGGTCCGCCAAGAGAAGTCACCAAGGCTCAGATAGACCAAGGCTCGGGGATGGGAATCAAGACACCGAGACTCGGAAGATCCTCAAGAATATACCAGTTAGATTCAAATTTGACGAGGACCAATGAGAGGAAGACAACCAACAGAAAAAAGTCATAGAAAGCATAGAATAGTATGGATTTGAATGTGACTCCTTCCAACGGTAACATTCAAATCCACACTATAAATACAAGTTCTTCCTTCATTCTAAAGAGGTGGAAGAGTGTTGAAGCTACAGAGCCAAATCATCTAGCCTTTCCACCATAGAACACAGAGCAAGAAATACACGCATACATTCAAGAAGTGTTCTACCCTAGATCTAAGCATAAATGCCATATCCCAAGCTTAGAGAGATTTTCCCAACCTTAGCATTGAGGCTAAACAAATGTAAGGGAAAATCTCACCCTAGTTGGAAACCAAACAAACCTTTACCCAAACCAGTTGGTCGGTTAAGTTAGTAGGTGAGTGTGAACTCGGTAAAAATCTAGCAATCTCGAAAGGGAGGGTAGGCAATCCCGTGAGGGTGATAAGTCCCGTTTGAGTGTGAACTCGGTAAACATCTATTGGGTGTTGGACTAACACGTTAAACTAAGTCCAGTTGGTTTAGTAGGTGCCCCCGATGATAGGGAAGAGTGGATGTAGGAGTTGCACTCCGAACCACTATAAAATCGTGTGTTCTTTACTGCTTTATGTTTATACTTGTCATATGCATTCTATTATAAGCAAAACAACACACATGAGTTTAAAATGCAAAAATCTGGAATCACTCTGCCCTCACCCCTGTTTTATATGCATCGAACTGAAATGTTTTGCTTCCGCACGCGCAAAATCGGTTTTAACCGGGACCATCAAAGTCCATCCGTATTCTCTTATCGATTGCTGTGCATTTTGACTTTAAAATCTGGCAGATGGATGTCAAGACAGCTTTCCTTAACGGAAGTCTTGATGAAGAGATCTATATGCAACAACCCCAAGGTTTCATTGAAACAGGCCAAGAACATCTTGTTTGTAAGCTCAAGAAGTCCATTTACGGACTCAAACAGGCATCCAGAGCTTGGAACCAATGTTTTGATCATGTTATAAAATCTTATGGGTTTGATCAAAACAAGTTTGAAAGTTGTGTGTATAAAAAGTGTGTCGGAACTGCATTGGTATTCTTAGTACTATACGTAGATGACATTGTGATCATCGGGAACGATGTTAAGGTGTGGTCAGACGTAAGGGCATGGCATTTCAAAACAGTTTGATATGAAAGACTTAGGGAAAGCCGGACACATCCTTGGGATCAAGATTACTAGAGATCGCAAGAAAAGGATGATCGGGTTATCGCAAGTATTCATACATTGACATCGGGTTTTAAACGCGAAAGATGCAAGATTCCAAGAAAGGATTCGTACCTTTCGGACTTGGAATCCATCTATCCAAGAAAATGTCCCCTAAGACTTAAAAAAGGAGATAGATGACATGAAAGGCATTCCTTGTGCTTGGGGAGGGAAACCTTATGTATGCAATCTTTGTGTACGAGACCGGATATATGCTTTGCCGTAGGCATGGTAGCAAGATATCGAGTAACCCAGAAAATTAATCGACGACGAGTTAAAAATATTTCAAGTATCTGAAAAAAAACTCGGGATAGAATGTTGATTTATCAGTCAGATACTCCAATCCCCATCGGCTACATGGACTCGGATTTCCAATCAGATTTAGATTCCAGAGATTATCTGCCTCAGTTAGTGTGTTTCCATTTGGGAAGTGTAGCCATCAAATGGACGAGTGTGAAGCAGAAATGCATCACTGACTCAACCATGGAAGTCGGGTAAGTAATTGCTTGTGAAGCGTTGAAAGAACCGATTGGGCTCTAGACCTTCTTAGTGGACTTGGATGGTGTTCTCAATTTGTTCAGCAATATACGCTAAAGGGGTTGCAAATTCAAGAGAACCAAGAGTCCACGAGTCAAACAAACACATTAAAGGAAAGACATCTTATACGAGAAATCGTTAAGAGAGGAGATATAGATGTGGCAAAGATAGCGTTTGAGGACAGCCTAGCAGATCCATTCACAAAGCGTCTGCCTCTGAATACATTCGAGAGACATGTGAGTGGAATGGGTGTCAAGACCGATTGTCAATCTGCTTTGAGTATAAGTGGGAGAAATTATTAGGTTCGTGTAGGTGACATTAGATGTCACGGACTACTCGAGACGTGTTGTAGTATACTTAAAAGCAGACTTTGAGTATAAGTGGGAGATTGTTGGGATTATCTTTGAAAAGTATGCTTTTTACTTTGTATAATCTAAAACTGAATTTTTCGGACTTATTCTTTGCAATAAATTGTTTGTCATCGATGCTTTAAATATGATTGAATGTTATATATATTTCTTGCATAATCGTTTCAATAATTAAATGCGTGTTACATTTGTAGTTAATTTAGTGATACCGGATCACGAGAAGATTAAATTAACAATCCCCTTTGTAACTAAAAAGTACGCCATTCACTTACCTAGGTGGAAATGAACAACCATCGCGAAAAGGTTGAGGTGTAAGGCTCAGATTGGTTTGTCTTGACCAAGAGATTACACTAGTGCATGGTGATGCAATTGAATAGGACCTCTGAGGAGGATAAATTCTTCAGGGTGAACAAGGAAGAATTAGACCTCGTGGTTCGTTATTTTTCTTAACCTTCGTCCTTAAATAGGATCGTGGGATTGGTAACTATTGCTTTGACTTATCATGGGTAGTTGTTGGGAAATTTATAGTTTTGATGAAAAGTTCAAAAACACATGTAATAGGACCCGTCGGACATTGTTAGGATCGATGTTTCCATTCTTCGCTATAGGAGACCGGTTGATAATGATTGTATAAAACAACCGATGTAATAGATAGGTCACATATTGGGGGGAACTCAATATGTATAGGTCGATCTGAAGAAGCCGATATCCACAGAAAGCGTAACGTTAAACCGTAACTAAAAGATCGATCGAATCGATCTAGTCGGATAACTCGCCAAGTCATGAAGCTCAAACCTCGAATACTAGAAGATCGATGACTTTAAGATAAGACCGGAAGACCTACATCGGCCGAGTCACCGGTTGAAGCTAAGTCAACAGCACCGTAAGATTCTATCAGTAGATCGATCGATCAGATCGATCAAAATTCATAAGATGAAAAACCGATGTTTCATCTTATCATACGTCTGCGATCTAAACAAGAAGAATACCAACCTTAGTTGGAGGAACAACACTGCAAAGCAAGGCTTCCATCCAATAAGGAAGAGACACGTATGAACAGAGCTGATACTCGCGGGATTTGATGTTGCTCTCTCAAACGGCTATAAAATAGACATTCACGCTTTTCGCCATGCTTCTCAAGACGCGTCACATCAAGCTCCCAAGTTCATTTAAAATAGCCTGAAATTCAAATTGCTCTCCAACGGCTCTTTGATTTCAAGGTCTATAAATATGGGATCACACTTCAGAGTAAAACACGGAAATGCTTGGACAAACAACATAATCAAGAAGCTCAAACTATAGTCAGATTTCCGCACGAAGAACACAACAACAAGCTTATTTTATATTGTGTTCATCCCATAAGTTCTTAGCAAGAAATCTTTTCATCTAGCTATTAGGCTGCTTGTACGCAAGGAAAGATTTCATAGTTGGAACTTAAACAACCTTACCCAAACCCCAAGTTAGGATAAGTTGTTTAGCAAGATCTCAGTCTAGGGTTTCTAGTACTGATTTCTGGGATCGGTTGAGTGAGAACTCTTAAAACATCTGTTGGTGTCTTTGTGTTGGACTAACACACAAAACTAAGTCCGATCGGTTAAGTCGGTTAAGTTGGTGCCCCTTGTGAAAGGGAAGAGTGGACGTAGGATCGGGTTTGTCCGAACCACTATAAATCTTTGTGCCTTTTATCGCTTTGATTAATCGCTTCTCACATCGCACAATCTTAAAGCGCATACATATTCTAAGTTAAGATCGCTTAGCACCAAGCTTCGATCCGACGGGACCGATATTTCGTCTATCCGATTAAAAAGATAAAACTTGGAATCGATTTATACAAACCGGTTTTTCACACGGGTAAAACTTAAGCTTCCAAGACACATCGATTAATCGATAGTTACCGAATCGACTGTTTTCAGCGCTCAAGAAGTTGGCTATCGGACCAAACCGATTCACTCAAGACTCGATCAAAGCATCTGCTCACACCGACCAAGACGAAAAAGTTTTTTTTTAAGTCTATTCACCCTCCCTCTAGACTTCGCCCCTCACATAACCCGCTCGGGACCTACAAGTGGTATCGAGCGGTTGGTTCTTCCGACCATCGACCGGTGGTCATTGTGGTCAATCGAACCGATCTTGAAAAACCGTTTTTAAAACTCATTCATTTTCCAAAATCACTCAAAGATGGATAACACGTTCGGTATGTATCATGATCTGCCGAAGTTCTCAATCGATGAGTATCAGATTGGGCCATATATATGTCCAACCATCTAGGCTCGTCGTTGGGCGAATGATGGAAGTCATCGAGAGAGGACCCATCATCATTTACTACGACAATCCTGCAATCGGAGGAGATCCGCATTTTCCCACGCGAAGTCTTATGCGAAAAAAAGCCCAAAATACGATGGGGACGGAAGAAAGAAAAATCAAGATACTCTGGACACCATTGCAAGACATATTATCATGAAAACAATGGATAAGGTCACCAAAGAAAAGATTAAGTATCTCAAATCCGCGAAAAGCAATGTGGGATACTCGCCGAGATCTGCGAGGGAAATGAGCAGATAAAAGACGGTAGTCTTTCGTTTAACCGGTGAAGTTCGAGAAATCAAGATGTTGCTTCAACGAAACCATCAACGAACTCGATGGAAGAATTACAATGTCTATAAACAAGCTTCGAGAACTTGGTAGAGAGATGTCTGATAAAGATATCAACTATAAGATCCTAAGGTCTCTCACCAAGAAGTGGGACATGAAGGTCACGGTAATCAAAGATTGCCAGGACATTTCAAGAATGAAACCTAGTAGCTTGTTCTTGAGTCTTAAAGCTCACGAGTTCGACCTGATTGAAAGAGGTCAAGCTGATGAAGACGAGGTGCCTGCTGAAACCTCGACTCCAAAATCAGTTGCTTTCAAAGCAACCAGTAGCAGAACAAAGGCCAATGAACCCATTGGAAATATAATAAGTAAAAGCGTATCAGACGCTTCCGCTACCGTAAAGCTTGAGAAGTCGGACATACAACTTGGTAAGTATCGAAGATTTTATAAGGACTATCAACATAGCGAGGGGCGAGATAGGAGATCGGACTACGATCTCCAGAAAGAACCGAATCGATGATCGGAGGATCACAGAGATGAAAGGAAAAGAGATAGTCGATTTGGACGAAGGAAAGAAGAGAAAATCAATCGAGAAAGAGAAGTTCGCACCACTATCGAAGGAAAGTCACCGACAGGTCATACGCACGGAGTGATTCACCGAAGAAAAAGTTCGATTGGATCAAGGAGCGCCCTTCAATCGTGGAGAAGCCGTGTCACTATAGCACGATCGCCTGCACTGACCTCGAGAGAGAGGGAAGAAAAGAGGAACAAAAGAGAACAACGCTTATAGAGATGTAAGAGCCATGGTTGCCGACACGCCGGGAATTGACGATTCTTATTCCGCTTCTCCGAGGACTCCGGATACTCCTCTCAGAGAAGATCACCGACAAGAAGCCGGGCTGGCCGACTTCTATGAAAATGAAGATCCGATATTCTCGCCGACGATGATGAACTCTCGCCGATGGCCAGGAGGACCAGTCCGAGGTAACCTCCAAAACCGCTTGCTCGCTTTACACCTCGCTATCATTAGCACACCTGGCCGGGGAGATTGACTGCAGCTCTACTCGAGCAATTGCTTGAAGATCTCTCCAATGCGAAGAGACACTTATGCTATTGTGGAAGCCGAGAATGATAAGTCGAGGACCGTAAATAATCACTTTGTCAAGAAAATGATCTCGGAAAAAGCCTCTCCGAACTTAGATCATTTGAAACTTTCGGAAGGTAATCGAGGAATTTAAAATTCTCGAAGTTAAAGCTTCGATCAGAAAAGCAGATCAAAGATCGATGGCAATTAACAGACAAAGAAGTCGATGACTTCAAAATCCGCAAGCAAAATTCGATGAGCTATTCCGAATGCATGAAAGTCCGAAATCCTCTCGAGGATAATCTGCGTAAGAAAATAGAGGTTTTTTCAAAATCATCTAAAACCGTTCAAGACATGAACGCCTATTTTCGAAAGTAAAGATTGATAAGGAGGGACTTGGCTATGAGAAACCCTCCACATCCTCAAAAGCCCCGATCGATTCATCTCGAAAAGGTGTAATCGCATTTAATTACGAAAAAAGACACACCAAAAGCTAAACTCAGATCTAATAGGGGTAAGAGACCGGTTGAGCGGGTAAGGCAAGTGCCCAACCGTAAAGGGAACGAAATGGACCCCTAACCGGTAAAAGCATCACCGAGGAATCAACGGAAGAACCGGTTCTTCGAAGAGAGACCTCAACTCGATCAACAGATCGAGAATCAAAAAGACAACCTACAAAAAGGGAAGTCTAACGAGACCTACCAAGGTCACCGCCTAATAAGCATGCTTCGTAAATCCGCGAAAACCATCTATGCTTAAAAAAGGATATGAATCTTTTGATGGTAGCAAATGACCTACCCCTATAGTCGAAATTTAGGATTTTTTGAACATTAATTGGATAAAAAGAAGACAAACTGAAAAGTTAAATCATAAGTCTTCTAAGTCATCCAAGGTTCACACAAGTAATCATACAAATCAGAAAGCATATAAGGATAAGTATGATTATGTTGACAGGTATGGGAGACAAATCAGGCCTTCTGATCTGACTGATCACAATAGAAGTGCTCTGTTTGTATGGATCCCCAAATCCAAACCTAACCCCTCAGGACCCAATCCGAAAGGGGGTACCTAAAGCCTGATCTGATTGCAGGTTCGCGTGGGTCTGGCCAACAAAGGAGGTGTGCAAGCAACTATCTGGTACATCGATAGTGGATGCTCAAGGCACATGACTGGAAGCAAACATCTCCTCAGTTTCTACATAGAACAGAAAGGCCCGCGTGTCCTCTTCGGTGATGATAACTTTGGTTATACCAAAGGGTTCGGAACCTTAGAGAATGATGATGTACAAGTAACTGGAGTCTCGTATGTCGAAGGTTTGAAGCACAACCTATTATCGGTTTCACAATTCTGCATAACGGATTGGTGTTGAGTTCTCGATCGATCAATGCACTATCAAGAATCGAAGTCACTCAACAGATTTTTGCTAACTCGGGTTCAAGAAAAGGGACGATCTACACACGGTGATTGGAGCAGTTGTCCAAGAAATGCGTGCTCGATTGTTAAGAGTTCCAAAAGTAGCGAGTTGGCTCGCACAAAAGAATGAGCCATCTGAACTTTAAAACTCTTAATAAGATAGCTAGGATGTCTCTAGTGGAAGGACTTCCGAATGAAGTGTTCTCAAAGGATCAGACATGTACTGCATGTCAGAAGGGAAAACAGGTCAAAGCTTCATTCAAAGGAATTTCCGGACCAAAGATCGGCCAAGAGTAATCGCAGTTTGCTTCATATGGATCTGTTTGGACCGATTACACCGATCGGTCTCAACGGAATTAAATACACTCGTAATCGTGGATGACTATTCCAAGTTTACGGGTTATATTCTTACATAAGAAGAATGAGGCGACAACCAAGATATACGAGTTACTAAGAAGATTACAAAATGAGAAGGGTGTCAACAGAGTAAAAATCGGATCGGATAAAGGTGAAATTTCGAACTCTTTTTTATTCGATTTTTTGCTCTAAGTTTGGTATACAAAGATGAAACATCACCGCGAGGACGCCTACAATGTAATGGAGTAGCCGAACGGAGAAACAGAAACTCTCAAAGAAGTTCTTTCGAACAATGTTAAATTTGAACATGCGATACCAAACCGTTTCAAGCGAATAATCAACACTTGCATGCCATACCATCTGTGTAAGCAGATGTCTCGACTAAGGCTCACTACAAAACACCTTATGAACTATGGAAGGGCGAGAAAACCTCGTGTTTCTTACTTCCATGTTTTTTGGGTGTAAGTGTTTCATACACAATAATGGGAAAAGTCGGTTGAAGACTTTTGAGGCCAAGTCCGATGAGGGTATATTTCTAGGGTATTCCTCATCTAGCAAAGCTTTCGGGGTCTACAACAAACGAACCCTAATTGTGGAAGAAACACCCCATGTAGCCTTTTGATGAAGCATCTTACGATCAAGAGAAATCGCCTCGTAACAAGAAGTACCGATCTACCGTAACACGATATTCGGAAAATGGATCGCCTAACGATCAAGGAAAAAGGATCGTAAATCGTATCAATTTACATTCCAGATCTAGTCGATTCACCGGATCAATCGATCCTAAGGTACGAATAACAACTGTCGATGAAAAAAGCCGATTCACCGAGATAAGAAGAATCGAACCATCCGGTTCGGGGAACTTCGAAGTTCTCACGAGCGACATCAAACACATGATGAGTCCAACATCACCGAGACTTGTTCTTATCAAGTGGACCATAACCTGCAGACCACTCCCAATCGCTAGTAATAAGATTTTTATCGTAAACGGACGATGTTCTCAAAATCGATTTAAATCGAATGAAGGACACGGATAACCGGTCATCCAACCGATCGATAATTGGAGACCCGTCGTCGATAAAATTAAAACTAGACATCGATTGGTGAAAGTGCCATGTATTGTTGTTATCTCGTCTATGAAGGAACCAACTACAATGGAGGAAGCATTACAAGACATAAACCGGATTCTAGCCATGCGAGAGGAGCCGGAGCAGTTCGAGAGAAATGAAGTATGGGAACTAGTAGACCGGAACCGAGGTCATCAAGACGTAATTGCAACGAAATGGATCTTCAAGAACAAGAGAGATGAGAAAAATGTTATCACGAAATAAGGCAAGACTTGTTGCTAAGGGGTATTCACAATCGAAGGAATTGATTACGATGAGACCTTTGCACCGCCGCCGCCTTTGAAGCCATTCGGTCGCTTTTACGGCTTATGCTTCCCACGAGAGGGTTCATCGGTATCGATGGACGTAAAGAGTGCTTTTCTTAAAGCGGGGTACTAGCAGAGGAAGTTTATGTCGAACAACCTCCGTGCTTTGAAAAGAGCAACCAAGTGTATCGTTTAAGAAAAGCTCTTTATGGTTCAAACAGTCTCATGAGCCCGGTATGATACACTCTCTCGGTTCTTGATTGAAAGTGGGTTCACTAAAGGAACAAAGGACGTAACCTTATTCGAATAGAAGATGGAGAAGATATTCGATGGTTCAGATTTACGTTACATCATCTTCGGATCTCCTAACAAGAGCCTATGTGAAAGATTCAAGAAACCGATGCAAGGGAAATTCGAGATGTCCATGATGGGTCGATGAATTACTTTCTAGGTCTCCAAGTTAAACAAAGCACGTAAGGATATTCATCGCCAAGCAAAGTACACTAGGAATCTATTGGCTAAGTTTGGAGTTCAAAATAGTAAGGAAGCCAAAATTCCTATGATGACCGGATTCAAGATGGGAGATGAGATGAGTCGGGTCGAAAAACAAATCGGAAGGAATATAGGGCTCTCATTGGATCTCTATTATACCGACCGCCAAAGCAACCGAGATATCACTTTTTGCAAGAGAGGTGTATGTGCGATTTCAAGCAAATCCAATGATCAGCCACCTAGAAGCAGCTAAGCGGATTCTTAAGTATCTGAAGGGAACAATAAACCTTGGTTTATTCTACCCATCAGATGATAATCTAGAGCTTAGTGGGTATTCTGATTCTGATTATGGAGGTTGCAAGATCGACAGAAAATCAACCTCAGGAACATGTCAGTTCTTAGGAAGTAAGTCGATCTCGTGGTTTTCAAAAGAAGAGACATCGATTCGACATCTACAACCGAAGGCGTAATATATGGTCTTAGGAAGTTGTTGTTCCTAATCGCTTCGGCTCGATCGCAAATTTGAGGATTACAACATTGTAGCTAAAAACGTGCCTATATTACGCAGGACAATAATAGTGCTATTGCAATCACTCATAATCCGGTTCTACATACAAGATGCAAGCATGTGGATGTCAGACACCACTTTATAAGAGATCACGTTGAAAAGAAGAATATCAGAATGGAAAAGATTCATACTGATATACGTAGGCCGATATTCTAACCAAGCCCACTAGCCGAGATCGATCAGAGATTTATGCAATGAGCTAGGACTTCTAGATCTTGGAGAAATGTCACCGAAAAATGTTTGATGGAATGTTCTCGAGAATCCATTTGGTTAAGAGACTAACGGATCGAGAGAAATCGGTTGAGTTTGGTATCTTAATCGATCTCAAGAGACCGATAAGCAAAAAATCGATCGGACTTACACGCTACCGGATCCAAAGGAATCGATCGATTTTAGTTTATCGATTTAAAGTCTATCGGTTTAAAGGAACCGATCGATTCAAGGTTTATCGATTAAAGGAAAATGCTCGGTTTAAAGGATTATCCGATTAAATCAATTTGGTTATAGTATTTCTTTGTGAATCGTTTTTTACCGATATTCAACAAGCAAGATTCAGAGATTAAGAGCTAAAAATCGCATAAGAAAGGTGAATTTACACAACGATGAAATAATGAGAACTTTTCATTGATAAAAACCCGAAGGTGAGGTTACATTACGAAGTTACAAGTACAAGAAGACCCGGAGGTCAAGACATAAATGTTAACCAAAATCCTAAACCTATAACCCTAAACCTTCATCCTAACCCCGTAAGTGAAGAAAGAGAGAGATTTTAAACTCTCATTTTCCCCACTTAACAAGGGGTGAGAGAGGCTTTAAAGAACAAAATCCCAAGGCGCCGCAAAAAAGTCAAGATCAAGAAAAATGGAGCGACAAATGCCTTGATAGGATTCTTAAGCCAGAGCCCTAAAAGGGGAGAGTAGTAGGGCTCTCAAATTTGTTAAATGGAGCACGTGTGCCAAAGACTTGGTCGTCGATCTCATGGGCACATGTGTTGCATATTTTATACCGGACTAAGTCCGATGGTTCGTTACGTCATCCAGATAGACACACAAGGTGCATACGGTTAGGAGAAGTGTCTTTCGGTTGCAACAAACAGATCCGCTACGGTGGTAGAGAAGCTTTTGCGACAAAGAATTATGTGAAATCGAAGATGATGAAGAAAACAAAGAATAAGGGATGCAAGGGGTTGATTTGAGAAGGTGAAACCATATAAAAGGGTGTAAAAGTGTTTTTAGGAAGTCTCACTAGGAAACAAGGGTTCACCAAGATACATGTTTCTTACAAAGAAGATAAGTATGGTGAATGGGTGATGTTGTGTAAAACATTGGTCCAATTTATAGAGGCAAGCAAGGATGCAAATGCAATTTCCATTTCAAGAAGCCTATCAGAAATTTGCATCAAAAAGCGACAAATGTAGAAATCACGCGATCGATAATTGGATAAATTTACGGTTGATTGACATATCGAGAGATTGAGACGATATTTACGATGTCAAATCACGCCTACTTAGGGAATAGAAGCTACTACTCAAGACTAAGTTTTTGGCGGTAACACTTATCCCAAGAATTGGCTTAATCAAAAAAAAAAAAAAATCGATGAGGTCAACCAAAAATCGATTACTTACGAGTATGATCGGATGAGAGAGATCACCGAGCTTGAAACTCCAACAAATCGGATATATCGATCTATGTCGGAAATATCGGGTTGAAGGGGGAACTTCAACCGATCAAGGAGGATCAAAAGGAAATCGGGGCGTACTCAAGGAAAGATCACTAAGCTTGAAGTTTCAACAAATCGGATCTGTTGGAGAAGATCGGTTTGAAAGGATCGATTGGGGAAATTTCTTAAGGCTTAGCGGAATGATTAAGATCAACAAGTGGAATCAACATTGACAAGTAATATTGATCGATTACTATATCGGTCAACGGAGATCACGATCTCTTTTCTCTTGTTCTTTACTTATTTATCGGATCGATTCGATATTATTTGCCCCATTGCACCCACTATCCTTGTGGACGTGTACTCGCAAATCATTTAATGCGGACGTGGGGTACATGTATTAACTTCGCTATTTGATCGTGCTTTTAAATCCAAAAGTTTTTTTTAGACGTGCGCTTTTCGACCCTACGATCAAAAACCGCTTAAACTGGAGCGCACAATCTTTTCAAAACGTTTGATCTTCCAAATCTTGTCTTATTGTTCCTCCGCCTCTATATAAGATTCATCAAACCTTACGAGTTTTTACGTTTCACAAACTTGCATTATTATCACCGAAAAACTTCAAATTGGTATCAAATTTTTTCTACGTTTCAAAACGATTTCTTAGAGTTCAAAATCATCTCCGAAAATTTGAATCGGTAATACTTTCTTTTAAACTTAATGATGAATCTTTCTTTCCGAGAAAAAACGTTGATTTCAAAAGTTGTTTTTTGAATTTATGCTTCATTGCCTCTTGTTTTTCCATAAAGATAATATTGATATTGATTATGCACAAAATTAATGAGTCTATCTCACTTTGTAGATGGCCACTCATGGACTAGGAAAGATCATGTGCAACTATGCGGAATCGGGCAACGAAGATCTTTGAGGATAAGTTCGTTCGATTTGGAACCACCGAGGATCCCGAATCCATGGAGGTGGAACAAATTTCAAGAAAGGCCGGATCGAAACATATTTGCGCTTTCACCGCAATCCGGTGATGCAAGATGAGGCACTACAATTCTGCGCAGAATTTGAGTGTGGATCTGAAAAATCCGAGACGAACCGATATCGTCACCAACGGAGAAGAAATCAGATCGACAAATGCGTATATCACTCGGCTCGTTTGGCTTACCAAAAGGGCGAATCTCACCGACAGACACTGGGGAGAATGAGGACGAAGAAATCGAGAGAGGAGCTCTTAAGAGAGGCAGATAAACATCGAAAAGCCGGATTCATCGTGCCAATGCTCAAAAGAAAGTACAGATCGTTGTTTGACATTCTCACAAGAACGATCATGGGAATCTTATTTAGCCCAGATGCTCTCACATCACCAAAATGTACAAAGATGGCAAAGAATAATTGATGGGGCTCGAACATCAATTGCACGACTTCGAAAAGCCATCTTGCTCCAAGAACACGAAAAATTTGGAGTCAATGAATCCAGTGTGTGTTTTCGAAAAAAAGAGAATCAAGAATCTCAACAAGGTTGCAAAGTTATATTGAAGGACAAACCGCCAAGTTTGAATGGAATCGTAATGGATCAAGTCCTACAATGCCTTCCTCTCATCAACTTCAGCTATATATATGGGCCACAGACGATGACAAGGAGCCCACTCCAACAAAAATCAAGAAAGGAAAGAGCAAAGAAGTCACCATCCACACCCGCTTGCTCCACGTAAAAAAAGAAACGAAAATCGGTGAAGGCCTGCGAGAAGAGGCCAAAGAAAGCAAAAGCAAGCTACCATGACTCTAAAGACTAGAAGATGAGTCGAAGAAGAAAGAGCGCTGTAACAACTGCAAGGCGCGAACAAGGAACAGAATCAGACAGCAAGCTTCTCAACCCGAGGGGCTCGCTAGAACGCTTCGAGGTAGAAGCACAAGCTCGATAAATCTCCTTCTCTCAACCTCAAGCCGATTCACCGTCAGACTAAAGGTCGCTGAAAGCATGTCTCTCCCGCTAGTTCACCGCTCATGAACTCCGAACCAGACATAACCGCCACTACAAACAGTAACCATCGCAGTCGAACCAATCGCATAACTTCCGCCGACTCAAGCATAAACCGTAAGCTTCCACATCTCATCCAACAGAACCGGACAGATAATTCATGTATCCAGATCAACAAAGACCATCACCGAAAAATGGTCGACTAAGAATTGAACGAGAGATTGATGAGACGATCCACAACCGGGTCGCCCATCCCGCTATCGAGAAGAAGTCATGGAGATCCTCACCCGGAGAGATCTCAGATTAAAAAGCTTCTCAGATCTTATTTTACTTGTTGAAATGATGGGTGGTGCGGATGAGTTCGCAGATTTTGACTTCGATATGAGGAAGTTCCGCCAAAGTGGGGATCACCACCGAGCTAATATCCGATAAATGCGGAAAGCTCGATCCACGTGAAGTTGGAATTGCCGGAAGAAGAAAAAGCCGAGATCGCCAAGAAGCTCCGTAAAACAGACACAAATGGAGAATGCAGGAGCTCGCCGATGAAAGTGGAACCGGTGCCGCAGTTCACGACCAACCACCGGAGGCACAAACAATCGAACTCGATCAAGTGATGGATCCAATTCCTACATCTCAAATCACCACCGATCAACCCGGAGATCGATCTTGTCTCAAAGATCTCCGAAAGAAGAGATTGAGGGAGTCTTAAGCGATCGAGGAGACAAATCGATCTCAAACAAATCAAGCAATCGAGATCGGTTCTCCCAATCCATGACCACCATATATCTGCTGAGCTTAAAAATCAGTTGATGACAAGTCAAACAAGTGGATCAAAATCAATCTTCTTTTCGACGCCATCGAAAAAAGGCTCGAGTTATCGTAAGAGAAATTTGACAAAATGATTTGGACACTCTTCGCTACAATGGAAAATCGCCAAGACAGAGCCGACATAACTGTCGTAACCTAATGACTCAAGCTTCGTGTTTATCTCGCTAAAGATCTAAATCGGGCATTATCATCAACTTTGGTTCTCGACTTCTCACTCAACGCGCTTTTTTTGATCAAACCAAAAAGGGGGAAGGATTCGAGAAACCAACCGACACATCGAAGATCTCGATTCATACGGATAAGGCCCGAGGATCAATCGCAAGAAAGGCTGCTGGTCTTTGGGACATCAAAAAATCTGGACCGATTACTCGGACCGGAAAGTCACGGAAGCACAAACTAGTCGACATCTGGTGATAAGGAGCTAGTCAGAAGATTGTCCAAAGAGCGGATGGTGAAGAAGAAAGAAGGGCGAAAAAACCGCAAAAAGCGAAGGGTTGAAACGGAAGTTGAATCAAGGGCTAAGAAAGGATTAGTGGAAAATCGCACGTAACCCTCGGTTACCCAAAGAAGAGTCGACGAGATCATACCAAAAACTGCTGCACACGCTAAGAGGTTTGAGGAATGGAATAAGATCAGAAGTGAATGGCTTCTAGATGCCTTTGTCCTTGATCTTGTTCCACAAGAAGAATCACCAGATGATGAGTTCCTCAACTGGTTACAGAATAAATATCCAGACTTTCTGAAGTATCTGGAAAATGAGGCCAAACTTATGAATGTAAAAATATCTCGCCAGGAGTTTGATATGCTAGTATACTCGAAGAAGGCAGATGGCTCATTTGACAATGGCATTTGAGAGATTCTACTTTGACATTCTGAGCAAATCGCATATAACTGATCAAGTGCAGACAACTGATGTCAAATGGAAACTCTATCAGATTTTCAACGTTCCACAAGACCAAAGAGAAATGCCAGAAGGATACAAGCCCAAGGAGTGAAGAATCAGAAGACGTCTAGGGATCAGCTGCTTTTTAAATTCAAAACTTTTCTGATGTAACATGTAATCAACATACCTAATGAAAAGTTTATTTTTCTGATCCCAAGACAAAATCTCTTTGTCTTCTGATTACCTGCTCTTTAACTGTTCTATACTTATCAACTGTTTGGTTTCTCAGGTGTTTTGGTTTCATCAAAAAGGGGGAAATTGTTGGGAAATTTATAGTTTTGATGAAAAGTTCCAAAAACACATGTAATAGGACCGATCGGACACTGTTAGTCGATCGATGTTTCCATTATCGCTATAGGAGACCGGGTTGATAATGATTGTATAAAACAATCGATGTAATAGATAGGTCACATATTGGGGAACTCAATATGTATAGGTCGATCTGAAGAAGCCGATATCCAAATGAAGCGTAACGTTAAACCGTAAGCTAAAGATCGGATCGAATCGATCTAGTCGGATAACTTCAACAGAATTCATGAAGCTCAAACCTCGAATACTAGAAGATCAGATGACTTCCGGAAGATAAGACCGGAAGACCTACATCACCTGAGTCGCCCGGTTGAAGCTAAGTCAACAGCACCGAAGACTCTATCGAGTAGATCGATCGATTCAGATCGATCAAGTCACCATAAGATGAAAACCGATGTTTCATCTTATCATACGTCTGCGATCTAAACAAGAAGAATACCAACCTTAGTTGGAGGAACAACACTGCAAAGCAAGGCTTCCATCCAATAAGGAAGAGACACGTATGAACAGAGCTGATACTCGCGGGATTCGATGTTGCTCTCTCAAACGGCTATAAAATAGACATTCACACCTTTCGCCATGCCGTTCTCGAAGACGCGTCACATCAAGCTGCGCAAGTTACCTAAAATAGCACGAAATTCAAATTGCTCTCCAACGGCTCTTTGATTTCAAGGTCTATAAATATGGGATCACACTTTGAGTAAAACACGGAAATGCTTGGACAAACAACATAATCAAGAAGCTCAAACTATAGTCAGATTTCCGCACGAAGAACACAACAACAAGCTTATTTTATATTGTGTTCATCCCATAAGTTCTTAGCAAGAAATCTTTTCATCTAGCTATTAGTCTGCAGCATACGCAAGGAAAGATTTCATAGTTGGAACTTAAACAACCTTACCCAAACCCCAAGTTAGGATAAGTTGTTTAGCAAGATCTCGATCAAGGGTTTCTAATCTTGATTTAAGGATCGGTTGAGTGAGAACTCTTAAAACATCTGTTGGTGTCTTGTGTTGGACTAACACACAAAACTAAGTCCAATCGGTTAAGTCGGTTAAGTTGGTGCCCCTTGTGAAAGGGAAGAGTGGACGTAGGGACTCCGGTTTGTCCGAACCACTATAAATCTTTGTGTGCTTTTATCGCTTTGATTAATCGCTCTCACATCGCACAATCTTAAAGCGCATACATATTCTAAGTTAAGATCGATTAGCACCAAGCTCGATCCGATCGGACCGATATTTCGTCATCGATTAAAAAGATAAAACTTGGAATCGATTTATACAAACCGGTTTTTCACACGGGTAAAACTTAAGCTTCAAGACACATCGCTTAATCGATAGTTACCGAATCGATCTGTTTTCGCGCGTTCAAGAAGTTGGCTATCGACCAAACCGATTCACTAAGACTGGGATCAAAGCTATCTGCTCTCACACCGATGTTTGACGAAAAGTTTTTTTCGAAGTCTATTCACCCTCCCTCTAGACTTCGCCTCACATAACCCGCTCGGGAGGGACCAAAGATGTTAATCGAGAGAGATTCAATACTTTTTATCTTGGGCAATATTATTGGTCACATGTGATTGCTAAGATTTAATACAAAGAATCGCGGTGCAAAAACGCTTTGCTTGATTTGCCCCCTTGGGAGGTTCATAAGTTTTATCATACCAAATCTTGCAAGTGGAATTAGTTTTAGGTATGGATAATAATGTTGAACCGTTCCTTGACCAAGGACAAAAGATATTAATTAACGGAAAGCTATTTTGGTGGCTTGAATTAATTAATGGGCTAGATAATCTTAAACACGGAAATAATGAAAGGGAGCCATATTGACTGTAATATGTGTTAAGATGGATAGTGCAATATTAATTATGTAGTGGGATTAATTAATATTTATGGGCTTGAATTATATTGTGGTTCAATATTAGATATTCAAGATCCATTAGAAGGTCCAATCTTAATTCTCCTAAAGGCCCCCTGAGTAGCCCAACATATAGTCCAATAACTGAAAAGGTGATTAAAATAAAATAAATATTGTTGCTTATATTTCCTCTAAATTTTCGAAAATTATGGATAAAAGAGGGAGAAAGATTTTCTTTGAATTTTGTTATGGAATGAAGATATGTATTCTTGGAATACAAGATTATCTCATTAAATTCAAGAAATCTCCCACTTGGTTATTCATAGTGATATTTCAAAATTTTTGAAAATAGGGGGCAAGAAAGATTTTCTTGATTTTCTTGAAAAGATATTATGGAAGATATGTATTTCTTGAAATACAAGAATATCTCATAATTCAAGAAGATCCAAATCTTGGATTCTTGCACACTCAAATTTTCGAAAATAATGCCATAAAATAGAGGAGGTGGAATTTTGTGGAATATTTTAATTATGGAAAAAAGAATATATGGGATATATTCAAGATTTCTTGGTGACCAAGAAAAGTCTTTTCCCACATTGAAAAATCACTAAAATTTCGTTCACCCTCCCTCTTATAAATAGGGGATGATTAGTTCATTCCCAAGTACAATTCCATGTGTTGGAAATATTAGCAAATCCGCATAAGTGGTGCAACAAAGTTTATTTTTCCTTTTGTTAATTGTTCGCGAGTATCCTTCCACCGGATTGTCGAGCAAGGGCTAAGGGAATACTTGGGAAGTCCTTTTGGTTAGTCCGTCCGACCAAAGTCACTGCCATCCCGAGAGGTACGTTCACGTAAACCCGTACATTCCGCATGCGTAGATTTTACGTGGCTTTTTATATGCATGATATGTTGTTGTAATTATTATTTGAATTAATATAGGATTAATTCATGCTAGTAATAATAAATGAATTAAATTTGTATTTAAATATTCACCCCGAATAGATCTGTGCGAATCATTCCCCAACACCGACCCGTCACCCCGACCACCACCTCTGCCTCGACCATTGCCATTGCCGCGACCCCTGTCACTGCCACGTCCACCTTGACTAGTACTCATCTGCATTATATAAAACAAATTCATAACATATTTTACTAACAATTTAATTAACCAACAAATTTCGACAGAGTCTCGACTGTATTTTATAAAACTCATCTTCTAGTCAACAACAAATTTCAATTCTAATTCTTAACACATTGACTAACAATCTAACTAATCAAATAATTTGACATAAATTAATTAATTAAAACAATTAATTAAAATCGCGCCTAAATTTCGACAGAGTTTCAACTGTATTATTACAAACTCATCCTAGTCAACCAACAATTTAACAATTCTAACATATATATGTATCACTTAATAAAATAATTACATAAACATAATTTTATAATCTAACATGTACGTTAAATTGATATTATCTAACCAGACTAATATCCTAATCAACCAGACTAATCTAACATGCATATATGTAATTGACTAATTAAACTAACATGGATACATAATTAATTTAACATTAATCTAATATATATATATATATATATATATATATATATATATATATATATACTAACATTAGTCTAAAATTAATCTAATAATATCAAAATTAATCTAATATATATATTTTTTGAAATTAATTAATTAATATATATTAATCTAATAATTTTGAATTATATATATATATATATATATATATAATTTCGAATTATAAAATTATATATATATATATATATATATATATATTTGAATTATATATATATATACACACACGCATGTACGTATATAAAACGAGAAAATAAATGATTAAAAATTAAAAAAATTACCGTCAAACGGAAGAACGCAATGGTACGAAGTTTTCCACGTGCATCGAATGCTCAGGACAGCAACAACGAATGGCATACGGCGGTGGCGGAGGACGTACTATTTGCAAAAAAAACGCATCAGAATGTTGTGTGCGTTGTTTATATAATTAGAATTTAGCGACGGATTAGCGACAGATACTTAATGTCTGTCGCTACTAGCGACGGATATAGTAGCGACGGACTTGAGTCGCCGCTGTATTCAAAAGACCGTCGCTAAACTCGGCCTGGGCGGTGGTCCAAGTGCCGAGACACTTCATGCCCCAGGTCCGACTTTAGCGATGGATTTAACCGTCGCTAAACGATCCGATTTGATCCTGTTTGAATTTTTCGTCGTTAAACTGCCGCTATTCCGTCGCTAACAGTGGCGGTTACCAAAACTGTCATTAAATACGGTGACTTTGACAGTCTGACTTAATCCATCTCTAAAATTGTCGCTAGTAGCGACGGTTTGTCTAGCCGTTGCTAATATCCGTCGTTAAAACCCACATTTTTGTAGTGACTTTCGGTAGTAGAAAAGTGAGAACTATGATTGAATTAAACTATGCACAAATCTCTCTCAAGTCTCAAACTTAAACCCTAGATTTTATAACAAAATTAATAATAATAAATTTTAAAATAAACAAAGAAATTTAAATTTTGTGTAGAAAATAAAAAGAAAATTACCTCTAATCTAATATGTGGTCGTGGCGTTTCGCGACTCCACTGGCAAGGGAGTCGGGAAGAAGACGCACGAATAATGGTGTTTGAGTTTTCAATTTTTCATTTAATTTTTCAAAACCTTTTTAAATTTTGGATTAAGAATTAAATGGGCTTGACAAAGTTGGGGTGGTTTTAGAGTAAAATAATAAGTATGAACTAATTCCCAATTATTACATTTGGATTTGGGCCTAGACAAAAACACCACTCAACCCAATTATTACTATTTACTAAACTAATAATATAATATAATATAATATATACGAAATATATAGTTTAAAAAAATGTTGGGGGGGGACTGTCCCCGCTGGGCATATATATATCTCCGCCCCTGTAGCTATGTGAAGTGAGTGCTGGCATGGAATTTGACATGTCAAAGAGACTTGGTTTGGTGCTCATAAAATCTGATTCATTCACATTTATACTATTCCTTGGAAGCAAGAGTTTCTTGGTCCGGAGGGCCCATACACTCGGTGAGATCTTGCAAAAGTATAGAGATGTCGAAGTGGTAGGCGACACTCATACGTCAAGAGTCTTTAACAAGGCGACACATGCTCAATGGGCGCTTACTACCTCCATGCCTCATGCTTGGATGAAGGGTGATCTACAAGGGCAGATCCAGGATCAAAATGTAGGGTGGGCTGAAAGCTCGAAATAAATACAGTATAATATATTTTTTTTTTACATAAGCTGTGCCCTACGATTCTTTATCTGATAAAATTCATCGATAACAGAATCATGATCAATGTCTTCAAATAGTTCTCTCTCAATGTAGATAACCATAGAATCTGATAGGTAATCACTCTCCATTTTGTTTCGAAGAACACTCTTCACATGCTTCATTGCTGAAAATGCCCGTTCGGTCGTCGCTGTGGTAACAGGAAGTGTCAAAACAAGATGAATCAACCTCGAAATCATAGTATACGATTCCGTCTTGTTTATCTCGACCAACTTCTGGGATAATTCAGAAATAGTTGACAAATTCTGAAAACTTTCATTAGAAAACATATCAACTTTGTAATGCTGTAATTCAATTCTCAAATAGCGCATTTCTTGATCAGTAAAATCATCAGGATAAAATTTATCAGCGAGATCATAAATATGATCTTCGTTAAATAACCTGAAGTTGTCTTTCGGATCCAAGGCAGCACTAAGCTTAAGAAGTTCCACCGTCTCATCATTGAACCTATTAATGATTTCATTCACCTGTGAATTTATTGCCTCGTTAAAGACATCAAATTGGTAATGATGTCCAAACGTGATAACATCCACTTGTTGACATGAACGCCCTGTACCCATTTCATAGCGATCATCCATATTTGGTATGACAATGTGATAATCTCTACAAACTGACTCAACATGTGCTAGAAGACAATCAAAACCTTCATCCCTCAACAAGTTATGTAAACTTTTAGTGCTTGAGACAAGATCCATTGCATTCAAGATATCAAGAGACTTTTGCTGCAAAGATCGACAAAGCATATCTGAAAGTCCCAAAATTTTATTCATCAAGTGTAGAATGAATACAAACTCAAAAGATCTCATTACCATCAAACACCCATAAGCTTCACCACTTGTATCGTAAGAAGAACCCTCATCTGACATATGCTGAAGCACAGTAATCACCGCACCATACATATCAATTAAACTACACGTGGAATCAAAATGAGAACTCCAACGAGTTTCTCCTGGACGATGCAAACTACCCATTTGATTAGCACCTCTGCTTATTTCACGTTCTCCTGTAGTTATATTTTCTGCAATTTCCATAGCTTGAGCGGATTGTAGTTCGGCATGAAGCTTAGGAGAAGCACCAACAATATTTACGATCTTCTTCAAGCTTGAAAAGAAACAATAAACTTATCGTACTTTTCCACCTGCAGCAACTAATGCTAATTGCAACCGATGAGCAAAGCAATGAACATGATACGCGTAAGGGCAATCTCTCAAAAAAAAGGGCTTGTAATCCATTCCATACACCACCCATATTGCTCGCTCCATCGTACCCTTGACCCCGCATATTTCATATTTGCAGGTTATGTCGACTCAACACAAGACATATTTCTTTCTTCAGTGTTACAGCAGTAGTATCTTTAACATGTACAATGTCAAGAAAACGCTCTTTCAAAATACCATTAACATCAACAAATCCACAATAGCCATCTGTTCTTTGTTAGATACATCTTTAGCTTCATCAACTAAAATACAAAACTTTGAATCACCAATCTCCTCACGGATTTTGTTTCTCACCCGACTACCAAAGATGCTCAAAATCTCTTTTTGAACTGTCGGTGATATATACTTAGCATTTAAAGGAGCATTCTCTAAAACAACTTCATTAATTTCGGTATTCATCTCTCCCAAAAGCTTTATCAATTCAATGAGATTACCTCGATTTTTGGAAGATACCGACTCATCATGCCCTCTCAAAGCACATGCTTGCAAAGTAAGATATTGAAGACACTTAATTGTAGTCATAACCCGCAGACGATTTCTCTTTACCTCTTCCGGTTTTTCACGATTAATTGCTTTGTCAATATGCTGAGAGACATTCTTTAGAGAGTTCATGTAAACCACCGCTCTACTGTGTTGTGAATCGACATCCCCCACATGTTTTAAAAACGAACACCTCTTCCCGTCATTGACCCTTTTCCAACTATCGAACCCACCCAAAGTAAATGCACAACGACTGTTATTCAAATTATCAAATATGAAGCACGGAAAGCAATACGCAGCATGGTTTGAGGGTGAGTACTCTAGCCAAGGAAATTGACGAAACCACGACTTTTGAAATCGACGATTCCAAATTCCATCAAATGTTGGCTTATATTCATCCAAATTGGGTTGAAATGCTCCCATTTTCATGTAAGCTCTCCTTATTTCATCTCGTTGATTAACAGGATGTTCACAAATTGAAATACGCTTAAACGGATCACGCTCAAATGAATTAAGATCAATTTCAATTCTTTGTGATTGAGGAGGTTGAACATCAGGAGGCGGAGCTACACTATCATTGTTAGATGTAAGATGTTCTTCACTTGTCATAGGTTCCTTCCGTTTGAAGTTAATGAAGAGTGACTTGATAGTTTTCCCTTTCTTCGCTTCTCGATTATCCATCACCTATTACAAAATTATATATTATGTTATATTTTTAGCACTCATCTCCAAACTCCAATATACTACTTCCCCAAACTTAAACTCCAATGTAATTATATAAATATTAAAACACTAGTATCAATATTTGAGAAATCTAATTGTGGCGTTAGGGGAGACCGAATGGTGCATGATCCACTCCTTTGCATTGACTTGTGTGCAACATAAGAAATAAGTAGTTAGTTGTTACTTGACAACCTTTGCATATATAAAATTCTCCTCAAAATTCTTGCCCCAAAAAATTCTCCTCAAAATTCTCTCCTCAGCAAACGCACTACATTAGCATATATAAAATTCTCCTCAAAATTCTTGCCCCAAAACTATGCACCAAAATTTAGTGAAATGTTCTCAAATAGAACAACACAAAACTATGCACCAAAATAAAGAAGAACACAAAACTATGGAAGCATTCAAAAATTTACCCCAACAATTGAAAGGAATCAAGTCTTGAAGAGATAAGAGGAGAAATTGATGGGGTGACAGGAGGAGGAAGGCGGCTGACAGGGCACGGCATGTGACGACGATGCAACGGAACGAAGGAAATCTGTGAGAAGACGGCGTGAGGCGAACGAGGCCGAGCAGATCTGATTCGCGAATTTTGGAATGAGGTTAGGGCTTGTGCTTGACCTTTAATTTAGTTCAAATTTTAAATTATTTAACAAGATTATATTTATAATTTGCAATTTATTACCAAAGACAACAAGACTAGTGGTGAAGCGTTCTAACATTAGGCTTGAGGTCGCAGGTTCGACTCTAGATGATGTAAGTTTAATTTATTTTTTTTTAATGGTAATTTTTTTTCCCCCAAAAATCGAGGCGGACTCTGACTTACCAAATCCCTAAAGCCATCCGCCCTTGGTGATCTACCCATATGGATCCAGTGCTAGTGCAAAAGGGTCTATTGTCAACAAAAAAAATCTCCTTCGTTTTTCTTGTTGAAAATGGCTAATTCTCGGACCACTTGAACCAGTAGGCATCCCAGCCAGACAACAAAACACACTTGCAACAAGTTAGGGGTCTCACCTCAACTTGGGAAATGCGAGACGGAAGTTGCCCGGCCTACCATAGATTGGGGGTCGACAACCTTTTCATATGAGTATCAGGCATTGTAGTCAAAAGGATACAGAGGGTACATCCGTTTAATTCATCTGTACAGGTCATTAATGCTCCGATAGGAAACGAACTCGACGATTGGCCAGTAGGCCTCAGCCTTTACGACGCCAAAAGTAGGTCTACAACAAGGGAAATCTCCCCAGCTTACCCTTGCTTTGTCTTAGGATACGTGTAAGACCAAAATTTTGTACCTAAAATGAAGGGCTGAGATCGGTCCAATCAAACATCCTTGTGAACATTATAATATAAGGGATGGTCTCTACATTCTTTACACTCTCAATATAAAAGTAAGGAGCGTTTAAGAGGGGAATACAAGGATTACTCCAAGTCATATCTTCTCATTTACATTCAAAGCATTTATTTCATCTTTGTGTGATTGTTGGTTTGTTGAGCAAGCATTTATTTCCTCTCCCCTTAATTTAGTTTCAATTTTACAGATATTATACTTATTGAAACACATAAATACTTGCACTCATCAATTGTGTGGATATAGGAACCGTGCAACTGGTATGATTTTATTCAATTTAGCGATTCAGATCTTTTAATTGCCCGATCTCCACCCTAGAGAGTCACGCATGTCTTCCTCTGTCCTCTCCTTGTTCTCCTCTCTCAATTCATCTCTCTTCTCTTCCTTCCTCAAGGAGAAAAATCACAAGTTCATCTCCATTTTTTATAAGGTGTAACTTCATAGCACCACCATATAGACTTCATCAAATTATTTTTCTGTAGAACGAGTCTACTTATAAGATACTCTTTTTCACCTCATTTATCCGATGTGAAACATGAGACATCTCATATCCCTTTACTCTTCAAATTTCATATTTGTCAACTCTTCTATATTTAAGTTGCAAAGTATTAATATCTCATTGATCCGAAATTAATTTTGAGTAAATAAATACATAAAATTAATTTACTCAAAACACAAATTATGAATTTGCAACTTACTTCCATTTTTAACGACTGGGTCATCACATTAAAATTAATAAAACTTGTACCAATACCCAATTTAATTTAACTAGTGTCCAGCATTACCAGCAAGCAGCATAGTGAACAATGAATAAAACAACCAGAGTCTAACAACAAAAGAGAAATACATGGTGTATTATATTCCATCAATCTTCCATGTCCTTAAACAAATGCAGTGTTTTAAGGTAAAACAATTAAAGGCAAAAAAATTCATACAAAAAAGCCACTGTTTTAAGTATAATAACGTGGTACTTACCAACACATCAATGGAGACATAAATCTTTCATGTAAATCATGAGTGTCAACAAATCCAAGAGGCAGATCTCTTGATATGTGGTTTCATCTGTTTGTCTTCCTCAAGTGATATCATACCCAAATGAGAGGGATCCTCCAGCATCATTTTAGCTACCAAATAACCGGCTATAGACCACGTCTGGTTCTTACGGGCCTGCTTTCCGACGTAACGCCCCAGCTTTCCATCGTAATATTCAGCCCAATGATCCTTCGATAAACGAGCTTCTACAAGTTCTATCGCGCGTCTTGCTAATTGTGGTCGCCCACACTTGATGCACGCCGCAGTCAGCAGCCATATAAGGACTGCAAGCAAACATAAAATGGATTCAGGAAACCCCTTAAATAAATTTAGTTTGTAAAATTCAATATAGGGGTTCAATTTTTAGGTTGAGCCTTCAAGTTTGAAATGTTGCAAATCAGGAATTTTTTTTTTTTTCTTTTCTCAATTTAAGATCTGATATAATTATTTTCGTCTCAATTCAATGCCGGACAAATATTTTTTTTCGAATTCAAGTTATGCAAGACGACAACAAAAATTACGTACTTATTTTTATCATCTTGTTTGATTTCACTTTGGAAAAAGAAAATAACAAAAATTGAGTCTTGAAATGAGACACTTGTAAAATGGGGACTATATCAAGACTCAACCTAAAATTTGGACCCCTATATGGAATTCTTCCAAATTCAGATCAAATATAAACATTAGGGCAAAGGTTTTTTTTGTCTCATAATAATTTACACCCACTTTGATTTTAGTCCCCTAACTTTTTTTATTTTGAACTTACGCCCCATAAAATTCAACTTATTGGTCCTTTTACCAGCTGTAATAGGTAAATTTTCCGGTAATAATTGACGTGGCATTTACCAGCAAATTACCACCTCAGCGGTTACCGGTAAGTTTACCTATTGCAATCGGTAAGAGGACCCAAAAACTGAATTTGATAAAGCTAATGGACGAATTTCAAAATCAAAAAAACTTAGATGACTAAAATCAGAATGGGTGTAAGATAAATCACTAAAAATAACATTAACCCTAAACATTAATTATAGCTGCTGAATTGTGAGGTTAATCAATCAAGTTTACCTGGCCAAGAGCCTCCATTGTGGTAACTCCAGCTGGTATTCTTGGGATCACAGCCCGTGACGATTCTCCATTCATGAGTTTCCATAGCCGGGTAACATATCTTCAACGGCATTTCTCCCACCAACTCATCCCAACGTGATTCGATAAGATCCATTATAGCCGAAGCCTGCTCGGGAGTTGCTAAGGAAGACAAAATCGCCACACAATTTCCCAAGCAAAACCAACGGAAATCCATCCTCGCGGGGCTAACATTCCCGATGAAATAACCGCCCCGTTTCGGCATGAAATCGAACACCCAATCGTCCAGCGAGTCGGGCATCACGTTGAACTTGTTCACAGCCGTGTGGGAATACTCCTCCGTTTTGTAACGGTATATATCGTTGAGTTGTTTGACATCGAGCCAAAAGTAACTCCTCATGTGGAAGCTCAACGCATGGAGGCGTTTGACTATTCTATCAGAACAATCTTTGCCCTCGTCGTCGGGCTTAAGAAGAAGCAAAGCGCACCTCAGGGCCATGAAGAATAGTGCTTGTATCTCTATAGGATACCCGTAAACACCCTGAAACATGAACAACCACTTCAATACATATGTTTTTGATTGAGTAAATTGCAAAATTTTAGTCCCTTACAAATTAATTTTCTCAATTAAGTCACATAACTTTAAAATATGCAATTTCAGTCCTATATTGATAAGGTTGCTTGGTTTTTGCACGTGTTGCTCAAGTGAGCTGCCAAAATTCACGACCCACGGTAATGAGAGTGAATAATGGGAATGAATGAGGAGCATTCCCATTAATACTGCTTGGAAATTTTTTAACCAAGTAGTATCAATGCAATCACCAACCCCATTATAATTGACTCCTTAATGATACTCATTACCATTACCATTACCATTCCCATTCCCATTCCAAACTCATACTAAGCGGGCCCTCAATGTAGCAACTGATTTAAAGCTTGGTGTCACTTACGTAGCATAATGAAACTCCAAAAATTTATGTCAGTTAAAAGTTCACAAATTAATTATCATCCTAAAATAAAAAAAAATCTCAATATAGCACAAAAATTGCAATATTTTTAAAATTTATGGGAGTTAGGTGGTGTTTGCAAAAATTTTATGCTTTTGAGGAAGTGATTTAATTTAGTGATTGTATGAACAATTGCTTAATGTAAAAGTGGTGACTGTTTGTAAAATTTGTAAAAAGCAAGGGTTGAGTGTTTGATAAAAGATTTGGATAAAGTAAATTATTACTAAGAAGCAGAATTAATTAGAAGCATACAACTCTCAACTTTTATATTATGGATTCTAAGTGATTAATTTAAGCAGAAGCATTTTTTTTTAAACACCTAAATCTACTTTTTGAAGCATTTTATAATCATAAATATATAATGGATTGTGTGAAAGCATTTTAATTGAGCATATCGCCAACACCCAATAAATATGGGACTAATTTTGCAATTTACTCTTTATTATTTTTTAATCAAAGTTTTAACTCTTAAAAGCTCTAGATGAAAGATTACTCACCATCCGACGATCGATCATACTGCATCCATCAGCACATAACAGGGTTGGGAATGTATCGAAGCCTTCAGAGAGGCATAATGTCATAATTAGCCTTATGCCCCTCTGGACTTCAGGCAATTCAGACAAAGTACTGTCACCCGTAGACTTGGTGTATGCTCGTAGAAGAATGATCCACCAGAAGCCCGAATCAACGGGAGCCACTCTACCAATAGCACATTCCCCGAAATCTGCAATTATAGTTTCGTTGTTCCTTACAGGATCGTGAAGTACTTTAAAACTGGCTGGCATCACCCCGGCCCCTAAAGTGAAATTATCCACCTTTTTCTCCCATGATTGGAGCCTAACTGTTTTGAGAAGGAAGTTCCTTACGATTTCAGGCTCCCCGTTCATCAAGAAGGCTAGAGCACTAGGAACAAAGTCTCTCACAAACACCTATCAAGAAAATAATCTTTGTTAAGTTATATAATATCACAAGTCTCAAAGACCATATGCTTTTAGTAAAGTAGTAAATAAGCTCTTTCCCGTTAAAAGGTATGCATGAATATCACTTCGTAGAAGCGCTAATATATCTTCTTATAGAGATAAGAGCTTGTATACACTTGAAGATGAACAGAGGATACTAAATATGCTTGCTATTTGAAATAATAGTTTAAAATTTAAGTAACCATTAAAAACGGTGATCAGATGAAGATTTGCCAATATAAGAAGTATTCTTGAAAATTGGGCAATTCAAAACATCAAAAATTTGTATATCATTCATGCATCTAATCACAAACCATAAAAGGATGAGATTCTCAACTAAAAACTTATAAGAGTTGGGACTTCTGGAAGAATAATATATGTATACTGAAGTTGAACAGAGGATAGTCAAATATATGCTTCCAATTTGGAAATAATTGTTTAAAATTGAAGTAACCATTCAAAATAGTGATCATTTGAAAGTTGCCAATTTATAAAGTATTCTCGAAAAAGCGGGCAATTCAAAACATCCAAATTTTGCATCTCATTCATGCATCTGATCACAAACTATCAAAGGAAACAATTGATAGATTCTCAAATTAAAAAATATTGTAATATTAGAACACAAGTTATGAGTACAATATATTCTTATAAAGATACGAACTTGTTCATATTGAACAGAGGATACTCAAATATATGCTTGCAATTTGGAAATAATAGTTTAAAATGCAAGTAACCATTAAAAACAGTGATCATTTGAAGACTGCCAATTTAAGAACTATTCTTGAAAATAGGGCAATTCAAAACATCAAACTAAACAATGTTACTTGAAAAAGAGAGTTCACGTGAACCTAGTTTCGAAGAGATCTACTCTAGGACGTATTCTAGAAAAACGAGCAATTCAAAACATCAAAATTGTGTATATCATTCATGCATCTGATCATACACCATCAAATGAAAAGCTTAATAGATTCCCAAATTTTAAGATTCTACTATTATTAGGACACGAGTTAGTGTAAGCTGATTCACACGAGAAACGAATCACCTGATCATAGTTCAGTTCTTCGGAAGATTGATCCAATGCAGCAATAGTCCCAACAGGTTGCCCACGAAAGTGAACTATCGATTGCTGTAAGGCCGCCCATGCCTCAGCCACTATAGGATGCGTCTCCACACAATAAAACGATCTAGGAGTGCTCACCAAAGACCTACCCGGGGAATTAACACTTTCGAAAAACCGGGATGAGTTCTCATTGTTTTTGTAAAACTGACGGGGCGGGGACGTGATAGACATTTCACTAAAGGATCTTTCGTCGAAAGATCTCTTCCTCTCGATATTCACGGGCCTCGGTCTTTCCAACAATCGAGATAAATCAGAATCTCCAATCTCGAAAATCGATGCATTCGATTCGTTATTGTGTCTGGAGTTTCCATTCTGAGAAACATCAACAGGTGTAGGCATAGCTGAAAGCTTTCACTTGATATCGCTCAAAGATTTCTTTGATGGATGTAAATATCTGCAGTTAAAAACGAAATTTGTGGGGGTTTTAAGGATTTTTTCAAAATAGGGTGAACCAAAAGTCAATGCACAATTGGTGAATTCTTTACATCAAGAAGCAACACTACATCACAAATTCTTAAGCACCAAAAGTCAACTACCTCGTCCATAAGCACGACGAATCAGAATCAAGAGCCGGACTTTGGCCACAATATTATTAAAAAGATATATAATTATTTTTTTCACTTTTTTTTAGCATAAAAACAGAAATCAATCCACATACATGAGGTAAATGGTTTGAAAACAGGATGAATCACGCATCTGTGACTTTTTAATTAAAGATTTAGTTTTTAAATACTGCACCACAAAAAGATAAACACAGGGGGTTCAATATTTTTCCATTCATAGACAAATTGACCTAAAATCAAACCATAAACTTACCCTGAATAAACAAAATCAAGAAAACAGAACAAAATCTACAAAATTGAAGTTTAAATACTGGAAATTGAAGTATAATATCCAGATTAATTGTTAAGAAAAGAGAAAACAAAGTTGAGAAGCTAACCTTGTAGGGTTGGCACAGAACTGAAATCCTTATGACAGAGAAATAAGAAAGACCAAAAACGTTGGAGAAAATAAGACTTTTTGGGGTATTATTTTATCGTATTACATGTGCGTGTAGGAAGCGCGACTTATTACCGGATTATCCGGTTGCTGAGACTTCATTTGCTCGTAAAGGCCCCACTTTATCCGATTATTGAAGGGAGTCATATTCCTTTTTCTATATTTAATGTTTTTATTTATGCGATTATATTAAGGGAGTGATATTTCCATTTCTATATTTAATGTTTTTATTTATGTATATTTATTGACCGAATTAATACTATACATAAAGTTGATTTGCCATATGGGATGCGTGGGGAGTATCTTGTACAAAAATTCGTATAAGTTTGTCTTGTATATGAAAAATGAATAAATTGGCTCTGAATTTTTTTTCTATTTTTCTATTCCATCTCATATTTTATATTTTAGATTAATGGTAAGTATATAATATTAATAAATATGAGAATAATAGCCTAATATAATTATATATTTATTTAAGAAATTATATTTATTTTAAGTAAAATAAATTAATTCCTTTCACATTTCATTCCAAAAAATTTTATAAAAATATTTATATTAATAATTAAGTTTGTTAATTATTAAGATAAAAATTTGTGTGAATCCAAGTTCACGATGAACTCGATATTTGTAGTATCACTGTTATATGCAAAAAATATCACTGTAATGCATAAAAACTATTATTGTTATGCACAAAAACTCTCACTATTTACTGGAAATTTTTTAAGTATAACAGTGATAATTTTTATATATAACAGTTATAGAGTTCATGTATAGACCTGATTTACAGGAGTGTTACTCAATTATTAATTGAACTATGTAAATTATAATTTTAATCTATCATTTAAAATCTTAAACTCAATAAAAAAAAATATGAAGACTTATTACATAGAAAAAAACTGACAACATATGTCATCGAAAGAAAATTATGAAAACTTCAATATTTAAAAGTATTATAAAATTTTACGAGAAAACTCGATAAATACATAAAATTTGTACATATTAATATATAAATTTATAAAATTTGTATGTATTTATAATCAAATTATATGTAATTAATTTACATACCGATATTATATTAATTACATCAAATTTGATTATAAATACATACAAATTAATATAAATATTAAAATATTAAATTATATACATATTTTTTAATATATTAAGATATACAAATGTTAGAACGTGAAATTTTATTATAAGTACGCTAGAATATAAAAAAAACATATTTTTTTCTTCTAATAAATTTTTATTTTTTATTGAATTTTAAGTTATATATGATAATTAAGATTATTATATACACAACTCCAATTAATAATTAAAGAACTTAATTATTGATTAATACATATTATATATATGGGGCTTAAACTAATTAATTGTAAATATTTTATAAGATTTTCTGGAATGAGATTTGGGAGGAATTAATTTGTTTTGCTTAAATAACTAAATAGACTATATGATTATGTTAGGGTGTTATTCTTATTTTTGTAGATATTGTGAGATGTACATTTGTCATTAATCTAATATATGAGGAGGAGAGGGAACAGGAAGATGGAACAGGGGATTCAAACAGTTTACAAATTAGCACAAATCAATATTCATTCTTTTTAAAAAGATAAAGTCTCATGTGCAACTGGTGCACGGATCTAAGATCGTGCACTCGCCCCAACCCGACCATGTATCCACAAAACATATCAAATATATTCAATGGGTCAAGTATTTTTAAAATGGGTCATTCAGTTGCATGACTGCACAATGCACTTGGGTGCACAAAAGATCCACTCTTTTAAAAAAGTATCATCCTCAAATCATGTTCCATCTCATAGTGAGATTGTCTCATTTAAGAGTTTCTCATACATAAAATATTAGTGTAAATTGGGAATGGACTGAAAATTCATAGATCTTTCGCGGTCAAACCAGATCAAGTGGATTTTTTTTCAAATTTCGCGCATAAGCAAAACAAGAAAACTCACTCCCACGTTAATTTGTATAAAATATGTGTTATTGCAAAAAAAAAAAATATGTGTTATTGTAACGCAAGGAACACATATTTGCTCATTTAGTATACATATTTGTCATTATAGTAGCACATATAAGATATTGAAAATTGTATTACTATATGTACATAAAGGTGGTACTATATGAAAAAAAAATGGAACTTTCTCTATTGCATTCGTTTCTCCTTTTCTTTTTATCCACTTCTCTCTCTAGTTAGGTCATATCTTACGGATCCTAAAACATTTAATATGAGCATTTTTTATACAGAAAATAAGCTTTAAATTACTATTAATCAGTTATTTTGATAGTTCGAGCAACTCAAGATTATTTGTATATTTTCTCAATTAATGTGTTTGACGATTGATCGCCTAATTCAAAATCACTTGTATACTTTTTAGGACAAATTGTAAAAATAGGACTTATATTTGTTCTTTATTGCACTTTAAGGACTTAATTTTAGACTTTTGCAGGATAGGTATTTAACTCTTAATTTGTTGCAAAAACAGTCAATTTTTAGACAAAACAATGGTTTTTTTTTCCAATTTGCATTTAACTTCTTTCGTCCTCAACTCTAAATGAAAAATAAAGTATTACGGCAATAAAATCAACTTTTGTGTTCTTTTCAAAAATTCACTCCTTTATATTCACAATTAGGGGTGAAAAATTAATGAAAAATATGGAATATCGCGTTTATCAAATTGAAAAATACTAAAAATGTCAATTTTTTCAATATACCGTGAATTGCGGTACAATATGCATTCTAAAATTTTAATATTTTAATATACCAAAAAAATTTGGTATTTTGTTGACAAAATTATGTATATACTGATATTTCGGTATGATATAGTATATCAAAATTTCTGTATTTTCGGTACGGAGCGGTATGTATTGATACCATTCGAAATTTTTATAAACCAAAAACTTCGGTACGGTAGGTAAATATTTTTTATTTATAAAATTTTTTTGTATGTCGAATTTTGGTATACAAAAATGATATGAATTTTTAAATATAAAATATATTGGTACGGTATATGATATGTGACACTATTTTCGGTACGGTACGGCATGCCAATTAATATTTAATTAGTAGTTCTTCTTTGTAATTCTTTGAGCTACATATTCAGTATTTTTCTACTGTAAGATTTTGACTGTAATTGTTTGAGTATTTGTACTCGTTGTATTTAATAAATTTATTTACGTTTTAAAAAATATATATTAGCAGTCATTAACTCATTATTAACATTGCAATAACTTTTATTTTTTTTGGAAATATCATTATTTTTAATAAAAAAAATAAGCGCATATATACTTTTTTTTTTGTTTTAAAATTGTCAGAGTCATTTTTTTGCAACAAATTGATAGTTAGGTATCTACCCTGCAAAATTCTAAAATTGGGTCATTAAAGTGCAATAAGGAGCAAAAATAAGTCATGTTTTTACAACTTGTCCTACATTATATGGCGGCTGAACACATTTTCAATTTTTAGTTAATGGCTGAAATTATAAATTAAATGCATATCCTTCTAGGACCTAGAATGATTAATCTTCTAACAGTTGCTAATTGAAGTCCAATTATGAGTCTACCAATATGTTAGTTCATTAATGGTGTATGTCACCCCCTTGAGGTGTGATGAATTTTTTCTTCACAGCTAGTAGAAGAGTAACACTCATGTGAACCAGATTCACACATGAAATCTATCATTGTTATGTGTAAAAACTATCACTATATTGCACAAAATCTTTCACTGTTTAAAAATATAAAACATTTTCTAAATGGTGATTATTTTTGTTCATAACAGTAATAGTTTTTATACATAACAGTGAGAGTTTTTGTATATAACAGTGATACTTAAATAACCGAGTTCATAGCACGAACCAGGTCTATACAAGTTTTTGTTTCAATTTTTTTTTCTCGGATTCATCATGTTATACATATGTTTTACTCACTGTTTTAAATTATAAAGATTTTTTAAGTTCATTTTATCAATGTTCATCCAAGCTTAATATTTGCAGCTTGTCGTTTTGTTTACGAGTAACTTATTTAGTGTATTATTTTTGGGAAAAAAAAAAGATATATACTCATTTTCATTAAAACTTACAAAAATATACCAATTTTATATATAAAAAAAGATATCTACCCATTTTTTTTTAACAAAAATACATATATGTCCTTATTAAAATAAAGATATATACCCACATGTCCAAGGGCATGATTGGTATGACAGAATATAATTGCGACTGAATTGAATGAATTAATGAATGTAATGAAGGCCTTAATGGAATGATATAGATATGATCATTCTTATAATTGGTATGACCTAGGAATGAAATATAAGTATTGATGAATCTGTTTTAAAATTATTATTATTAATTATTAATTATACTTTAATATTAATATTATTATTGATTATTATATATATTTTTAATATATTATTATTTTTAGCTTTTTAATATATATTTTTTAAAATAATATTTTTTATAATTACAAAAATAATATTATTATTTTGTTTATTATAATAATGTACTCCCCCGTCCCAATCTTCGTGGGATTGTGACTGTTCATAAGTATTTAGTGTAATAGTGGAATAGTGATAAAGTGGTGGGGTATGAAGAGTTGTTTATTAATATTTTATATGATAAAGTGATAAAATGATGGGTAATTGGGGTAGAAAGTGTTGTTTATTAATATTTTATGTGATAAAGTGATAAAATGATAAAATGTGTAAGTAACTTTACCATAAAAATTGAGACAAAAAAAGTGGGTACTTTACCATAAAGATTGGGACGGAGGGATTATAATATTAGTAAACATATATATGTATATTAATATGTTTTTAATTATTGTTGAATGTATGAGTTAGTAATAACATTATATATATTTTTAATATTTTTTATTATTAATAATATATTATTAAATAATAATATTTTTATTTTATTTCATTAAAATATTATTAAGATTTTGCTTTAATTTACATTTTTCAAGATATAGTATTATTATTAAAAAAAATATTATTTATATATTTTAATATTATTATATTTAATATGATTATTATTATTATTATTATTATTGGAGTTGGTTATTATTTTTATTTTTATTAAATACATTTTTTAATAAAATTATTATTAAATTATTATTGTTGTTGTTGGGTAGAAGGTAATATTATGAAATGAATGATAATATTTTTTGTGGAAAATAATTTTATTCCTCAAAATGTGGAATAGATAAACTCATTAGGTATGTAAGGAATCACAATTCCTTTATTTTTTGGAATGACCATTCCTAATGGAATTAAGATTTCTTCCAAAAATGCATATCAATCAATGTATTTGGAATAGATTAAGGAATGATTATTTCATTCTCTATCTATTCCAACATACCAATCACACCTATTTCTTAACACTTAAATAAATAATAGACTATTTCTCATTTGTTTAATTTTATTAGATTTATCCATCTTTATTTATTTTTATTATATCTTAATTTTATAAGTTAAATAAAAAATATTAAATAATTTGTTATAATAAAATTTTATATATTGCATCAACAGAATAAATAAACAAATATTTTATAGTACATTAATAAATAAATTTAACTATGTGGACTAATTATCTTTTTTTTTCTTTATAATTATAAATATCATTAATTTTACTTCTAAAAATTGAATAAATCTTTTCTAATAATAATTTTTACTAAACCTAATAATTTAATTTTATTGACCTTATATCCTTAATTATAAATTTTGAATTTTAAAATTTTAACATGCATTTAAATGTAATATTTGATTAATACATTATTATAAATTTACTTATATATATATATATATATATATATATATATTGGTTATAAGATTGGGTATATTTGCCCTTATTCACTATTTTTTTTTTGTGTACCAAGTGCTCGGTGTGATTAAAGTAAAATTTTAAAGTATGCAATTATTTTCACTGAAACACTTGTATGTTTAGATTTTTTTATATGTTTTAAAAATACATTTGAACTACATAGTACACCTGGTGTATAGAATGTTTTACTACCATTTATTCAATATATTTCAAAATTTCAATTTTCCACAAAAAAAAAACTAAGTCTTATATGCATCTATGTTACCGTACACTCATAGTTCATTTTTAATAATAGTTGCATGGTTCAATGTAAACAAGTTGCATCTTTCGATATAACAAGTTGCATCTTTCGATATAACACTATAAATGCACGGTACACCTGAATGCACATTAGACTCACCCTAAAAAAAATCATATCTTCATTTTGTAGGTCCTATATATAGTATATATAGTATATTAAATAGAAGATAAAATAGGTTAGATTTTGCATGCATCCGGGTGCACAGTGCACTCATAGTGTATTTTAGAAGCGTACAACTTGTTATACTGAAAAGTACGATTTATTTACACAGAAAAATGCAATTATTAATATGAGAACATAGTTGCATACTTCTGTTTGGAATAGTTGCATATTTCTATTTTAGATAATTACACGCTTCTAAAATACATTATGATTACACGGTACATCCAAGTGGACATATGACCCACCCGATAAAATAATGACAAGTACTAGATAAGCGAATTGGGAGAAAATATTTCGTACAAAGACAGGCCACCTAACTGAAAGAGATAGTTGACCGAGACGTCGGATTTTATGGAAAGGTCCGAAGTATGCTTTGGGAAAATCCACCCATGACTTATCCTTTTTAATCAATACTATTAATAGATCTTCATTTTCGAAATTAGATTTAGTAATGGTGGAAAGTACGATTGGCAAGAGTATGTTATAATTCTTCCTAGCTTCTGTTTAAAGAAAAATGTTGGGTGGTTCGTACGTGCGGCAGGATATTCACGCGCACATGATAAACGTGATTTTCGGCACTCTCCGTCGGTTGTAGTAAAGCGATATCTTCCATGATCTTCTGGGCGTATTAGTAATTTAGTATACGGGTTAATGACGCGAAAGTAAGGGTGTATAAAAAAATACCTAAACTTTGCATTAGGAAAAAATTTCCTTTTTAAGAATTGGATCAAAGTGAGAATACATAAATATGCAACTAGTTAACATTAAATCGTGCAACTAAAAATCATAGAAATATGCAATTAATTAACATTAAATTGTGCAACTAAAAATTTTAGAAACATGCAATTAGCTAATGTAAAAACGTACAACTATATAACATAAAAATATATAACTATATAACACAAGAGCTTATAAGTTCATTAATTTTGTTTGGTAAAATAAGATGTCTAACATCTTATAAGATATAAAAATAAGCTCTTTAGAGCTTATAAACTTCAAAAAAATAAGTTGGGATATCCCAACTTATTTTACAAAAATTAAATAAGCTCTATCATATCTCAACCCATCTCAGCTCAAACTTGGTCCGAATTCAATCCAACCCGGGCCTTTTTTCGTTTTAAAAAAAAATATTTTTGAAAAAAAAAAAATCTGGAAAAAAAATATTTTTGATTATTTTCGAAAAAAAAAGTATTTTGAAAAAAAAAATATTTTCTGGAAAAAAATATTTTCGATTCTTTTTTTTGAAAAAAAATATTTTCTGGATTTTTTTTTCAATATTTTCGAAAAAATTATTTTCTGGAAAAAAATATTATTAAAAAAATCGAAAAAAAATATTTTTTGAAAAATATATTTATTTTCGAAAAAAAAATATTATTAAAAAAATCGAAAAAATTATATTAATTTTAAAATTAAAAAAATAGTTTTTAAAAAATTACTATTAAAGAACTTATAAGTTTTATTAGTCAAACACTTTAACAATTTATAAGCTACTTAAAAATTATATCTTATAAATTCTCAAAACAACTTATAAGATATTTAAAATAAGCTTAGCCAAACGGACCCTTAGTCTTTTAGAAGACAACTTCTTTCTTCCATACTTTTTTGTCCATGGTGTTTAAAGTCTCAGGCGCTTGCAACTCTTTTATGTGATTGCAGCCCCCGAAATGCATGCATTACATCATGATTTGTAATTTCCTTTATCACTAACAAGAAATTATTGAGTTTCTCATTTGCAAATATTAATTGTTGATAAACACGCCAAATTGCTCTGTTCATTCCCAAATTAATGTTGAAATGTGGAGTGCGCATGAATGAGTAATGGGCCTCAATTCTGCTGATTCAGTCTCAATCTTCATTTCTTCTACAAGTATTTTACTTGTTTCGCCATCGATTTTTTCTGAATATCAAATTGTCCTATTCTAGTCCTTTGAATATCGGAGCCCGGAGATGTTTGTGGCGGTTCAATCGACTGCAATTCCGTAGCAGAATTTCACAGCTAGTTTGAAAGCGTCAGCCCGTCGGCCAAATCGTCCAACTCGATCTTGTTTCATTCGATTTCTCGTGATTTGTATATATATTATTGTGTTCATCTTCCCGGTTTGAAAGAGAAGAGGATCCACAAATTATAAATTGGGTAGGATCAAGGTGAGTGCACGGATCTTATATCCATACACCAATTGCACATGAGACCTTGCCTTTTTCAAAGACCTGCACGTAATGGAAAAAGTAAAATTACATAAATAGACTAACGTAGACCGCACGGTAGGAATTATATTTAATTCTAGTATTCAAAAAAAAAAAAAGTAACAATCGAGTATTGAACATATATATATATATATTATATACAGATATATGTATTTATTTAATATCAATATGACGAAATACATGATGTAATATGAAAATTGGATCTGATCACATTTCCAATCGCAACGTAAAAAACATAAAATTATACCAAATTAAACACATACCCTCTTCTTAGCACGTCAGTCTTAACAAAACGAAGAAGGATATCCTCAAGTCTGTCAAAGCACAAAATATTAATATTAATTTAGTTTTTTATATAAAAAGAATAATTGAATAACAAATATATATAAATAATTAGTTGGTTGGAATAATCACATCCTTCAACTATACTTAGTATTAAAAAAAATTGTATACATCCTCTTAATGTATGTGTTTTTAAACTTAAAATCATTGGATATATATTTCTTACCATTGAAAATAACAAAAACAATCAATCTTATTCTTTATCACAAAAATTAGTGCGCAGGAAAAATAACCACTCTCAGCATTTTAGTGGCAAATTTTGTTGTCACTATATACTTGAATTTTGTCATTGAAAATAGTTAGTAACAATATTGGAGATTGTCACTAGGTTGTGACTATAAATAGTGTCACTATAAGGTTAGTGACGAAAATGTTTTAATCGTCACTATAAATCATATTTTTAGGCACGTTCATATTTTGTCACTAAAACTTTTGTTATAGTCACATACTGCCTCCGTCCCAAACTCGATTGCCACATTTCCGTTTCGGGCGTCTCATACTTGATTTCCACTCTTCTTAAATGGAAATACTCATTTTGTCACTTTATCATTTTATCACATAAAATACTAATAAACAACTTTTTTTAACCCCAATTACTCATCACTTTATCAATTTATCACACAAAATACTAATAAACAACTCATTCTACCCCAACACTTTATCACTTGTTCTTAAAACCCGAGCACACAGTAATGTGGCAACCGAGTTTGGGACGGAGATAGTATTTTTTTTTGTCACTATTACTCAATGTTCTAGTCACATATCCTTTTTGTCACTGTTACTTGATGTTTTAGTACATATTTTTATTGTCAATGGTTTAGTCACATATTTTTGTCGTCACTGTTACTCAATGTTTTAGTCACATATTTTTATCGTCACCATTACTCAATGTTTTAGTCACATATCATTTTTGTCACTATTACTCAATGTTTTAGTCACATATTTTTATTGTCACTATTATTCAATGGTTAGTCACATATTTTTGTCGTCACCATTATTCAATGTTTTAGTCACATATTTTTATCGTCATCATTACTCAATGTTTTAATCACATATTTTTTTGTCACTATTACTCAATATTTTTATTGACACTGTTATTACTAAATATTTTAATCACACGGGATTTTGTGAAAAAAAATAAAACATTTAACTATAACCACTAATTTGGTGTCTTTAAAGTCTAAATATGTTGTGATAATATTGTATCAATATTTAAAATAAAATTTAATAAATACAACTTGGTTTAATTATAGTGAGTAGGCGTCTTCAAAAAAAAATTATAGTGAGTAGGCGACAACATTTTACTCGAATTTCATATGAAAATAATTAAACAATTACATAGACAAAGATATAAAATTGGGTAATAATTGCCCAAACTCCTTCTAAATAATATACACAATGATAAATTTAATGGTACATACAAAAATTCCAACATCATAGAGAGAGAGAATACATTTATTCTCCTCATCAAGCATATTAGGCTTTGCATTTTTCAGCCTGCAGACATTTAATTCTTTGTTATACCTTGAAGTTGCTTGTTTTTGTTGTTCTGTTTTTCTTCTAAATCTTGAAGAGTAGAATCTGCACATTTCAAATCGGCAGAGATACAATCAATTCACTTTCGAATATTTGCATTGGCCTCAGCCAAATCCTGTTTTACAAGTACTGAACCAATAAACTTGTACACATTTGCATCCTCATTCAACAAATCCAGTTCTTCTGGTTATATTTATTGCTTTAATTTACCTTCAGACTTCGACCGCCCTATTTTACGACAATGAAACTGCATAAAAAACATGAATACATAAATCACGTGCAGATCATTAGAAGAATTAACATATACTAATGAGAAACTAGAAGAGTTTATCAAAATTGAAACCATAAAGTATGTAGCAGAACTATGAAAACACAAAATTGAAATGAATGGACGATGTGTCCAAATAATCTAATCAAAAGTTCAATGAGAGACCGAATAAACATCTTCATCAAGACTGAAAACCGCTAGAAAAGAGGGAATTGATTAAAATTATGGACGGAATCGAAAAATAATTAAAAAGAGAGACGTGGAGAGTGGAGTGGAAAGTGGGAAGACGGTTTCGTTTTGCTATATGTTTTTTTTTTTAAATCGAATTCTATATGTTCTTATTCTTATATTTTGTGTAAATATAATTATGTTTATGTCACCACCATTAATATTTATAGAATATTTTTGATTAAAGAGTAAAGGCGTAAAGCCATAGGAAAAAGTCAAAATGTTGTATTTCTATGATGTACGGATTCTTCTAAAAAAACTAGTCAAAATGTTGTACATCTATGATGCATCGGACTCTTAGGGTGCGGGTGCGATTCTCATTCGATTCGCACCGGATACGCCACGTGACAAATCCGTGAATATTTTTTTCAAAAAAAAATTAGGATACACGTATATGGTGCGGGAAGGGTGCGTGAGTGGTTATTTTTTTAGAAAAATCTTTTTTTTTTTAATTTCTTTTGTTTATTTTTGCAATTTTTCAAGACTAAAACTCTATATGGTCATGTTATTAAGTACCAAATGTGTTATTTTAATTAAACATTATTATGTAATATAATTTCAATTGAATATTATTTCGATAGAACATTATTTCAATTGAACATTATTCCTTTGGTATTACTTATGTATTGAGGTGATGTTATTTGAATTAATGTTTTGTTACTTAATTACATTAAATTATTAAAATTGCTTAAGTTTTATGTGAATTACATACATTTGATATATTAATTTTAAGAATTTTATATATCTTATAGGTGTTATACATAATAAAATATAAATAAACAGACGTATCCTTGTCGTATCGCACCCTAACTTTTTTGAAAATTCGTATCCCGTACCCATATCTTATCGCTTCCACACCCCGCACCTATGCAACATAGTTGTACATAGTTCCTATTTTATTAATAGATGATTAGATTTAAGATCAGATGACTTTCTAGTCCATTCAGACCCAACAAATAACTAGGAGGTCCAAACTGCTTTTTTAAAATACTAGGAAGTCCAAAATGAGAAAGGAAAAGCCCACAGTACCCCTCACCCCCAAATACCTAATATCAGACGTTGTCTCTCATTTCTCTCTCATTTCTCCTCACACCCATTCTCTCTCTAACTTCTCTCTCTCAAGAAAAAAACGAGACACCATCTCGCCACTCCCACCTCTCAACGCCACCACTCAGCCGCCGCATCCATCCCTCTGCGCGACTTCTACAGACGTGACCCCCACCTCTCAACGCCACCACTCAGCCGCCGCCTCCACCCCCTGCGCGACTTCTACAGACGACGAAGAGGCTTGTGGTTTTTTTCTGGATTTTGTGTTGAAGATGAAGGATTTTTTGTAGATTTAAGGTTTGAGGTTTGTTTGGGTCTAATTTTGTAGATTTACGGCCACTCTCTCCTCTAGATCTAATTCAAAAAAAATTCAGTTTGAGATTTGTTTGGGTCTTTGAATTTTCAGTTTGATGAAATGCTTTGAATTTGTATATAGTTGTACAGAGGTGTTTGCGATTTGCGAATTTGTACAGCTTTGAATTTTGATGAAATACTCCTACTAGATTTGTACAGAGTTGGTTGTGTTTTGCTTTGAATTTGGGTTTTGAATTTGGTTTTGAAGATGGAGGATGAGGGTCTGAAACCGGAGATGCACATGTTCATGTTTTCATGAATATGTTCATGTTTTCATGAACATGTTCATGTTTTTTATGCATATATATATGCATGTAGAAATAAAGATGTAATTTTAAAATTTTTAGAAGAGGATATCTAAATTTTTATATTTTAGATAAATAAATTTATGTAGTTTTTTAATTTTTTATACGAAAATTTTAAATTGAAATGTTTTTATTTTTTTAATTGGATTTTTTATATGAAAAAATAAAGAAAGAATGATGCAAAAAATGAAGAAAGATGGAGTAGAGTGGAAAAAATGAAGAAAGAATGATGAAAAAATAAATAAAGATAATAGAGTAAGAAATGAACAATTTCTGGTAGAGTCAGGTGGTGTCAAAAGGATGATTTGATTGGTTTAAAGTCTTCAAATTAGAAATAAGGGCATTATAGTCTTTTAAATCCTAATTTTGTACCTATAAGTAATTCTATCATATCATGGACTTAAGTACTATATGGGGTTGGGATTTGGACTTCTAAGTAAGTCACGCTAGATTTAAATTTAATATGAAAATTTATGTCATTTTAAGATTAATTTCTATTAAACATTACTTCTTTAAATATATTTTAATCCTTATTTATTGCAACCGCCTTTACAGTATCTACAATTTATGTGTTATGATTATATTTTATGTCATGTGCACTCGGGTGCACCGTGTACTCATATTGTATTTTAGAAACGTGCAGCTATACAAAACAGAAACGTTCAACTATTTCAAACAGAAGCATGCAACTATGCACCTATATTAACAGTTGCACTTTTTTATGTAAATAAGTCGCACTTTTCAACATAATAAGTTGCACGCTTCTAAAATGAACTATGAGTGGACGGTGCACCCGAGTGCATATAAGATCTGACCAATCTTTTATTCTATATTGTATTTTTAAAATTATATTATATTAGAGATTACATATTATAGATAAGTTGTTCGTATTTTACGCTATATATAAGACTTGATTTTCTTCAAGTTGTTTTAAATTAGTTAGAAATTGGTAAAATAAAAGTTAATTGGGTTAAACATTACTCAAAATGAAATCTGTGCATATAGATTTTCCTAAACGAATATTACATATAATATATTTTCCTTACTTGTTTCTACTTTTAATTAAAGAAAATTTGGTTGATATTTTATGGGATCATAACATTAAATGCTATAGGTATTAGTTTATAAAAGTAGTAGAATCAGTTATTAGTGTAAATGATATTAGAGACACTCTTGCGTGAGACCGTATCATGATGAAATAGAGTGTAATTTGGGCATTGACGCTTAATTAACACTTTGAGAGAGATGATTATTAATTGTGCTAAGTTGTACTCTGTCTCATGCATGAGACCCTCTCATACGAGTTTTTATCATGATATTATTATGAACAAGGAGAGTTTGTGATAAAACTGATACCATTATATTTAGATAAAATTTCTGGGAACATATATCACTACTCTTATAAATTAATATCAATATAATTTAATATTTGATAAAATTTAGTTGAGTAACACTCCTGTGAACCAGACCTATACATGAAATCTATCAATGTTATGCACAAAAAATATCACTGTTTAAAAAATATACTTTTTCTGGTAACATATTGATAGTTTTTATGCATAACAGTGACAAGTTTTGTACATAACAGTGATATTAAAAAAATAGAGTTCATTGTGAACTCAGGTTCACAAAATTTGTCAATTTAGTTTGGTATTAAAATAAGAATATTAACTAACAATTTGGAGTGAGTCATATTGCATTTTAGAACCATACAACTTGTTATAATGAAAGATGCAACTTATTTACACTTAATCGTGCAACTGTTTTTCTATATTAATAGTTGCACGGTTCAATGTAAACAAGTTGCATCTTTCAGTAACATGATTTTAAAATGCACTATGAGTACACACGATGCACTTGGATGCACAGAAGACTTAGTAATCAATATAATATTAGGTTTGTATATTAAGAATCAAATAGTATTTGAATTCGAATATTTTGTTGGAAACGGAGCCTTTGTTACCTTTCTATAAAAAAAAAAAAGAGTAACATTCCGAAAATCAAGTCTACAAATGAACACTTGTGCATAAAAATTCACTAATACACATTTGGCCTTGGACAGCTGTTAAAATAGCCATTAGAGAGCGGTTATAACAGCTGTCCAAGTAATAGCTGTCCAAGGTTGGACAACTGTTAAAAAACCACTGTCTAAAAAAAAGACTTAGACAGCGGTTTTGAACCGCTGTGCAAGATTGCAGCTTAGACAGCGATTTTCAACCGTTGTCCAAATTCCTCCCTTGGACAGCGGTTTTCAACCGCTGTCTAATATATATTTTTTTTTAAAAATTGATTTTTAGGCAAGAACCCACCAAGCATCTCATATATAAGCCACCAAGTCTCCCAATTAATTGAGGCAATTATTCGCTCCCATGGGGGACCGAACACTGGACCTTGGGAGCCTGAGCAGGGATCAATTCCGCTCGGGCACTAGCTTTCTTGCGTTTACTTAATGAAATTAATTCTATATGTCCTAGAATTCGTTTTTTTTACAATTTTTTTTAATTCTTTATTTCAATTATCTTATTTATTAATTCAATCACACTTTTTTATATAATAATAATTTTTTTATATAAATTTAAATTAAATTATATTAAAATTATATTTTTTTACTTGTTTTTTTTAAAAAAAGTACACTACGTATCTTTCTTTTAAACTTGTAATACTTTTCCTTCTAAACAAGTAATATACTTTTTTTATCTTAATAAGTAAAATTTTTCTTTAAACAAGTAATACTTTTTCTTCTAAACAAGTAATATATATATTTCTTTAAACAAGTTATACCTTTCTATTTAAACAAGCTAGTAATACTTTTCTATTTAAACAAGTATTTCTTTTCTTTAAACAAGTAATACTTTTTCATCTAAACAAGTAATACTTTTCTTGCGTTTATTTAATAAAATTAATTCTATATGTTCTAAAAATCGTTTTTTATTACAATTTTTTTAAAAATTCTTTATTTCAATTATCTTATTTATTAATTCAATCACATTTTTATATAATAATTTTTTTATATAAATTTAAATTAAATTAAATTAAATTATATTAAAATTATATTTTTTACTTGTACTTTTTTTTAAAAAAAAGTACTACCTTTCTTTTAAACTTGTAATAATTTTCCTTCTAAACAAGTAATACTTTTCTATCTAAATAAGTAATATTTTCCTTTAAACAAGTAATACTTTTTCATCTAAACAAGTAATATTTTTCTTTAAACAAGTTATACCTTTCTATCTAAACAAGTAATATTTTTCTATTTAAACAAGTAATATTATGAACAAATTTTACATAAGAGTTTGTGTTAATCTCATTATATACGACGAATATTAAAAAGAAATAACACGAGAATTTAAAGAATAAAATATTTGAACTGTTCCTAAAAAGAATTTACAAATTAAAACAAAAAAATAAAACAAAAAATAAAAGCTTTACAAAAAAAAAAAAAAATTAATTCACTTGGAGAGCGGTTATGAGCCATTTGTCAAGCTTTTTATTTAGACAAACGGTTCAAAACCGCTCTCCAATTACCCTTGCACAATGATTTATGAAACCATTGTCTAAGCTTTTTGATCTTGGACAAATTTTTTTAACCGTTGTCTTTTTTTTTTTTAATAGAACCGCTCTCAAGGAACTACTTGAGAAGTTTAAAAAAAAAAAATTTGTCAAATGGAGCACTCCAAGCTCAAATGTGTAGTAGTGATTATTACTATTTAAAAAAAAAATTGAACAGTGATAGTTCTTTTACATTATAGTGATAATTTTTATAAAATACTTGAAAAATTACTGTATTTCTTTTGTAAATTTAAAATTTAAATATTTATATTCGAAAATACCTTAAAATTATAAAATAAATTATCCTAATGGAACTTAAAGAGTTTGTAAATTAATAGTAATTCAAATTATCTCCTATGTATTTTTTTATTTATTTAAAAATTTTCTTTTATGAAAATATATTTTAAGTTTTAAGAATATAATTTATGTTTAATATTTAAGATATATTTTACGATAAATAAGATACTTTTAAACCTCTAGGAAATAATTTATGATAAATATAACAAAGAATATGAATTTTATTGTGATTTAATGTTTTTTATGAATTTATATATATGTTTTACATGTCTCATATTACAAAATTTATATAATATAATTATCAACAATATCATGCATCGCAGGATGAGAGAATTTCTAATTTTATTGAAAACCTTGAATGTTAACTAAATTTACTTGATGAACCTATATTTTACCTTGATTATGTGAAAATTGTTTAACGTATTTAAATGTTAAACAAGTTCCATGTTCTTTTGATAATTATTATCAAGTTAATCAAATAAAATTATATTTTAATTTTTTTATATTTTAAAATATTAATTTGTGTCTTAAATACACACATATATAATAATAATTTCTGAATCTTTTATTTGATGTTCAGTGTAACTGAATTAAGACAACAATTTTACTTATTTCACGTAATTATTATAAGTTTTAAATAACTTCACAGTTTTTTTTGGTAATTTTCAAATTAATTAAATAATTTAAGATCATTTTCGGTTCATCTTATATAATCTTAATAAAAAAATTGGTTTATCATAAGTGATATAATTTTTATTTGTTTAATTTTTTTGTGATTAGATAATTATAATACATTATTTCAAAAAAAAATATTTTATCATAAATATTTTAATTATCTTAAAATTATTAGATAGTTTTATCTAATGTATTTTAATTCAAAATTTTTACAATGTTCACATTGTATAGTCAATTTTAGATTAATTAAAAAAACTAATAAATGAATATTTTTTTAAATATAAATTTTATGAATGTTTAAACTTTATGGATATTAATTTTTTTAATTTGTATTTTTACTGACAAATACTCAATTGAATATTGGCAATATAAAGTTGTCGTTATTAATCGCAGTTTATATTATTTTGTAACAAAATAAATTATTTTCACTATATGTGTATATTTAGTGATAAATATTCAGTTAAATAGTGACAATATATAAAATTGTCACTTGCTTCATTATTTTGTAACAAGTTAAATTGTTGTCACTATATGTTTATTTTTAGTGACAAGATATTTTAGTTAAATAGTGGCGATATATAACATTTTCATCAGTTATGTTATTTTGTAATATAACAAATTGTTGTCACTATATGTGTGTTTTTAGTGATAAATATTTAATTAAATAGTGACAATATATAAAATTGTCACTAGCTTTGTTATTCTGTAACAAAACAAATTGTTGTCATTATATATGTGTTGGTCCCGGTGGGAAAACCTATCTTGCGTGTGCGGAAGCAAAACGTTTGGTTTCGGTGCATATAAAACAGGGGATAGAACAGAGTGTTTCCAATTTTTTGAAACTTTGGAGCTCTTGTGTTGTGTTTTGCTTATAACTAGATGCATATGACAAGTATAAACATAAAGCTGTAAACAACACAGCAATATATAGTGGTTCGGACAACCAGTCCTACATCCACTCTCCCTCTCTAGGGAAATTCCTTATCAACTTCTGAGCTTTCTGACTACCTCGTAGTTTACTTACTCAACTCGGCCCTGAGTTTTCTGACTACTCCACGTAGTTTACTTACTCAACCCGAGCCACGAGCTTTTCGACTACCTCGTAGTTTACTAACTCAAACTCTTAGATGTTTAATGAGTTCACACTCGCCCGGGACTTATCACCTCACTCGGGATTGCCCTCTGAGATGTTTAACGAGTTCACACTCCTTCGGGACTTATTACCCTCACTCGGGATTGCCTACAGATGTTTAACGAGTTCACACTCCTTCGGGACTTATTACCCTCACTCGGGTTTGCCTAACAACTACCTCACTTCACCACTGGGTTTGGGTTTGGTGTTGTCTCCAACTATGGTGAGATTTTTTTCCTTACAATGGTTTTAGCCTCAATCTTTAAGGTTGGGAAAATCTCTCTAAGCTTATGATACATCGTGGGTTGCTTAGGTTGGGTTCTAGAACACTCTTTTGAATATATTTGTATATCTACAGACTTGTGTTCTAGGGTGGGAATGCTTTGACTATAACGCTCTTTGGCTCTGTAGCATTTTGTGCATGATCTTCATGTGTCCACACACACTCCACCACTGATAATGAAGGAAGAACTTGTATTTATAGTGTGGATTTGAATGTTACCGTTGGAGAGAATTACATTCAAATCCATACTATTCTTCGTAAGTTCTGCAGCTTTTTCAGGCTGGTTGTCTTCCTCTCGTTGGTCCACGTCATTTGGATTCCAGCGGTTATATTCCTACCTTGATGCCTCGGAACATTCGGGATATCTTGAGCATTGATACATTCTTGAGTCTTGGTATTTCTCACGAGTCTTGAGTTCTCTGAGTCTTGAGTTCTCTCGAGTCTTGAGTTCTCTCGAGTCTTGAGTTCTCCGAGTCTTGATTTCTCTGAGTCTTGGTTCTCAATATCTCTTCGAGTCTTGATATCTTGGTTTCTTCTTGAGTCTTGATTTCTAACTTGTTCTATATCTGCCGACTATACATGGTGCAGATAATATCCTGAACACTCTAAAACGAATCGACTCATCTATCAAGATTATCCTGAACATGTCATACTCAGGGGTTTTGAGATCTAATCAAAATCCTTTTTATTAAATTCATTTCCCAACAATTTCCCCCTTTTTGATGATGCCAAAACCTATCTTGTTACAAACATATAACCTATACTCAGGTTTCAGTTTTTCCTATTACAAGAATGGAAATCTTCAATCAATTTAAATCATTCAATGATTTCTTCAAGAATGAATCTTTTCTAAATAGATCATTACTAAATACTTAAGCAATTTCTCATAGCATCATATAGTTTCCCTTATATATGAGCATATAATCAGATTAGAGACATTCAATCAGGCATATCAAAATAAAAGACATGTAAAAAAGATAATGAGGTATTATCTTTGAGCATAAAGATAAAGTTTTCATTGATTGTATGTTATCAGTTACAGATTACAATGAACTTATTAAAGAAATAAAGACAAAAACATAAAGAATTACAAGTCTTCAGTTTTGATCTTCAGTCTTCTGTCTTCAGCTCGGCTCCTCATTCTTCTTCAATGGACTTTTTGTCGATCAAGTATCTCGACACTCATCTTTGTTGAGTTGATTTCTTACATCTTCGATCATCTTGACCCTCAGGTCTTTTGACCTATACTGAGTCTCAGTTCATTTTACTTACTGGGCCTTCAGTATTCCTTTTCACTCAGGCTATCTGATTTCTTCTTTGCTTGATCTGATCAGTTCGACTGATTAGATCAACACATCTTTTAGATCAATATATCAGAATAGCATCAGGTCATCATATCAGGTTAGCATATCAGGTTTATCATATCTGATCTTGATCACGTCTGATCTCGATCAGTCTTCTTTTGCTCATCTTCTGATCTGCAACCTTCTCTTCTGATTTGCTGGCTTTAGCTTTTCTTCATACGGTTTATTGCCGCGGCTCATCATTTGAACTCAACTAACTCATTTGATCTCGATCAGTCTTGTCTGCAGCCGCGTCTGATCTTGACCATTTACTTTTGATTCCGTGAGTTCCCCCTCAAGTTGAAGTTCCCCCTCAAGTTGAAGTTCCCCCTTTCAACTGATATAGACCGATATATCTGATTTGGTGAAGCTTTCAAGCTCAGCTGATTTTCTTCATTTGATCAGCTTTGTATGTAATCAGATTTTTGTTGACTTAATCTGATTCTCCTCAGATTAAGCTAATTTCTTGGAAAGTGTTACTGCCAAAACTTAGTCTAGAATAGTAGCTTCTATTCCCTAAGTTGGTGCGATTTGACATGCGTAGATATCGTCTGACACTCTTGATATGTCAATCCGCCGTAACTTTTTCCAATTATCGATCGCGTGATTTCTACACGCTGTCCTTGTGATGCAAATTTTTCTTAAAAAGGCTTTGAGAACTCAAATTTGCATCTGCACCCTTGCTTGGCCTCTATAAATTGGACCAATGTTTTACACGACATAACTCATTTCACCATACATATCTTCTTTGTAGAATCATGTATCCTGGTGAACCCTTGTTTCCGGTGAGATTTCCGGCAAACACTTTTACCCCCTTTTCCATGATTTCATCTTCTCAAATCAACCTTTTTCATCCCTTATTGCTGCTTTCGTCATCGTCAACGATTTCACATACGATCGTTGCAAAGCTTCTCTCCCACCATGGCGGCGGTTCTGCTGTTGCAACTGAGAAGACACTTCTCCTAACCGTATGCACCTTGTGTGTCTATCGTTATGACGTGACTACCATTAACAGACTTAGTCTGAAAATGAACGTGAGTTTGATATGCGAACTTGATCAGACAACAGCTGATCATCCTATATCAAACTCACCATTTAACAGCTGGAGAGCCCACTGACTCTTTCTTAGGGCTCCTAGCTTAAAAATCCTATCAAGGCCGCTCTCACTCCATTGGAGAGTCCATCGGTTCTTGGCATAGGATTACCTTTTTCAAGCCTCCTTCACCCTGTTAAGTGGGGGAAAATGAGAGCATGAGATCTTAAAATCTCTCTCACTCCTCCTCTTAATCACTACCCTGTAGATCGGGTTTGGGTTTGGATGAAGGTTTAGGGTTATGGCTTAAGGGTTTAGGGTAAAGAGTTATGTATTGACCTCCTGGTTCTCTTGTATTTGTAACTTGTAATGTAACCTGACCTTCGGGTCTTTATCAATGAAAAGTTCTATTATTCCATTGTTGTGTAAAACTTTCATTTTCCTTGATACCACTTGTTGGTATCGGATCGAAAACGAGTTTTAAAAATGGATCTGCTCAGGTGATTACATTGAAGAAGTAATCTTTTGAGCACCTGCTCTGATACCACTTGTTGTCCCGGTGGGAAAACCTATCTTGCGTGTGCGGAAGCAAAACGTTTGGTTTCGGTGCATATAAAACAGGGGAGAGAACAGAGTGTTTCCAATTTTTTGAAACTTTGGAGCTCTTGTGTTGTGTTTTGCTTATAACTAGATGCATATGACAAGTATAAACATAAAGCAGTAAACAACACAGCAATATATAGTGGTTCGGACAACCAGTCCTACATCCACTCTCCCTCTCTAGGGAAATTCCTTATCAACTTCGAGCTTTACGACTACCTCGTAGTTTACTTACTCAACTCGGCCCTGAGTTTTCTGACTACTCCACGTAGTTTACTTACTCAACCCGACCCTGAGCTTTCTGACTACCTCCGTAGTTTACTAACTCAAACTCTTAGATGTTTAATGAGTTCACACTCCTTCGGGACTTATCACCCTCACTCGGGATTGCCTACAGATGTTTAACGAGTTCACACTCCTTCGGGACTTATTACCCTCACTCGGGATTGCCTACAGATGTTTAACGAGTTCACACTCCTTCGGGACTTATTACCCTCACTCGGGTTTGCCTAACAACTACCTCACTTCACCACTGGGTTTGGGTTTGGTGTTGTCTCCAACTATGGTGAGATTTTCCCTTACAATGGTTTAGCCTCAATGCTAAGGTTGAGAAAATCTCTCTAAGCTTATGATACATCGTGGGTTGCTTAGGTTGGGTTCTAGAACACTCTTTTGAATATATTTGTATATCTACAGACTTGTGTTCTAGGGTGGGAATGCTTTGACTATAACGCTCTTTGGCTCTGTAGCATTTTGTGCATGATCTTCATGTGTCCACACACACTCCACCACTGATAATGAAGGAAGAACTTGTATTTATAGTGTGGATTTGAATGTTACCGTTGGAGAGAATTACATTCAAATCCATACTATTCTTAAATAAAGTTCTCCGCTGACTTTTTGTTTGGTTGTCTTCCTCTCGTTGGTCCACGTCCATTTGGATTCCAACGGCTATATTCTCGGCTTGATTGCCTCGGAACATTAGGGATATCTTGAGCATTGAAGACATTCTTCGAGTCTTGGTATTTCTCGAGTCTTGGTTTCTCGAGTCTTGAGTTCTCGAGTCTTCAGGTTCTCTGAGTCTTCAGTTTCTCTGAGTCTTCAGTTCTCAGTATCCTCTTGAGTCTTGATATCTTGATTTCTTATCGAGTCTTGATTTCTTGTTTCTATATGCCGACTATACATGGTGCAGATAATATCCTGAACACTCTAAAACTGAATCCTGACTCATCTATCAAGATTATCCTGAACATGTCATACTCAGGGGTTTTGGGATCTAATCAAAATCCTTTTTATTAAATTCATTTCCCAACAATATGTATTTTTAGTGACAAATATTCAATTAAATATTGATAATTTAAAAAATTATCACTAGTTATGTTATTTTGTTACACAACTTATTGTTGTCACTATATGTGTATTTTTAATGACAAATATTCATTTGTTACTAATTTTTTTGTCACTAAACATGGTTTCGAGGAAGTACACAGATGAAACCTTCCATTGCTTGAAAAAGTGAAAACATGATAAGGCCAATGTCTGTATCACACAAAATCGAGAGCTCATTCGCCTTCTTGATTATGTTTTCCTTGCGCCTTGTGTAAGTAACCTGACGAGATGCAGGATTTTCAATTTTTTTGTATCGCAACCTTCTTTTGACCCATGGGAGGGAGGTATGACTTATGAGTAGGAATTCAAGAGTTATAGAACCATAAAGTAAAAAGTTATGTTAATAAATGTTGAACCAAGCCAGAGATTGAATGCTTCGCCAATGTGATAAAATGATTAATTTTTTTTTAAAAATTATTAAATTACCAAAATATCCTTCTAAAATTAAAAAAAAAAAAAATTTAGATTATGATATTTAGTACAAATATTTTAGAGATTTTTTTTGGTCCCATAATTTTTCTATAATCTGTCTTTTATCTCAAAAAAAATTAACTATCCAATTTCAATTCCATAATTATCTCAATTGTTAAATTTGGTCCAATTCTCACCCAAAAATTGCAAACGACCTCATTTTCGATAATTCACAAGTCACGTGCAGTCAAATTTGGTGGTTTCTGTAACTTGATAACGAGGTGGCTTACTGTAATGTTTATTTTTCTATTTACTTTTTAATTATATAGATATAAATAAACTAATAAAAATAAATTAAAACTAAAACTAAATTCTGCTATGCTAACGAATTAAATAACTACAACCCTAATCGTCCAGACGAGAAGGAAAGAAAGAGAGTTGAATCCTACAACCCTAATAGTTGCCGCTGTGCCACTCAATGTGCGGCTCCTCAATTTAGGATCAAAATCCTAATTCACATGGTATCAACCATTCTCTAAGCAAATCCCAATTTTTGTTTTGCCCCGATGTTCTTCTTTATCATCATCAATGGCAGACAATTCAACCTCTCCTTGGGGCTAAAGGATTGTGGAAATAAAAAGGGTTTTAGAATGAATTGATGGGGCTAAAGAAATTCACAGATAATGGAAATAACTAATCTGAGGAAATAGGCCGTAGCTATTAACGTTTGTTTAGTTGATTTTGGATGAAAGGGTTTATTTGATCCTTTCATTAAAATGAATATGGCTTTTTTGATCTCAAATGAAAGAAAAAATGATTTGGCTCATGTAGAAAAATATAATTAAGGGTATTATTTTACCCACGAATAAGTTGAGGGGCTAGATTGACCTTCTCGCATTATTTAAAAGGAAAATGATATTTTTGTCATTTCATATTCATTTCCAACGGTAATCAATGAATTTCCTGACGTTAGAAAGGGCGAAGTGGTTCCTGCTCGTAGAAGATCCCAATCTTTTTTCTTTTCCTTGAAAGAGTTTTTTTAAAAAATATGTTAAAAAAATATCAATGTTATTCTTAATATATTTGTTAATAATAATTAGTTAAAATAATTATTAGTTAAAATAATGTTATTCTTAATATATTTGTTAATATTAATTAGTTAAAATAATTATTTTTCTTTTTTTTTATTTACTAATTAAGTAGAGTAAAATTTTTATGATAGATCTTGCGTGGTTTGTAATTGTACGTATTAGTGTTATGTTATTGTTAAAAATGAAAAAAATAATAATATTAAATATATACTTAAATTTGTAATCAGAAGTATATTTTTATAAATTAATATTAATAATAATGATTTTTAACTATTTTTTAGGTTAGGTTCGAATCGTATTTACATATTCGACTCAACGGGAATATATCTGGATAAGATAAGTTATGGTAAAAAGGTTATCTTTGTCGATAGGAAAGAATGTCTTCAACTTCTTCATATTGATATATGGAAATAAGTAGGGGTGAAAACGGATCGGATACGGATGAATAATGATTATACCGTACCTTAAATCATATTTTTTTTTTGAATTCGGAGTCGGATACGTAAAAGCCGGATTCGGATACGAATTCGGAATATTCGGTATACGGATACGGGACGGATATCGGACGAATTCGGGCCGGATTCGAATAACTATAATCGGATAATATATTTCAAACGAAAATCATCAAAATGTGATTGAAACACATAAAAAAAAACTACCTATGCAATATTTCATAGAAGTTCTAATGCAAATTAATAAAATTATATCTACTTCTAATAATAATATGAAACTAAAAGCTATATCCTTCGTAACCATCACCACTCCAGCACAACATAACAACTAATATTATATTATTATATATATATTAATATAAAATATAAAATAAAATATATTAAAAAATCCGGATATCCGAATAATATCCGATAAAATATGGGAAAACTCGAATACGGTCTGATATTATGTATTCCGAATCCGAAGTCAACTATCCGTATTCGAATTCGTATCCGCCCGGATACTAATTTTTTATACTGAATTCGATAACGACCGGATACGACTCGGGATCGGTCAGGAAATATCCAATTCGTTTTCACCCCTAGAAATAAGGCAGTCATCCAACAAGCGGAGTAAATGATTGTGATTTTTTTTTCTTTTCAAATGACGTAAATGCAAATATCCCTTTCATTTACTAACAAAGCGACAATAAATATATATTTTTCATCTTATTTTATTCTTAAAATGCATTACTCAACTTTCGAATATCTTTATTAAAGATTCCTGTTGGGAAATGAATTTAATAAAGATTGATTTTGATTAGATCTCAAAACCCCTGAGTATGACATGTTAAGGATAATCTTGATAGATGAGTCAGGATTCAGTTTTAGAGTGTTCAGGATGTTATCTGCACCGTGTATAGTCGGCAGATATAGATCAGGTTAGATTCTGAAGACTCAGTAAGTTTATGAAGAAACTGAAGTTTTCAAAGATGAAAACCGAAGTTTTCAAGACTCAAGATGAAATCGAGAATCAAGACTCAAAGCAGAAATCGAGAATCAAGACTCAAAGCAGAAACCGAGAATCAAGACTCAAGATTTAACCGAGAAACTCAAGATCAAAGATGAAGACTCAGTATGTCTCTGAAGACACTGAGACTCAGAGAATCCTGAAGGCACAAGAATTATCAAGACTCAAGAATCATCAATACTCAAGATAAAACTCAATGTTCGGGCTTAAGAAACTGAGGAATATAGCCGTTAGAATTCAGCTGACGTGGACCAATGAGAGGAAGACAACCAGCCTGGAAAAACTGCAGAACTTACAAAGAATAGTAAGGATTTGAATGTGATTCTCTCCAACGTTAACATTCAAATCCACACTATAAATACAAGATCTTCCATCAAATTAAGTGTGGATGTGTGGAGAATATAGCACACGATGCTACAGAGCTAAGATGACATATACTCAAAGCATTCCCACCCTAGAACACAAGTCTGTAGATATACAAATATATTAAAAGAGTGTTCTAGAACCCAATCTAAGCAACCCACGATGTATCCTAAGCTTAGAGAGATTTTCCCAACCTTAGCATTGAGGCTAAACAAAAGTAATGAAAAATCTCACCATAGTTTGAGACAACACCAAACCCAAACCCCATTCTCGTAAGAGATAACTAGTGGTGAAGTGAGGTAGTTGTTAGGCAATCCCGAGTGAGGGTGATAAGTCCCGTTGGAGTGTGAACTCGTTAAACATCCAGAGGCGAGCCCGAGAGGGTGATAAGTCCAGAGGAGAGCCCGAAAGGGTGATAAGTCCAGATTGAGTTAGTAAACTACAGAGGTAGTCAGAAAGCTCAAAGTAGAAAGGTTAGTAAACTACAGAGGTAGTCAGAAAACCTTAGGAAGTGTTTGAAGAAATTTCCCTAGGAACAGGGAGAGTGGATGTAGGAGCTTGAGTCTCCGAACCACTATACATTGTTGTGTTCTTTATTGCTTTATGTTCTTAGCTTGTCATATGCATTCGATTATAAGCAAGACACAACACATGAGCTTAAAAGCAAAAAATCTAGAATCACCATTCCTTCACCCCTGTTTTTATATGCATCGCACGACATGTTTGCTTCCGCACGCGCAAAATCGGGTTTTCCACCGGGGCCTATCAATTCCCTTATTTGATTGGCATGTTGGAATAAATAGAGAATGAAATGATTATTCCTTAATCTATTCCAAATACATTGATTGATATGTATTTTTAGAAGGAATCATAATTTCATTAGGAATGATCATTCCAAAAAATATAGGAATTGTAATTCCTTACATACCCCATGGGTTTATATATTCCATATTTTGAGGAATTAATTTTTTTTCCACAAAATATTATCATTCATTTCATAATATTACCTTCTTCCCAACAACAACAACAATAATTTAATAATAATATTACTTTATTAAAAAATTTATTTAATAAAAATAAAAATAATAACCAACTCCAATAATAATAATAATCATATTAAATATAATAATATTAAAATATATAAATAATATAATTTTTTAATAATAATACTATATCTCGAGAAATGTAAATTAAAGTGAATTCTTAATATTATTTTAATAAAAATAAAATAAAAATATTATCATTTAATAATATATTATTAATAATAAAAATATAAAAAATATATATAACGTTATTATTAACTCATACTTTCAACAATAATTAAAAACATATTAATATACACATATATGTTTACTAAAATTATATATTATTATAATAAACACAATAATAATATTATTTTTATAATTATAAAAAATATTATTTTAAAAAATATATATTAAAAAGCTAAAAATAATAATATATTAAATAAATATATATATATATATAATAATCAATAATAATATTAATATTAAAGTATAATTAATAATAATAATTTTAAAATAGATTCACCAATATTTATATTTTATTCCTATTTCATATCAATCATAAGAATGATCATTCCATGCAGGCCTTCATTCCATTCATTAATTCATTCCATTCAGCCGCAATTCCATTCAGTCATACCAATCATGTCTAGTCATATATTTTATCATTCAAAATAAGTAATGTTTACAATGTTATAAAACTTGTGTGACATCATGACGTCCTTAGAACATGTCATAATGTCTTCACAATGCTTTACTTATTTCTTCATTGGTAAGAATTTATTGATTTAAAAATAAATAATTAAATAGGAAAGTTATTTTTATTATTCATAACTATTACTCTCTCTGTCCCGAACTAGATTAAGCATCTACTGTTTGCATAAAGTTTAATGTAAAAATTATTTATTAGTATTATAATACATAAAGTTGCTCTTTCATAAGGGTTGAATGATAAAATAACGCTATGTGATGTAAATAAAAGAAGATAAAGTTGACTTAAGTGTGGGATAAATAATAAGTATGTGGTGTAATATTGATAAATTTAAAGGGAATAGTTTAAATTAATTAAATTGTTTTATTGTCACTTTAAGAAATGTTCAATTTAATTCAGAATCGTGGGAGAATAATGAAACTTTCACAAAATTTACCCGTCATAGGAGCAGTGTAAACAAGTAATTATGATGATTTAAGAAAACCTCTTTCAAACTATATGTTGAAGGAAACTATCTTATCTATAATATCCATATCCATATTATACTATGTTGGGATATTTTAGTTTTGATGAATTATGCCAAAACATTATTAACTTGTGTTATTGAAGCTAATTTACAGATAACAAGTTGAGGGGGAACGAAAGAACAAGTTGAGGGGGAACTCACGAAATCAGACGTAAATGATCGAGATCAGAAGAGGCTGCAGACGAGACAGATCGAGATCAGATGAGTTAGATGAGTTCCGAGTTAACCGATGAGCTGTGCAAAAATCAGAAGAGAAGAAAAGCTAAGCCGGTGATCGTGGGATGACCGTAATGCACTGATCAAGAACAGTCGAGCTGATATGATGATCAGAAGAGCAGACAAGCTGATCAGAAAGAAACTGACCAAAAATCAGAAGAGAAGGTTGCATATTAGAAGAGGAGCAGATGAGACTGATCGAGATCAGACGTGATCGAGATCAGATATGAAGATGAGTAGATGATCAAGATCAGACGTGATTGAGATCAGATGTGCTAAATTGATATGCTAAACCTAATGTACTGACCTGATGCTATCCTGAGTTATTGATCTGAAGAAGTGTTGATCAGACCAGTCGAGCTGATCAGATCAGGCAAAGAAGAAATCAGATAGCCTGAGTCAGAGTGACCTGAAGGTCAGGATGTCTGAATTCAGAGAACTGAACTCAGTCGGCCTGAGTGTCAGTATGCCTGATCAGACAAGGTCCGCTAAAGAGAAGTCTGCTGAATCAAGTATCCTGAGGTTCAGATAAACCTGAGGCTCAGATGAGAAATCTGAGACTCAAGATAAACCTGAAGACTCAGATAGAACGGAAGACTCAGTATGTCTCTGAAGACACTGAGACTCAGAGAATCCTGAATGATTCCAAGGCGAGGAATCTGAGGAATATAGCCATTAGAATCAACTGACGTGAACCAATGAGAGGAAGACAACCAGCCTGGAAAAGCTGCAGAACATACAAATAATAGTATGGATTTGAATGTGATCCTCTCCAACGGTAACATTCAAATCCACACTATAAATACAAGATCTTCCATCAAATTAAGTGTGGAGAATATGCAAAAGATGCTACAGAGCCAAGAGCCTTATAGTCAAGCATTCCCACCCTAGAACACAAATCTGTAGATATACAAATATGTTCAAGAGTAATCTAGAACCCAATCTAAGCAACCCACGATGTATCCTAAGCTTAGAGAGATTTTCCCAACCTTAGCATTGAGGCTAAACAAATGTAAGGGAAAATCTCAACCTAGTTGGAAACTAAACAAACCTTACCCAAATCAGTCGGTTAAGTTTGTAGGTGAGTGTGAACTCGGTAAACATCTAGCAATCCCGAAAGGGAGGGTAGGTAATCCCGAGTGAGGGTGATAAGTCCCGTTGGAGTGTGAACTCGGTAAACATTTGTAGGCAATCCCATGGAGGGTGATAAGTCCCGTTGGAGTGTGAACTCGGTAAACATCTAAGAGGCGAACCCGAGAGGGTGATAAGTCCAGTTTGAAGGAATTTCCCTAGGAACAGGGAGAGTGGATGTAGGAGCTTGAGTCTCCGAACCACTATACTTTGTTGTTTTCTTTACTGCTTTCTATTCTTATCTTGTCATATGCATTCGATTATAAGCAAAACACAACACATGAGCTTAAAATGAAAAAAATATGTAATCACCATTCCTTCACCCCTGTTTTTATATGCATCACACGAAATGTTTGCTTCCGCACGCGCAAAATGAGTTTTCCACCGGGACCAACATACTATATTAAAAAGTAGCTTATGTTGTGAAAACATTTTTAGACTACTTTACCCCTCTAAAGTTTACATTGTGCAAATTAAGCCCTCCCAACTCACCAAAATACAAACAAACGGTCAAACATTAAAACAATCAAATGAAAGAATCGCTACAGGCGTGATGACGGCAATAACTCTAGAGAGAGGGTATGGCGCGCCCGCCACGGCGACGGTTGCAGATCGTGAGAAGACCACAATACGGGCGCGACGACCAAGGGTAGCAGAGGCACGATCGAGAGCGCCTAAGGAAGGGGAGGGCGCGGCGACGCACGCAAGGGAGAACGCTTGATGGAAGGGAGGGTGCGACAAACGACTTCCAGAAAGGTATTATTTTTTAATTTGTACTGTCTATTTAATTTAATCAAGGGTCTGATTCATTATGAGTGATCCTCTATCATGCGATCTACAAGGTTCGTGAAGGCAAGGCGGTCCATGCATACTGCAAGAAATGGATCATCTAGAGTCGTTGTCACGAAGCTCCAACTCGAGAAGTACAGAAAGTCACTCCTCGACTTCAAAGCTCATGGCCGCATTGCAGTCCATCGATTAATAGGTTAATTAACTTTTGATATTATGGTTTTTGTTTATGGTATTATATTTGGGTTTCAATTGATGAATATTGTTGGATTTAATTGATTAAGTTTACAAGGAAGACATATAAATCTCATTGTAATATCTCAAAAAAATAAACAATAATACTAACGGGAAGGGCAGACAAAATATGTACTTTAATTGAGGGCAAAATTGTTCCCAGAAAAAAAAATTGAAAATAGATTTTTGCAGCTATGTCCATCAGATGCAGCAGTAGTATGGGCTTGGTTCCCTTTACAATTGTACTGGAAGAAGTGCTCTTTATGATGCTGTGGCCAATACTTATCCTCGCACCGTCAAATTGGGGAAACTCTGTTCCATGGTAAAATTAAAATAGATTGATCAATAATTCTTGTTGGTCCCGGTGCAAATGAGTCTCACATCAAACGAGTCTCACACGTGTATGGGGGGGGAAATACACGTGTACAGTGATTTTTAAAACATTTCTTACACTGTGATCAGAAGAGTCATATTGTCCTGATGATTTTGCCCTCAGAAGCACAAATCGCCCTGAGTCAAAGTCTATTGAGACAATGACCCTGAGCTGCTTTCAGAAGCTTCAGATTAGCCCAACTGATCCTGAGTTTTATCAGAGATCCTGAGAATCTTGGATCAAATAATTATCTTACTGAACACTCAGTAGAGTTGGTTAAGTTTGGTAACTATCTGTTCTAGCTACTCAAGAGTGCGGAATGGTTGACCCTAAGTTTATACTCGTTTTAGCTTGCTGAAAATCTCTTCCTTTAAACAGTGGTTAAGGCTGTGATCAATTTGATGCAGGTTCAGTGGATTGATTCCAACTGATTATCAGTAAAGTCAGTATGCTTTCAGTGAATATATGCATCAGATAGTATGCAGTACAGAAAGCAAACAACACAGCAATTATAGTGGTTCAGAGACTCAAGCTCCTACATCCACTCTCTCTGATCTTCAGAGAAATTCCTTAACACACTTCCTAAAGCTTTCAGGCTGACTCATTGCAGCTTACTAACTTTTCTACTTTGAGTTTTCTGGTTGACTCATTGCAGCTTACTAACTCAACACACACAAGTTTTCAGACTACCACAAGTAGCTTACTAACTTCTCCTCTAGGGTTTTCTGGCTGACTAACCTGCACCTTACTCACTCTTTACAACTCTAACTTACCAACAAATCACACACACAAACTACCTTATCAAAGGGTTTGGGTTTGGGTTGGTTTCCAACTAGGGTGAGATATCCTTTACAATAAGAACCAATGCAAAGGTTATGATATCTCTACTAAGCTTTGGATATATCTATCAAATCTAGGCTTAGTGAATGAGCTCTCTCCAATGTGAAACACTTGGGAAGTTCTAGGGTTTTCGAGTGCTTCAATTTGCAATAATACGAATGAGCTCTTGAGTTGCTGTAATTTCCCGTAACCTCTCAATGTTGGAGATCACTGGTATTTATAGGCAGCTTCTCCAAGGTCACTCTTTGAAAAACTATCCGTTGGAAGAGATAATATCAAGGGTTTCCTCTTCTGGTTATTGATGAACAACTATTTTTAGGGTTTGAACACTCCCTTGCATGCTTTAGGAAATATGCAGCCAAGTAGGCAATCACCAATTTTTGCAGTCAGGGACATAGTACTACTGACAAAATTCAGTGTCCTGTCTCTTTCAGGGTCAGTAAAGTACAGTGTTTTCTTCCTCTGATTGGTTCTTGTCTTCAGTGAATGTAGACAAACAAAAGGCTCTTTTTAGGTCAATCTCTCTGAGTGAGACAACCTTAAACAACACTTAGTTTTAGTTCCTTTTGTCTGCACTTGAATATTTTGGGCAATATCTATTCTTTTGTAAATGTGCGTTTTCCTCAGTTTTGTATATATTCAGATAGATATTTTTTCAGTGCCTCTGAACATTCAGGTCTTCCTGAGTCTTCAGTAACTACTAAGTCTTCAGTATCTTCTGAGTCTTCAGTAACTTCTGAGTCTTCATTAACTTCTGAGTCTTCAGTAACTTCTGAGTCTTCAGTAACTTCTGAGTCTTCAGTAACTTCTAAGTCTTCAGTGTCTTTTGAGTCTTCAGTAATTTCCGAGTCTTCAGTATCTTCTGAGTCTTCAGTAACCTCTGAGTCTTCATTAACTTCTGAGTCTTCAGTAACTTCTAAGTCTTCAGTGTCTTCTGAGTCTTCAGTAATTTCTGAGTCTTCCGTGTCTTCTGAGTCTTCAGTGTCTTCTGAGTCTTCATCTATATCTGCTGACTATACATGGTGCAAATATCTTCCTTAACAATTCTATACTTAAACCTGACTCAGACTATCAAGATCCTTTTGAACATGTCATACTCAGGGTTTTGGGATCTAATCAAAATTCTTTGTTAAATTCATCTCCCAACAATTTCTCCATTTTTGATGATGTCAAAACCATCTTGTTACATTTAAGAAAACCTAACCTATACTCAGGTTTCAGTTATCTATTACAATCCAAAATGGCATAACCCAATAATTTCAAATCACAATGGCATATCAACTATTTAAAGACATTAAGAAGATAATGAGGTATTATCTTTGAGCATGAAAGATAAACTTTTCATTGATCAGTAGATAAGCATTACAGATTACAATGAAAAAAAAAAATACACATAAAGAGTAAAAAGTCTTCAATCTTCTTCCACCTCTTCATCAGGGATTTCAAGACTGAACATCCCATAATATCTCTTCTTCAATTCATCCCTCTTCTTGATGATTTCAGGATTACTTCCTGTCAGTCCCAACTGAACGACATACTCAGCAACTTCTTTGGCAATTGTAGCTTCATTGATGACTCCAGTGCTAAATCTAGGTGTTGGGTACTTGTACTGTCCTGGAGCTTTTAGAGATACATTATGCTCATCAGCTAGATTTATCCACTTCTGTAGATATTCAGGATAAAATGTCAGCAGATATTCTAGGAAGGCTTCATTGCGGTCAGGGCATCCTCCTCTCCATTCCTGCAGAACATCATGATTGAACCAGAATGTTCTTTTAACTTCTTCCCAAACATCATTGATTTGGAGTGGCATTCATTTATCAATGTGTGGCCATTTCTGCACTCTTGTTGGTCTTTTGGATTTGCCCCATCTTTTTCCCATAAAGTTCCCGAAGCTTCCTCTCCTGCTCTGTTCTTCTTCTTTCTTCTTCCTGGTTAGCTCTGCACCTGATACAGACATTGCTTGTCTTTTCTCTTTTTCAGTACGCGGGGCAATGAGCTTGTTGTGCCAATCAAAATCCTTGACTTGAGCACTTGTATCATAGGTTCCAAAACCTTCTTGGAGCAGTCCTTCTGATTCAGTCTCTGTCTCTTTCTGAGCTTCAAATTCTTTAGGTTCAGAGAAGTCAACAATCAGTCTCCTCTGAATTGGTTTGGTAGATACTTTTTTCTTCTTTCTCTCAGCTTCAACAAATGCAACTGACTTCCTCTTCTCAGCTCTTTTTGGATCAGATGTCTCAATAACAGCATGAGCAGCAGCTGTCAGGCTTGCTTCAGTCTTTCTCTTCTCTGATCTCCTCAGTATCATAACTATTGGTCCCGGTGCAAACGAGTTTTACACGTGTATGGGGGGGGAATACACGTGTTCAGTGTTTTTAAAACTTTTCTTTTACTGAGGTCAGCTTGGGTCAGACTGTCCTGAAGATTTGGTCCTGAGAAGCACAAATCACTCTGAGTCAAAGTCTACTGAGACAGTGATCTTGAGCTGCTTTCAGAAACCTCAGATAATCTCAACTGAGTCCTGAGTTTCAGAGATCCTGAGTTGCTTGGATCAGATAACTAACTTACTGAACCCTCAGAAGAGTAAGTTCAGTTTGGTAACTATTTGTTCTAGCTACTCAGATGTGCGGAATGGTTGGCCCTTTAGTTTATACTCGTTTTAAGCTTTGCTGAAAACCTTCCTTTGAATAAAATAGTGATTAGGCTGTAATTCAATTATATGCAACTTCCAGTGGATTGATTCCAACTGAAATGTCAGTGTAAATATGCTTTCAGATTTAAGTCAATGCAACAGTTAAGCACAGATAAGGAAAGCAATAAACAACACAACAATTTATAGTGGTTCAGAGACTCAAGCTCCTATGTCCACTCTCTCTGATCCTCAGAGAAATTCACTAATCACTTCCTGAGCTTTCTGACTACCTCGCATAGTTTACTTACTCAACTCGGCCCTGAGCTTTCTGACTACTCCACGTAGTTTACTTACTCAACCCGACCTTGAGCTTTTTGACTACCTCCGTAGTTTACTTACTCAAACACAAACAAGCTTTCAGACTACCTCTGTAGCTTACTAACTTCTCCTCTAGAGCTTTCTGACTACTCCGCGTAGTTTACTAACTCTTTACAACTCTTCTCACCAACAAACACACTCCAACTACCTTCTCAAGGGTTTGGGGTTTCTCGGTTGGTTTCCAACTAGGATGAGATATCCTTTACAATGAAGTACAATGCAAAGGCTAGGATATCACGAATAAGCTTTGAAGATATCTTATCAAGCTAGGCTTAGTTTAATGAGCTCTCTTCAATATAAAAGCACTTGGGAAATTCTAAGTTTTTCGAGTGCTTTAACTTTGCGATAATAAGTTTGAGCTTCTTGAGTTGCTTATAAATTTCCCGTAACCTTATAATGTAGAGGGTCACAAGTATTTATAGGCATACACCAAGGTCACTCTTGAAAAACTATCCGTTGGAGGAGATAGCTTCGTGAGTTTCCTCTTATGGTGTGTGAGGAACGACTATATTTAGGGTTTGAAACTCCCTAACACGTTTTAGGCAATAGCCTTTCATGTAGCCGGTCTTCACTTTTTGCAGTCTGGAACTTTTGTACTTCTGACATCTTTTTCAGTGACCTGTCACTGTCAGTGTCAGTATGGTACAGTGCTGTCTTCCTCTTTTTGACTTTTGTCTCCAGTTAAAGGTAGACACCTTCAACGGCTCTTTTGGTTACAAACTCTGAGTTGATATAACCTTAACAACACTCTGTCTTAGTTCCTTTTGTCTGCATGGGAATGTCTTGGGCAATATCTATTTTCTAAGCAATCGCGTCTTTCTCAGTATTGCATCCTTCAGATATATATTTTTAGTGCCTCGGAACATTCAGGTTTATACTGAGCATTCAGTACATTACTGAGTCTTCAGTAATTACTGTGCCTTCAGTATTCTTGATCTTCAGTTTTTTCAGTCTTCAGTGTCTTCAGAATCTTCTGAGTCTTCAGGGTCTTCTGAGTGTTCAGCGTCTTCTGAGTCTTCAGTGTCTTCAGAGTCTTCTGAGTCTTCAGAGTCTTCTGAGTCTTTAGAGTCTTCTGAGTCTTCAGAGTCTTCAGAGTCTTCAGAGTCTTCTGAGTCTTCAATGTCTTTTGAGTCTTCACAGATATACTGACTGATATACTGAGTCTTCATGCTGAGTCTGCTTTGTTGACCAAAGTTTTATTTGCTAAAAATACTTGTGGTCTATCTGAACTGATCTTATTTGCTGAATTCTTAAAAGACTCAGATAAAAATGTCTTCTAAGAAACTTCCCATGTTCTCAGTGGAGAACTATGATTTGTGGAGACTGAGAATGCAGGCTCATCTGTATTCTAAACATGAACGAATGTGGAGAGTGGTCTCTGAAGGGCCATTCCAATTTACTGTGGTGAATCCCAGAGGAACAAAAAATGAGAGAAACGATCCTAGAGCAGAATTTCCTAAGTCTGATGACCAACTGACTCCTGAGGAGAGAAAGTTAGTTAATCTAGACTACATTGCTAAAGACACACTATACATTACAATTGATGATGGTGTGATGGGAATGATCTCTCACTGCAATACTGCCAAAGAAATTTGGGATACATTAGCTGTAATGTGTCAAGGCACAGATCATATCAAGGAAAACAAACTTTCAGTTGCAATAGGAAAGTTTGATAGTTTTGAAATGGAAGAAGGTGAATCAATTGACAAATTGGAAGTCAGATTCACTAGTATTATGAATGATCTAAATGCACTTGGAAAGAAATATCCACAAAGAGAAATTGCGTTGAAATTTCTTAGAGGTCTTTCTAAGAAATGGGATATACATGCAGTGGTGATTGAAAACACCAAAAACATTAATTCAATGCCCTATCAACAAGTCTTCTCTGAGCTGAAGGCCTATGAGTTTGTAATTGATAAGAAATCCAAAAAAGGTCGACAAAGAAAGATGATTCATCATCTAGTAAAAATGTGGCTTTTAAAGCCAAAGATAAAACCTGTAAAACTAGAGAGCCTGAGAACTCCCTTGCTAAGAACCAGGATGAGCTTGAGGATAAGCTAGCACTGATGGCAAGGAGGTTTGAAAGACTTAATAGTCGATATGGAAAATACAAAAGCTATTACAGGAATCACAGTGCGGAAGAAAACCTGAGGACAAACCAACTGAGAAGAGAAATGACCTGAAAACTGAAGGATCTTCATCCAGAAGGAAGGACTCCAAGTCCAAGGAAGAAAGTGATCAGGATGATGATGCCAACAGATGCTACAATTGCCAAAAGAAAGGTCACCTCCAGTATGATTGTCCAGATCTGAGTGCTAAGGAGAGAAGAGAAAGGCAAGCTAAAAAGAGACAAGAAGTTCTCAAGCAAAAAGGCCATGGTTGCGAAGAAGAAGAACATTACGAGGAGGGATCTAGCTCTTCAGATGAAATATTCTCGACAAAGGAAAGTGATGACATTTGTCGATGGCCATTGAGGAGGTAAACTCTTATTTCTCTGTTGTTGCTCCTACACTAGCACAAGAGTTGTCAAGTTCAACTGTAAACAATCAATTTGACCTGATGGATTCTTTTTGAGAATCGATGAAGGACTATGCTATTTTACAAGAACTGCTAAATGAAACTCAAGAGCAGAATAAGGAAATCAAGGTTTGAAAATCTAAAATGGAAAGACTCTAGCAAAACCGAGATCACTTCTCAATTAATGGGAGCTCTTGATGAATGGATGTTTCGAAAGTACAACTCTCAGAGAAAGAGAAGTTGATAGTGACCCTAAGCGAAAAGCTAGAGAAATCCATTGAAGAGATTCAAATTTGATCGTAACTAAGTTCAATGACCTCTCCGAGAAGCATGAAACTCTACAGAATCGTGAGGATAGTGCATGAAGAAGTTAACTCTATTGAATCGCATCTAAAGTAATAGATGAAATTGAGTTACCAGAGATCTGCCACTATAAAATCTGGATTGGGATACATTCGGGGGAACCTCACAAGGTCATCCGAATGTCGCATCCGAAGAGCAAGAAGACAATCTTTGTAAAACCGGTGACAACCACACTTGGCGAAGAAATGCCCAAGGTTGTAGACAAGGAAAAGGACCCATGGTTTCAAAAAAACCGAATGATCGGTAGGAAAAGCCCAAGCCTCAGGTGAATGCTAGAAAACCTGAGCACTCAGTCGGAAAATTTCAGGCAAGTACTTCAAAGCCTCAGGCTAAGATTGCAAACCTGAAAGGATCCACTTTGAACCATCGGAGGAATCTCGAGGAAGAGAAACACTTTCAGAGACATTCTCAATCGAAGAGACCAAGTCCTCAATATCTTGAAAGACCCAAATTTCAAAGATGCATAACCCGAACCCCACTTGCCTAAGGGTAAAGGTTATCTGAACCCGAGTCAACAAAGATTTAGACCGGCTGCACAAAAGCCTAAGAATCTGAACAAAAGGCCTGAACCAAAGAAAAATTCAAAAGCCCACATACACAGAAAAACTGCTAAGGCACCCAGAGTAGTAAATGTGTATGTTGATGTTTATGGAAGACAAATTAACCACTCTAAAGTGATTAGAGTTGTCAGGCAGATTTGGATTCCGAAAGGTACAGCTAACCTTGTAGGACCCTACACAAATTGGGTACCTAAAAATTGATCTGTTTTTCAGGAGGAAAACAAGTGCACAAAGCTGATTAAAGATCACATAACACTGATGAGCAGAGATGAAAAAGCCCCTGATGTATGGTATCTTGACAGTGGATGCTCAAGACATATAACAAGATTCAAGAAGATACTCAGTGACTATGTTGAACAAAGAGGCACTCAGATCACTTTTGGAGATAACTCCAAGGGACAGACTGAAGGATATGGAACTTTGGAAATCGACTCAGTTCATATCCATGGTGTTTCTGTTGGGGAATGAGTTGCACAGATTTATTCGGGGTGAATATTTAAATACAAATTTAATTCATTAATTATTACTAGCATGAATTAATCCTATATTAATTCAAATAATAATTGCAACAACATATCATGCATATAAAAAAGCCACGTAAAACCTACGCATGCGAAATCTACGGGTTTACGTGAATGTACCTCTCGGGATGGCAGTGGCTTTGGTCGGACGGACTAACCAAAAGGACTTCCCAAGTATTCCCTTAGCCCTTGCTCGACAATCAATCGGTGGAAGGATACTCATGAACAATTAACAAAAAGGAAAAAATAAACTTTGTTGCACCACTTATGTGGATTTGCTAATATTTCCAAAGCACATGGAATTGTACTTGGGAATGAACTAATCATCCCCTATTTATAGGAGAGGGAGTGGTCGAATTTTATGTAGAAAATCAATGTGGGAAAAGACTTTTCTTGGTCACCAAGAAATCTTGAATATATCTTCTATATTCTTTTTCCCATAATTAAAATATTCCACAAAAATCCCACCTCCTCTATTATGGTGATTTTCGAAAATTTAGTGCTACAAGAATCCAAGATTTGGATATTCTTGAATTTATGAGATATTCTTGTATTTTAAGAAATACATATCTTCCATAATATCTTTTCAAGAAAATCAAGAAAATCTTTCTTGCCCACTATATTTTCAAAATTTCGAAATATTCTATATAGATAACCAAGTGGGAGATTTCTTGAATTTAATGAGATAATCTTGTATTCCAAGAATACATATCTTCATTCCATAACAAAATTCAAAGAAACTCTTTCTCCCTCTTTTATCCATAAATTTCGAAAAATTAGAGGAAATATAAGGAACAATATTAATTTTATTTTAATCACCTTTTCAGTTATTGGACTATGTGTTGGGCTACTCAGGGGGCCTTTAGGAGAATTAAGATTGGACCTTCTAATGGATCTTGAATATATAATATTGAGCCACAATATAATTCAAGCCCATAAATATTAATTAATCCCACTACATAATTAATATTGCACCATCCATCTTAACCCATATTACGGTCAATATGGCTCCGGTCATTATTTTTCCCGTGTTTAAGATTATCTAGCCCATTAATTAATTCAAGCCCTTTGAAATAGCTTTCCGTTAATTAATATCTTTTGTCCTTGGTCGAGGAACGATTCAACATTATTATCCATCTGGGAAACTAATTCCACTTGCAAGATTTGGTATGATAAAACTTATGAACCTCCCAAAGGGCAAATCAAATCAAGCAAGCTTGCTTGCACACGATTCTTCAGATTAAATCTTAGAAATCACATGTGACCAATAATATTGCCCAAGATAAAAGTATTGAATCTCTCCGATTCGCTACCCATGATAAGTCAAAGCAATAGTTACCAATCCCACGTGATCCTATTTAAGGGACGAAGGTTAAGAAATAACGAACCACCGAGGTCTAATTCTTCCTTGTTCGGATTCTCAAGAATTTATCCTCCTCAGAGGTCCTATTCAAATAAGATCGGTCATGCACTAGTGTAATCTCTTGGTCAAGACAAACCAATCGAGCCTTACACCTCAACCTTTCGCGATGGTTGTTCATTTCCATATGGGTCGTGAATGGCGTACTTTTTTTTAGTTACAAAGGGATTTGTTAATTTAATCTTCGTGATCCGGTATCACTAAATTAACTACAATGTAACACGTACGAATTATTGAACATTTATGCAGTAAATATATGTAACATTCAATCATATTTAAAGCATCAGTGATAAACAATTTATTTCAGTAAATAAGTCTGAAAATTCAGTTTTGATTATACAAAGTAAAAAGCATACTTTTCAGTGTAATCCCAACAATCTCCCACTTATACTCAAAGTCTGCTTTTAAGTATACTACAACACGTCTCGAGTAGTCCGTGACATCTAATGTTACCTACACGAACCTAATAATTTCTCCCACTTATACTCAAAGCAGATTGGCAACGGTCTTGACACCCATTCCACTCACATGTCTCTCGAATGTATTCAGAGGCAGACGCTTTGTGAATGGATCTGCTAGGCTGTCCTCAGACACTATCTTTGCCACATCTATGTCTCCTCTCTTAACGATTTCTCGTATAAGATGTCTTTCCTTTAATGTGTTTGTTTAACTCGTGGACTCTTGGTTCTCTTGAATTTGCAACTGCCCCTAGCAGATATTGCTAGATAAATTCAGAACACCATCCAAGTCCACTAAGAAGATCTAGAGCCCAATCGGTTCTTTCACTGCTTCACAAGCAGCTACTTACTCGAGTCCCATGGTTGAGTCAGTGATGCATTTCTGCTTCACACTCGTCCATTTGATGGCTACACTTCCCAAATGGAAAACACACTAACTGAGGCAGATAATTTCTGGAATCTATATCTGATTGGAAATCCGAGTCCGTGTAGCCGATGGGGATTGGAGTATCTGACTGATAAATCAACATTCTATCCCGAGTTCTTTTCAGACACTTCAGAATGTTTTTAACTGTCGTCCAATGCACTTTCCCTAGGTTACTTTGATATCTTGCTACCATGCCTATGGCAAAAACAGATATCCGGTCTCGTTCACAGCATTGCATACATAAGGTTTCCGACAGCCGAAGCACACGGGATTCTAAATCTGAAAGGTACGAATCGTTTCTTGGAATCTTGCATGCTGAAGCATTTCAAGACAGTGTCTATGTATGAAACTTGCGATAACCCGATCATCCTTATCTTGCGATCTCGAGTGATCTTGATCCCAAGGATTTGTCCGGCTTTCCCTAAGTCTTTCATATCAAACTGTTTTGAAAAACATGCCCTTACTTCTGATCACACCTTCACATCGTTCCCGATGATCACAATGTCATCTACGTATAGTACTAAGAATACCAATGCAGTTCCGACACGCTTTTTATACACAACTTTCAAACTCGTTTTGATCAAACCCTTAAGACTTTACAACATGATCAAAACTTTGGTTCCAAGCTCTGGATGCCTGTTTGAGTCCGTAAATGGACCTCTTGAGCTTACAAACTAGGTGTTCTTGGCCTGTTTCAATGAAACCTTGGTGTTGTTGCACATAGATCTCTTTATCAAGACTTGATTAAGGAAAGTCGTCTTGACATCTATTTGCCGGATATCAAGGTCGTCTTGTGAGCGATCGATAAGAGAATACAGATGGACTTAAGCATGGCTACGGGCGAAAAAGTTTCCTCATAATCGATCCATTTCTTTCTGAGTATAACCTTTCGCCATTAGTCTTGCTTTAAAAGGTTTCAACCTTCCCGTCCGATCCTCTTTTCCTCTTATATACCCACTTGAATCTAATGGGTTTGACCCCATTAAGTGGTTCGACTAGCTCCCACACTCTATTATGAAACATAGAACCCCTTTGGCTTTCATTCATTTGTTTCACAAGAAACCGCATCCTTATCTTGGAGTGCCTCGTCATATGTCCATGGGTTCGATTAGGGAATCAAGTCCGAGGACTCTCCTATTCCAATGAATCTCTCGGGCCGCCTAACAACCCTCCCACTATAATGAGGTCTCGGCCAGAAAACGTATCGTTTGGTATATCATCTAAGACAATCAAGACCGAGGTTTGCCCTCTAAGCTCATTTAAGGTAATCTCATACGGGTTTTCTTTGGTTCTATAGTTTTCTTCCAAAATCTAAAGTGGGTTAGGATGTCCACCTTTTGATCTTGAACTATAGAACATTCACCCTTTTGTTCCTCGGGGTATCCTACAAAACAACCTTAATTATGATCGAGGATCCAATTTACGGTTTCCTTGTCCAACACGAGGCGGACACCCCAAAGTTCTCATGTGTCTCATACTAGACTTGCGCTTGGGTCCACAACAATTTTTGGGGTTCGGGGAACCGATTTGGATAGCACCAAGTTGAGAATGTAAGTCCTTCATTTTTCCAAGGTAAGACCCCGTAAGCGACTCGGGAAGATCCGTATAACTCATCATTGATCTAACCATTTTCAAAAGAATTTCACATTCTTCCGCTCGCAAAACCCCGCTTTTGTGGAGGGGTTCCGAATGCGATGATTTGGGATACAATCCCTTCATCGATAAGTAGTTCAAAAACCTCATATTTGAGGTATTCGCCGCACGATCGGATCGTAGAGACTTGATACATTTTTTTCCATATGATTCTCTCGCTTGAGCCTTAAATTCTTTAGAATTTCAAAGGTCTCGATTAATGCTTCATAAGGAAAATGTACCTTGAGTAATCATCAATAAAATTACTCATAACCTCCTCTTGCTTTGGTTGACATTGAACTACATATCGTGTAAATGATCTCTAACACTTCTTTGGCCCTATTCCCCTTGGCTCCAAATGCCCTCTCGGTCATATTACTCTCCAAACATGATTCGCAGGTTGAAATCGGTTCAACTTGGAGAAAACCCTAGTGAACCATCTCTCACCAACCTTTGGATCCTCTTTGGATTTATATGACCCTAATCTTAGATGTCAAAGAAGTGTCTCGTTCACGTCTGATGAACGTTTTCTTTTCTCGAAAACAGTTGATGTGTTATAGGATACATTTCGTGAGTGGTGTGCACAATTAATTGTATAGAGATCATTCAACAACGTTCCATGACAGATAAATTTATCAAAAAAAATGGTAACAACTTTTATTAAAAAAGTAACCAAAATATCCATCATAAAAGTTTAGAAACTGAAAATGAATTCTTTCTAAAAATCCGGAACGTAAAGAATATCTCAAAAATTAAAGCACTGTCTTCATAAGACAGGTGCACTTCTCCCACTGCTTCAGCTGCCACTCTCGTAGCATCGCCCAGTGTGATGAGGACCGACTCCCACTAAGTTCTAAGGGTCCGCTTGAACCCCCTGAATGTGAAACAAACATGATTAGTGGATCCCGTATCCACCACCAACAAAATGGGAGGCATACGCCGCTAAACAAGTTTCAACAACTAGTGCGTGAGTATTACCTTTCTTTCCATCACTCTTAGGTCTGGAACAGGCTGACCTCCAATGTCCTTTCTCACCGCAGTTGAAGCACTTACCCTTAGCTGGTCTGTTCACTCCACCACCCTTCTTCACCTTATCTTTGCCATTGGCAACACTTGAGTTCACTTGCTTGTGGCCTTTGTTCATTTTCTTGTTCTTACCACCCCTTGGTCTAGAAGAAGAAGAAGGTCCGATTTGCCACCAAGGCTTGGCTTTTTCGCCTACAATATCGCGCCTCTGCCGAGACTAAAGCTTTGCAATCAGAGGCATCGAGAACTTCTGATTATTCATCTGGTAGTTCAACCTGAATTGTTCAAAGATTTTTGGCAGAGAATGGAGCACGAAATCGATTTGGGTCTCGATATCGTGTTCAGCGCCAAGTACCTCAAGTTTATTAAGGTGAGCCATCATCTGGAGAACGTGCTCCTTACGGGCGTTCCTCCACCATTTTCATAGAGAGCAAGTCCCTCATGGTGATCCGACGAGCCACATGGTTCTCGATGTTGAAACATCGCTTTAAGACTAGTCATGATTTCGCAATGGTCTCAACGTTCTGGTGTTGGTGTTGCAACACATCTGACATAGAAGCCAAGATGGTACACTTAGCCATTTCGTTAGACCGCTCCCAGTCAGCATACTCTTTCTTAACCGTTTTAGTGGACTCATCTGTTTGTGGTCAGAACCCAGTTATGGCTTTGTGCAGTGAGGACAATAGTGAGTTTTCGATTCCAATCAACAAAATTTTCTCCAGTGAGCAAATTGTCTTTCAAAGATATTGAATAGTGGATTAAAAGGTTGCGACATGATGAACTGAAAAAATAATAATATGCATAAGCACAAATATATCACAAGGTTCGATCACATGCATCATATTAAAATCTCAAAAAAAAAATATGAACATGCATCAGCCAACATCTCAAAACAGTTTAAATAAGCCACGTGGGGTGGGTCATTATTTAAACACATTCAAGGAGTTACAAAAAAGAACGATTTACAAACCTTTAATATCCAGATTAATAGTTGGCTCCCACTTGACCAATATAAAATTGACAGGGACTTCGGGGAAGTATATGCATATCAATTTTATACCTAAGTAATAACCATGATTAAATATAGGATTACTATTTCGCTTTGATCGAGCCTCGTGGGGAGGGTCATTGTCGCCACTAGTAATAACCCACAATCATTCGTTCGGAATTCATTCATGTGAAACCTATCTTTTGACCGTCCCGTGGGGGGAATTTCTCCAAAAGAATTCACAAATAAATAAATCATGGAGGTCAAAATTAATTCAATTTTATTATCCGGAATAAAATTGTCAATTAATTATTTAAAACATACATAGTAATTTTGAAGTTGAGATTTTTCCATTTGGCAACCCTCATGCAAACACATTTAAACAAATTAAATAAAACATAAGATAGCACAAATAAATCAAGCAAAACAGAAAAATAAACATATTGGGCACAAATTATCCAATTGTCATGGTTTGATTTTTCTTGACTTGATCTTGAAGAAACACGCCTCGAATTTCTCCCACTAGTTCGTCTCGAAAAAATACTTCGTCTCGAACCGCCACGCTAGCGACTCACAAGGGATGCACGCCAAGATCCGCCGCCACTTGGCTCGGGCGGCCTTAGGCGACCTCGACACCGCCCGGCGGGGCCGTGCCCGCCGATGCCTCAAGACGCCTCGGCAATTATCGAGTGGTCTCGCGTAGTTCTTTACACAGATCCGCTGGCCAAGGGGCCCTCCGCCTCGCTCGAGTCCTCGGCGAGAGCTCGTGATCTCCGCCCACGCCATGCAGATTCCGTCGCTGCGGGCCGATACAAGACCGCCCGTCTTGGCGCCCTCATCTCGCATCGCTCGGCGCTGCGGCCCGCCTCGAGCCCAAAAGCGTGCCGTGAAGGCCTACAGCAAAGTTCTCGATGTCGTCCCTTAATTCTTCGTCTCTTCATTCCCGATCCGGTTATAATTTATTTACAAAAATAAATAAACCTAGATCTAGACTAGTCTATTACATTGATCAAATCAAACAAATCCTAGTCTACTCGTGGATTTTCTCACGAGGCAAAAACAAATTGAACGAATCGAATTAAAAAACCACGTTTTTATATGCATGCACAATAAAACATTAAAATCCATGACAATTGGATACCTTCAAAACAGATCTAACAGTTCTGCTATCCAATTTCAAATTTAATGTCCACGAATTAAATTACAATTTAAAAAATTCAGAGCCCGAAACAGTGGCTCTGATACCAGTTGTTGGGGAATGAGTTGCACAGATCTATTCAGAGTGAATATTTAAATACAAATTTAATTCATTAATTATTACTAGCATGAATTAATCCTATATTAATTCAAATAATAATTGCAACAACATATCATGCATATAAAAAAGCCACGTAAAACCTACGCATGCGGAATCTACGGGTTTACGTGAACGTACCTCTCGGGATGGCAGTGGCTTTGGTCGGACGGACTAACCAAAAGGACTTCCCAAGTATTCCCTTAGCCCTTGCTCAACAATCCGGTGGAAGGATACTCGCGAACAATTAACAAAAGGAAAAAATAAACTTTGTTGCACCACTTATGTGGATTTACTAATATTTCCAGCACATGGAATTGTACTTGAGAATGAACTAATCATCCCCTATTTATAGGAGAGGGAGTGGTCAAATTTTATGTAGAAAATCAATGTGGGAAAAGACTTTTCTTGGTCACCAAGAATTCTTGAATATATCTTCTATATTCTTTTTCCCATAATTAAAATATTCCACAAAAATCCCACCTCCTCTATTATGGTGATTTTCGAAAATTTAGTGCTACAAGAATCCAAGATTTGGATATTCTTGAATTTATGAGATATTCTTGTATTTTAAGAAATACATATCTTCCATAATATCTTTTCAAGAAAATCAAGAAAATCTTTCTTGCCCACTATATTTTCAAAATTTCGAAATATTCTATATAGATAACCAAGTGAGAGATTTCTTGAATTTAATGAGATAATCTTGTATTCCAAGAATACATATCTTCATTCCATAACAAAATTCAAAGAAAATCTTTCTCCCTCTTTTATCCATAAATTTCGAAAAATTAGAGGAAATATAAGGAACAATATTTATTTTATTTTAATCACCTTTTCAGTTATTGGACTATGTGTTGGGCTACTCAGGGGGCCTTTAGGAGAATTAAGATTGGACCTTCTAATGGATCTTGAATATCTAATATTGAGCCACAATATAATTCAAGCCCATAAATATTAATTAATCCCACTACATAATTAATATTGCACCATCCATCTTAACCCATATTACAAGTCAATATGGCTCCTACAGGTCATTATTTTCGTGTTTAAGATTATCTAGCCCATTAATTAATTCAAGCCACAAATAGCTTTCCGTTAATTAATATCTTTTGTCCTTGGTCGAGGAACGGTTCAACATTATTATCCATCTAGGAAACTAATTCCACTTGCAAGATTTGGTATGATAAAACTTATGAACCTCCCAAGGGGGGCAAATCAAGCAAGCGTGCTTGCACACAATTCTTAAGTATTAAATCTTAGCAATCACATGTGACCAATAATATTGCCCAAGATAAAAAGTATTGAATCTCTACGATTCGCTACCCATGATAAGTCAAAGCAATAGTTACCAATCCCACGTGATCCTATTTAAGGGACGAAGGTTAAGAAATAACGAACCACCGAGGTCTAATTCTTCCTTGTTCGCTCAAGAATTTATCCTCCTCAGAGGTCCTATTCAACAAGATCGGTCATGCACTAGTGTAATCTCTTGGTCAAGACAAACCAATCTCGAGCCTTACACCTCAACCTTTCGCGATGGTTGTTCATTTCCATCTGGGTCGTGAATGGCGTACTTTTTAGTTACAAGGGGATTTATTAATTTAATCTTCGTGATCGGTATCACTAAATTAACTACTGATGTAACACGTCACGAATTATTGAGCAGTTATGCAAAGAAATATATGTAACATTCAATCATATTTAAAGCATCGGTGATAAACAATTTATTTCAAATAAATAAGTTCGAAAATTAGGTTTTGATTATACAAAGTAAAAAGCATACTTTTCAAATTATAATCCCAACATTTCATATGTATATCGGATTGAAGCATAATTTGCTTTCAATAAGCCAATTTCTGTGATAAGGGGTTTTAATGTTGAGTTCTCTAAGAACTTATGTTATGTGAAAGATGATACAACACATAAAATATTGCTTTTGGTACTAGAAAAGGAAATGTGTATCTTCTTCGATTGGAGTTCAACTCCTAAAGATACATGTTTGGTTGCTAAAAGTTCCACAGATACCCGGTTGGTTATGGCATAAAAGAATGAATCACTGAATTTCAAAAACCCGAATAAGCTTGCAAGATTAGCTCTTGTGAGAGGGTTGCCTAATGAAGTGTTCAAGAAGGAACATATTTGTGATGTGCAAAAAAAGGAAAACAAATTAGAGCATCATTTAAAAGCAAAGTAGATGTTTCTCTTGATGAATACTTCCGCCATCGTGATATGGATCTTTTTGGTCCTATAACACCGAAGAAGCACTAATGGTAGGAAATACACATTGGTAGTAGTTGATGACTACTCAAGATATACTTTGGGTCATATTCTTACTCAAGAAGAAAGAGACTCGAGATAAAGTCGCCGAGAATTCATTGAAAAGGCTCAAGATTGAGAAAAATCGAGTGTGGTCAAAAATCGATCGACAAAGGAACCCGAATTTATAAATCATATCATATCGATTATTGTGCAACAAATGGAATTTCACATGAAACATAAATTTGCAAGGACCCTCAACAAAATGGTGTTCTTTGAAAGAAGGAACATGACTCGAAAGAAGTCTGCAAGGACAATGATAATTGAAGTCGATATTCCTAAAAGTTTTTTTGAAGTCATCAATAATGCATGCTACTCACAGAATAGATCCATGCTGACTAAGAATTAAGGCAAAACACCCTATGAGCTTTGGAATGAAAGGAAGCCTCTTGTTTTTTCTTTTTCGTGTGTTTGATCGCAAGTGTTTCATACACAATAATGGTAAAGATCAGTTGAAAACATTTGATAGTAAAGTCGATGAAGGAATATTCTTAGGATATTTCAAGTCAAGAAAGCTTTTCGAGTTTACAACCTGTAGGACTCTTATTGTGGAGGAAACACCTCATGTTGTTTTTGATGAATCTACTTGTGTTCGAAGAAACAGAACATGACGCAGATGAACTCGACCAAGAGGATCACCAGATTAAGCCCGAAAAAAAGAATGACAAATCATCCATGAAACTCGAAAAGAAGAAGTCGGTCACTATCTATGATTGGAGTGACTCAGACTCGAGATAAAGAAGTTCAGGATGGAACTCGGGATGGTGAGACTCAGAAAGCCAACACACCAAAGGTGACCAATCCGAACAGACACCCTGCTCGGACTCGGTATGTGATGCCAATGAAGATGTGGTCACAACCGAGGCAAATTCTCGAATCTATCAACCAAAGGGGAACAAATGTCTCTCGACAATGTTCGAATGGAATTTACCCCGAGGAAGATGACTCCTTTCTCCTTTTTCATTTGTTCCTCGAAGTTTATTGAATTAAATCGAACCTAACATTTCAAATGTTGAGGATCTTTGTTGAAGGGGAACATCAAGAAGGAAATGGTTAGATAGTCATCCTACAAGTCGATTGTGGGTGATCTAATCGAAGGTGTTAAAACAAGAAGGTTCCATGGTGAGAGTGCACTATTCTCGATGCTTCCTATCGGAGAAAGAGCTCTTTGAGATTGGTGAAGCTCTACAAGATTCTCATTGGATTCTTCGCTATTCAAGATGAAATGAATCAATTCTCAAGGAATGAAGTATGGGAGCTAGTAGATAGACCTGAAAGGCACAATGCCATTGGAACCAAGTGGGTATTTAAGAATAAAAGAGATGAAAACAACAACATTGTAAGAAACAAGGCAAGGCTAGTTGCACAAGGTTATTCCCAAAGAAGAAGGCTTGGATTATGATGAAACCTTTGCACCAGTTGCAAGACTAGAAGCTATCAGATTGTTTTTTGCATATGTTGCCCACATGAAGTTCACGGCTCATCAAATGGAAATCCGAATCGAGTCTCGTGAAACTCAGTTCATCAAGGTCAAGATTTAAAGATATTATCTTGAACCCATTCAAGATTTTCAAGATTATATTGACATTTTATCAAGGTCAGTACTCAGTAAGACTGATAGAGAGAAATTAGTCTGAAGAAGTAATGACTCATGCGACTCATTTATTGCTTAAATGAAGCTCAGTAATCAGTTGTAATAAATACAAAACACCTAAGGAATGTTTTTGGGCGGGATCGTTTGAAATTCCGAAGAAGGTCAACAGTCATTTAATGCTCTGTTACATTAATGACCAATGAGGATATTTTGGCGGCTTACTTTTCGGAGATCGACTGTTCGTATACCCTATTAATCGGAGATTAATCTCAACCGTTGCTTTTCACCTAACCAACGCGAATTCCCACGATCTCCAAACTATATATTCCCCAAGAAGCCATTCAAGCCAATTTTTTTATCAAACCCTTCATTCCCAAAATCCTCTGCAAAATTAAATCCCCTTTGCCCAGAAAACCTAAACCCTAAATCTTCAATCTCTCAAATGGCTCCTACCATTTTCGATAAATTAGCCGAAACCAATAAACCTTGGTACGAGTTCGTTGTCTCGCTCGATAGCACAACCAACTCTAAACCAGAAGAGGAGGCTCTCCATATGATCCGTTTGACCAAGCTCACCCATCTCGTCGCAAGCCGACCGGACCAAGAATACGCGAAAGAGGTAATCGAGTTCATCTGTAATATGAAGATAGATGAAGAGGATGGTATGCATTCCGAGATTACAGTATCACATTTAGAGCATTCGTCTAAATACATCGATTTTGAAAGGGAATTGTATATTATTCCGAAAAATTTAAATGATGTTTTTGAGCTTTGTGATATAGGAGAGGATCCTGCTGTGTATATGTTAGGTAGAGAGCAGGAGTATTTAGATAGGATTGCTGAGAATCCTGTAAAATTTGAGGCTACACTGCATAAGAGGCATTTGAAGCCACAATATAGAGTTTTGTTAGATATTGTGAGCAAATGCATCATGAGTCATTCGGGGAGTTTTGAGTAGATTAGTACCCCGAAGCTCAAATTAATGGCGGCGATCGAGGCCTCACCCACCACCGACTTCAACTGGCTCAGATTCTTGATTCAGATGGTGAGTGAGCAGGCCAAAGTCATAAGAAAGGTTGACGGGGCGATCTCGATCAAAGGCAAGATCCACCATGCCACCAAAATAGCATTTATTTTGGAGATGTGCAGAGAGGAGGAGGACATCTTCGCCAATTCGACACCATTCCCCAAGTCCAAGGTGCTCTTCAAGCCCATTGCTGTGAAGAAGCAGGCCATCAGGGGGAAGAAAGAAAAGAAAGCAGAATCACCAAGCGCTGCTGCTGAAAAAGAAACCCAACAAACCAGAGGGAAGGTTTTGTTGGAGGCCAAGATGGAGCAGGGTGAGAAGATGAAGAAACAGAAAACCTTCGGCCCCAAGCGCAGAAGACTGGTGGTTCTCACCGATGAAGATGGCAGTGATTCTGAAGAGATTCAACCTGAGAGCCAAACCGCCGAATTTCCCCACTACAAGTCTTGGCTCAAAGTTATCTCTAAGGCACAGAAGAACAGATCGAGGAGGTGTCTTTCCGAGGTGCTTGAGACATCGCCAAGATGCATAAAATTTCTCAGAAATTTTTAAAGGAACCCAAACCGAGATTCCTACCAAAGATGTGCCGGCCAGACAGAAGAGCCAACTCAGAGTCAATCGAGGACGCGCTACCAGCCCTTAACCCACTCAGATGTAAACCGAGGACCGACAAGACAACATTCAGATGTCACGAGACTCGAGAGCAAAATTTTATTTTGGATGAGCTCTCGAGTGATCTACTTTCTTGATCCTTGGTGATGCTTCGATCGAACCAGATAGCCCGAGATGGAAGAAGGGGCGGTCAAGAAACCGAATGGAGGAGCAAGGGGGAACGGTTCATCCTAGATCGCTACCCCGAGCTCGGCTCATACCCCGATCCGCAAGATATCTTCTTTAGATTAAGGATTTACGCTTTTCATCCTCAATCGACTCTTAGGAGATGCTTAACATTGCTTCATTGAGGAGGGGAAGACGGTGTAATGAGGAGACATCATTCCCTGATCGAAGTTCTCGTGGATTCGTGAAGACAAAGCTCAGGATGAAAGTTTTGATTTTGATGATTTGGTTCGAAGAAGATAGTGGAGAGAAGAGCTACCGGGTTGGTGCCCCTAAAGCAGCAGAGACAAATTTCAAGATGGGGACCAACAGGGAGATGCCGAGGATCGGCCTCGAGATGGAGAAGGAAACTTCAGGCCGATCAACTCGCAATCATTCAACCTCAGATCAAGTTAGCACTCTTGATCGAGGTTCATTGGAGACGGAGCTCGGGATGAAGCCGATGCAAAAAGTCGCAGACCGACCCTCGGGTTGTGTCTGAACCTCAGAATGATCAATCAGCACAGAAGGTGCAGAATGTTCCTGAGATCGACCTCACTCCCATTCTGGAGAAGCTAGAAAAGGTTGAGCCAATGATGAACAAGATCGATCAGATGGAAGAAACATTGGCCAGCCAAACTCAGAAGATGGAGAATCTGAGTTCATCTTCAGACCTGGTGCAACTACAAAACACTCTGACCTCAAAGATGACCTCCATGGAAGACAAGCTGAATGAGAAGCTGGAGGGAGTCAAGGCTGAGCTGAGTGCTGAACTTAAACAGAAGCACCAGGAGAATACTAAATTTCTAGAGGTGAAACTGGCAGAGAAGAATGAAGTGCTGATCAAGTCCGCTGTTGAGGAAATGAGCTCAATGCTCATGACCAAGATGACAGAGATGTTTAAAGATGCTCTCTTTGGCCAGTTTGCCCATCTCTCTGAAGAATTTTCTGTGGCTAAGAACCACATCAGGAGGCTGGAAGATGAACAATATCAGTTAGCAGGAGAGGTGCGTTGTGTAAGCAAAGAGCAATATCACATGAACACAGCACTCTCCAGACTTCTTCCAAATTACGGTGCCAAGAAGGGGAAAGACCAGAAGAAGACTTCAGGAAGTTATTGGCACGTACTTTGGAGAAAAAGGCACAAAAAGAAGCTAAAATGAATAGCCTATCCAAAGCCTTGAAGGAAGTCGAAGCTGCTGAAAAACTGAAGTTCAGCACTCAGGTTTCTGAGGAAACCATGCTTGAAGTTGCAAGAGAGAAACTGAGTGCTAGAGCTAAGGTTGGAACAAGCCAGGCTGCTGCTGAATTGCCTATGAAGAGGAAAGCCTTGGGCATTGTTGAACCTGAAAGCAAGCGAGCTAAGGCTTCTAAGCCAGTCCAAAGGAAGCTGATTGGAGAATTAGAAGAGTCTGAAGGTCAACATCAGAAGAAAGTCTTCAACACCAGGAATGCTCTGAAGACACTCCAGATAGAACAAGCTAAGAAAGCTGCTGCTTCGGTCTCAGGCGTGCCAGTGATCAGGAAAAAGGCCAAAGAAGAGCAGAAACGAAGGAGTGGATATAAAAAGTTTGCGAGCAAACGGAGAGGGACTTCAAAAGCACTGAAATGGCCACACACTGACAAGTGGATGCCCATCCAATTCAATGACAGTTGGGAAGAGGTCAAGAGAACCTTCTGGTTCTATTATGAAGTGCTCAGGGAATGGAAAGGGGAAAGCTCATATCCAAATGAGGCATTTATCGAATATCTCCTAACCTTCTATCCTAAATATCTCTAAAGTTGGATAAACCTTGCGGATGAAGGAAAGGTGCAGATAGTAGCCCCCGGCCCATATACCTACACTCCTCCAAGACTTGATAATGGCCTGGTGAATGAAAAAGCCATTACTCAAGAAATTGCTCAATATGCTGGACAGTTAGGTCTGACAGGGAACAGTCCGGATATCATCAAGGAAAGAAATGCACTGAAGAAGAGGTATTTCGGAATGTTCAACCTTGAGGTAGGTACCGATGAAATTGAAGAAGATGCAAATCAAGAAGCGTAAGATCAAGAGCCAAATCAAGATCAAGATCAAGACTTACTCAAGACACTTGTAATTTTTCTATCTTTTTGTCTTTTATTTTTGTTCTGATAAGTTTCATTGTAACCTGTAACAGTCTACTCATTATCAATGAAAATTTATCATTTATGCTCAAAAGATAATATCTCATTATCTTATTTACATGTCTTTTACTTTTGATATGCTGAATGAATGTCTCTGAATGAATTGTTTATGGGAAATTGTTTATAAGTATTTGGTGATGAATCCTTTGAGAGATTCATTACTGAAGAAATGGATTGAATGATTAATTGTTGGGAGATTCTCAGAAATTATTGAGAGATTCTCTGTTCAGAATTTTTTTTTAAGACATAACCAATCTTGTAATAGGATAAACTGAAACCTGAGTATAGGTTAATAATGGTTGTAACAAGATAGGTTTTGGCATCATCAAAAAGGGGGAAATTGTTGGGAGATGAATTTAATAAAGATATATGATTTTGATTAGATCCCAAAACCCCTGAGTATGACATGTTCAGGATAATCTTGATAGTTGAGTCAGGATTCAGTTTTATAGTATTCAGGATGATATCTGCAAAATGTATAGTCAGCAGATATAGATCGGGGTTAGATCTCAAGATTTCAAGAACTCAAGATGTTTCAAGAAACGAAGTTTCAAAGATAAAACTAAGTTTCTGAAGGCTTAGTAAGAAACTGAGAATCTGAAGACTCAGTGTGAAATCGAGATATCAAGACTCGATGTGAAACGAGATATCAAGACTCGATGTGAAATCGAGATATCAAGACTCGGTGAAACTGAGTTTCCTCTTCTGGTGTTTGATGAACGGCTATTTTTAGGGTTTGAACACTCCTTGCATGTTTTAGGAAATAGCAAATCATGTAGCCAATCACCAATTTTTTGCGATGCGGAACTTAGTACTACTGACATAATTCAGGGTCCTGTCGCTTTCAGTGTTAGTGAAGTACAGTGTTGTCTTTCTCTGATTGGTTCTTGTCTTCAGTGAATGTAGAGAAACAAAACGGCTCTTTTTGGTCAATCTCTCTGAATGAGATAACCTGAAACAACACTTAGACTTAGTTCCTTTTGTTTGCACTAGAATGTTTTTGGGCAATATCTACTTTTCTGAACATGTGCGTTTTTCTCAGTTTTGTAGTCTTGAGATAGATATTATTGGTGCCTCGAACATTGAGGTTATCTTGAGTATTCAAAGATTCTTCGAAGTCTTGATAACTCTTGAGTGTTCAATGTCTTGAAAGAACTTCATTGAGTCTTGATGTCTTCAAAGAACCCTCTTGAGTCTTGATGTCTTCGCCATTTCATCGAGTCTTGATGTCTTGATTATTTCTTGAGTCTTGATGTCTTGAGAACTTCATCGAGTCTTTAGTGTCTTACGCAACTCATCGAGTCTTGATGTCTTCAAAGAACTCATCGAGTCTTGATTGTCTTCAAAGAACTTCTCGAGTCTTGATGTCTTGATGGGCCATTTACCGAGTCTTGATGTCTTCGCCATTTATCGAGTCTTGATGTCTTCAAAATCTAACCTGATCTATATCTGCTGACTATACATGGTGCAGATAACTTCCTGAACAATCTACACTGAAACCTGACTCAGTCTATCAAGATTATCCTAAACATGTCATACTCAGGGGTTTTGGGATCTAATCAAAACTTCTTTATTAAATTCATCTCCCAACATCAACTGACTTCAATTTTTCAGTTGCCTCGATTTCTTTCAGAGTCTTCAGAACATGTTGAGCTTTGAGTTCCTACTGAGCTTTCCTCTCAAGGGTTTTCTTCAAATGTTCATCTAACTTACCCTTTGAATGAGAAGTCCTTTCCCCCTTTTTGGCATCATAAATTGGAAGGATCTGGGAAAGAGTAGTATCCATGTGGAATTGTTCTTTGTTAATGGCTCTAATTTCTCCAGCCAAAACATCCAACTCATCATCCATACGCCTCAGGACATTCTTGCCAACTGATACTTCGTCAGAAAGTGGAGCAAACTGTTGGGCAAAAACTCCATGCATTAGTTATGTCATCTTGGTCATGAGTAATGAGCTCATGTCCTCAACAGCTAATTTGATCATCTCTTCATTTTTCTCAGCTAACTTCTTCTCCAGATAGGTTGTCCTCTCATTGTACTTAGCAGTGAGCTCTTCAGATATTTGCTTGGACATTTCTCCCATCTAAGTGTCCAGATCATAAATCTTTGCAGTCACTTCCTCCTGAACTGCTTGAATTTCAGTAGATGTGCTCAGCTTAGCCATGTGTTGATCTTGGTCATGCAAAGCAGCATCCATCTTCTTGGATTGATCAGCCATCATCAATTCCATCTGTGTAAGCTTGGCTGTCATTGGCTTAACCTTTTTCAGTTCATCCAAGATTGGAGCCAGATCAATTATTTGAGCATGAGATGTATAACTCGATTGAACCTCAGTTTGCATACCAAAATCAACAAACTTAATGATAAGTTCTTGGTCTATCTTCAGTCTGAGGAATTTCAGTAATAGCAGCTGGCATGACCTTCTCAGCTTGAGTGTCCATCTTTTCAGGTTCAGGTCCTTTTTCAGCTTGTGTGTCCTTTCAGGTTCAGGACCTTTCTTTCCATCTCCATCCTTATCCTTCTTAGATTCCTCTTTCCCACTACTTTCTTCTGTACCACTCGGTTTCCTCCCAGCAATCTTCTTTTTTAACCAGGTCATCAAAATCTGAGACCTTCATCCTGAGTTTTGTCTTCCTGAATCCTGAAAATTCAGTAAGAATTGCTGTTTCCTCAGACCACCATTCTTCTCCTCCTAATGCAAAGAATATTCAAGATCTACGCAAGGCCTGATTCAGGATGTAAACTGTTGTCCTCAATCTGATGAATAGATCCTGAAGGTCAGGGAATTCAGTGAGCTCAGGATATCTATCCAGGATAAATCTTTCTCCTTTGCTTCTCCACTCAGCTTCCCCAGCTTCACCTTTCTGTAGTGGTGGAGGCAAAACTTTATCAGTGGGTTGGATGATCTGCAAGGCAGATGGATCAAGGAATGGTTCAGAGAGTAAAGCATCGAGATTCAGGATATCCTGGGATTTATTTGGCTCTGAGGGGTGTGAGGGTGGGATCTGTATCTGGCTATCTTTAGCAGGTTGTTGGGAACCTGTAAAGATTTCTTGAGAGATCTTGTCTTTTGCAATGGAGGTTTCCATTACTTCAGAGAAAACTTTCTCCTCCTCAGCAACTTCCTTTTCTTAAATATTTTTCACCACCTGTGCTAACACCTGGAGTGGTGATTTCAGACCTTGCTGAGTTTCAGTTTGACTTCCTTCAGTTTCACTAGCTTCTTTCTCAGCAATTATTTGAAGCCTTTTCCTTTTCTGAGGGGCTAAGGCTTTTGTTTTCAATTTATCTCCAGCCTCCCTCTTTATTTTCAGTAGAGTCTTCCCCCTAGCTTGTTTGTCCTCCTCCAAGCTTGACGCAGTGGTTTGCTGAACTGTTTTCCTTGTTTCCTTTACTGACTCAACCACTGGGGCCTCTTCCTCAGCTTCTTCTTCAGCAGTCTCCTCCTGAGACTCAACGGGCTTCTCCTTTTTGCCTTTCATCATTTTCTTGGTTGATCTGAACATTATTTTGGATGTAGGAAAAGCTTTTGAATCCGCAAAGATATCTTCTTCTTCTCTGCAAGTTTCCAAGATGAAAGCAATCTTGGTGCCGTGTAATATCCTTTTCTTGATCACAATAGTACCATCCTTCTCTCTTTTTACATGATCAGCTTCATCACTGACTATTGTTATGAGATATTGCAACCAATTAAATGCTTTGGAAGGAGAGTCTTCAATAGCAGCCATCAACCTCAGCTTAGGTTTACTAATCTGCTCAAGACTTCCAGTCCCGCTCATGAGGCATCTGCTCACAATGTCAAGAAGTACCCGATACTTGGGTTTCAAATACTTCTTATTCAATGTGGCCTCAAGTTTAACAGGGGCTTCCACAATCCCATCCAAGTATTCTTGCTCCCTACCCATCATGTACACAGTAGGATTCTCCCCTCTATCATTCAACTAATAAACAACATTTAAGTTTTTAGGGATTATGTAGAGCTCTCTAACAAAATCCACATACTTCGTAACATGTTCCAAATGTGAGACGGTAACCCTAGAATCTATGTAGTTATCATCATCAAATTGCATATTTGCCACAAATTCGATTACCTCTCTTGGATATTCTGCATCTGGGCGATTTGCGACCAGGCATGTGAGTTTAGCCAAACGGATCATGTGCAGCGCTTCTTCCTCATGTGCTGTATTTGCTGTACCATCTAGAGAAACAACATTCTTATAGCATGGTTTGTTGGAGATAGCAAGCTTGTCAAAGATTGTCAAAGTCATTTCTGGAGAATTTTTTGAAGAGTTTTGATGTTTGAAGATAACTCTGGGTAAACGAAGGTTTTTCGAAAGCAGAGTTTTTGTGAAGACGAAGGTTTTTGAAATATAGTATAAAGGAAGTTTGAATGGGTATATATTTGGAATCGGTTTTGATCCAAGAATAATCGTGCAGATTTGAAAGAATCAACGATTAGGATTAATTTAGGCTAAACCGGGTAGTTGAAAGGACAACTAGAGAGTACTAGTCGCCAATTTTCATCCTTATTGGTGATTAATGAACAATGCATTTAATTACTGTTCCTGTAGACCATTGACTTTCCTCGAGAATTTCAAACGTCCCGCCCAATTATTTCCTCAGGTGTTTTATCATTTATTGCCAATGATTTATGAGATTTAGACAATAGATGTGGTGCATGAGTCAATAACTTCTTCAGACTAATTTTAGTCATCAGTGTTACTGAGTGTTGACCTTGATAAAATGTCAGTATAAAGCTGAGTACTGAATTTCAGGATTATTGAGTTTCCCAAGACTCAGTGTTCAGGACCTTCATTTTATCCTGAGTTTTTCAGTAGAACCTGAAAAACTTCATGCATCTGAAAACCTTCAATTTTTCAGATTTACCTTATTCACATGGATCCAACATACCTAATTCAACTGATAGTTCCTGAAATCTTGATTCAACCAAAGGTTTAGTCAAGATATCAGCTCTCTGTTTATCAGTATTAATTTTCTCCATTCCGATATCCTTCTTTTCATCATGATCTCCGATGAAGTGATGTCTGATATCAACAAGCTTACATCTGGTGTGCAATATCGGATTTTGTATAATAGCAATTGCACTATTATTATCACAAAATATAGGTACTTCATTGGCTATAATCTTATAATCCCTCAATTGTTGTCTGAGCCAAAGAATATGTGCACAACAACTTCCTGCAGCCATGTATTCAGCTTCACTAGTACTGGTTGCTACTGAGGTCTGTTTCTTTGAAAACCATGATATCAGTTTGCTTCCAAGAAATTGACAAGTTCCTGTAGTAGACTTCCTGTCAATTCCATCCTCCATAATCAACATCTGAATAACAAGTTAATTCAAGGTTATCATCAGCTGGATACCATAATCTTCTATTCACAGTGCCTTTAAGATACTTCAGAATTTTTTTGGCAGCCTCCATGTGACTAACCTTAGGATTAGCTTGGTACCTTGCACATATTCCAACAGCAAATGTTATATCAGGCCTACTTGCTGTGAGATATAGCAATGATCCAATGATCCCTCTATAATCAGTGTTATTTACTGATTTGCCTTCAGGATCAGGATCCATCTTGTAGTTAGTATTCATAGGAATTCTAACTGCATTGCAATTCTGTACACCATACTTAGCAATCAGATCTCTGGTGTATTTTGCTTGATTGATGAAGATTCCTTCCTTAGTTTGTTTCACCTGAAGTCCAAGAAAGAAATTCATCTCCCCCATCATATACATCTCAAACTTTCCTTTCATCAGAGCTGAGAATTTCTCACACATCTGATGGTTTGGAGATCCAAAAATGATGTCATCCACATAAATCTGAACTAGTAGAATATCCTTCCCATCTTCAATCCTGAACAAGGTTCTATCAACTGTTCCTTTGGTAAAACCATGATCAGTAAGAAATTGAGAAAGAGTATCATACCATGCTCTGGGTGCTTGTTTAAGACCATACAAGGCTTTCCTGAGCCTGTAAACTCGGTCATTCTGTCGGAAACCAGAAGGTTGTTCTACATAAACCTCTTCTTTAAGCACACCATTCAGAAATGCACTTTTCACATCAATTTGATAGACTGTGAATTTCATGTGGGCAGCATATGCAAGAAACAATCTGATGGCTTCTAGTCTTGCAACAGGTGCAAAGGTTTCATCATAATCCAAGCCTTCTTCTTGGGAATAACCTTGTGCAACTAGCCTTGCCTTGTTTCTCACAATGTTGTTGTTTTCATCTCTCTTATTCTTGAACACCCACTTAGTTCCAATCACATTGTGTCTCTTAGGTATGTCCACTAGCTCCCAAACTTCATTTCTTGTGAACTGATTCAGCTCCTCTTGCATAGCAATAATCCAGAATGAATCTTGAAGAGCTTCTTCAATCTCAGTAGGTTCTTTTTCAGATAGGAAGTAGCAGAACAAAGCACTTTCTCCATGGAACCTTCTTGTTTTAACTCCTTCTGATAGATCACCCACAATCTGACTTGTAGAATGACTATCCAACCATCTTCTCCTGGATGTTCCCCCTTCAGTAGTGTCCTCAACATCAGAAATGTTAGGTTCAGGTAATTCATCAAATTCAGGGAACAATAGAAAAGGAGAGAGTGAATCATCTTCCTAAGGGGAAATTCCATTCAGAACATTGTCAGGGACATTTGTTCCCCCTTGGTTGATAGATTCAGAGTTTGCCTCAGTTGTGACCACATCTTCATCAGCATTACATACCTGAGTCTGAACTGGTGTATGTTCAGATTGGTTAGCTTCAGTGTGTTGGCTTTCCTTCAGTGAAGAATTTCCATCTTGAGTCCCACCATCCTGAGTATTTCCATCCTGAACTTCTTTGCCTGAGTCTGATTCACTCCTTTCATAGAAAGTGATTGACTTCTTCTTTTCAGGTTCAGATGATGTTTTATCATTCTTTTTCAGGCTAAGTTTGGTGATTCTCTTGGTCAAATCTCCTGAGTCATGTTCAAGTTTCTTCTGAACACAAGTAGATTCATCAAAAACAACATGAGGTGTTTCTTCCACAATAAGAGTCCTACAGTTGTAAACTCTAAAGGCTTTACTGACTTTAGAATATCCTAAGAATATTCCTTCATCAGCTTTGCTATTAAAAGTTTTCAACTGATTTTTACCATTATTGTGTATGAAGCACTTACAACCAAACACACGAAAGAAAGAAACAAGAGGCTTCCTTTCATTCCACAGCTCATAAGGATTTTTCCTTGATTCTTGGTCAGCATGGATCTGTTCTGAGAGTAGCATGCAGTGTTGATAGCTTCAGCCCAAAATCTCTTAGGAATATCAGCTTCAACAATCATTGTTCTTGCAGCTTCTTTCAGAGTCCTATTTCTTCTTTCAGCAACACCATTTTGTTGTGGGGTCCTTGCAGCTGTTGTTTCATGAACTATTCCATTTGCTGCACAATAATCAGATATAATATGGTTGATAAATTAAGTTCCTTTATCTGATCTGATTTTGACCATACTCAGATTCTTTTCAGTACTGAGTCTTTTCAGTAGTTCAGGCAGTTTTGTCTGAGTCTCTTTCTTACTGAGTAAGAATATGACCCAAGTGTATCTAGAGTAGTCATCAACTACCACAAGTGTATATTTTCTGCCATTAGTGCTCACAGGTGTTACTGGACCAAAGAGATCCATATGTAACAATTGTAGTATTCTGTCAGTAGAAACATCTACTTTGCTTTTGAATGATGCTCTGATTTGCTTTCCTTTCTGACAGGAATCACATACATGATCTTTACTGAACACTTCATTTGGTAACCCCCTCACAAGGGCTAATCTTGCAAGTTTGTTCAGAGTTTTGAAGTTTAAGTGATTCAGCCTTTTGTGCCACAACCAACTGGTATTTGTGGAACTTTTTGCAACCAAATATGTATCTTTAGGAGTTGATCTCCAATCAGCAAGATACACATTTCCCTTTCTAGTACCAGTCAGTAGAATTTTCTGTGAAGCATTTTCTTTCACATAACATAAGTTCTTTGAGAACTCAACACTGAATCTTTTGTCACAGAATTGACTGATTGAAAGCAAGTTATGCTTTAGACAAGACACATATGAAACACAATGGATATGAACAGAATCAACTTCAAGACTTCCATATCCTTCAGTCTGTCCTTTGGAGTTGTCTCCAAATGTAATCTGAGGGCCTTTTTGCTCAACATAGTTAGTGAGTAGATGCTTGTATCCTGTCATATGTCTTGAACATCCACTGTCCAGATACCATGCAGTGGGTGCTACTTAATTTCCACTCATCAGGGCTATTTTGTCTTCATTCAGCTCAGTGCCCTTTTCCTTTACCTGCAAAACAGATCAGGTCTTAGGTACCCATTTAGTGTAGGGTCCTACCAGGTTAGCTGTACCTTTTGGAACCCAAATCTGCCTGACAACTTTAATTACTTTAGAGTGGCTGATTTGTCTCCCATAAATATCTACATACACATTCACCACCCTAGGTGCCTTGGCAGTACCCTGTGTATGAGTGCCAGCCTTAGCTTGAACATCAGCCTTAGAGTTCTTCTTGGGTTCAGGCCTCTTGTTCCAGTGCTTTGGCCTTGGTGCAGCTGGTCTTTGTCTCTGTTGACTTGGGTTCAGGAAACCTTTACCCTTAGGCAAGTGGGGTTTAGGTTGCCTGTCTTTGAAATTGTGGTCTTTCAATGTCGAGGACTTGGTCTTTTCAGGTTGAGAATATCTCTCACGAAAGTGTTTCTCTTCCGAAAATTCCTCCGATGGTTCAGTCTGCAGATCTCTTGAGTTGGTATTCTTAGCCCGAGGCTTTGAAATCTTGGCTTCGAAAATTTCCTCTTGAGTGTTCGGGTTTTCTAGCCTTTTCCCGAGGTTTGGGCTTTCTTCCTGAACCTTGGCTTTTTCTCAAAACCATAGGTCCTTTACCCTTGTCTAAAACTTTGAAATGTTTTCTTGAAGAAGATTAGTACATGCCACTGGTTTAACAAAGACAGTCTTGGTGCTACTAGAAGCAGCATTCAGAAGACCTTGTGAGGTTCCCCCTGGATTATATCCCAATCCAGCCTTTATAGTTGCAAGTCTTTGATAACTCTGAATTTCATCTATTACTTTAGATGCAGAATTTAATAGAGCTAACTTTCTCTGCCCGCTCTCCTAACTTTTCTTTAAAGTTTCATGCTTCTCAAAGAGGTCATTGAACTCAGTTCTGATAAGCTGAATCTCTTCAGTGGATTTCTCTAATTTTCCATTCAGGATCTCTATCACCTTCTTCTTTTCTGAGAGTTGTTCTTTCAGAACATCTAGTTCATCAGTAGTTCCCATTAGTTCAGAAGTGATTTCAGCTGTATTAGAGTCTTTCCACTTCAGATTCTCAGCAGTCAGTTCCATGTTCTGCTCATGTTTGGAATACAGATGAGCCTGCATTCTCAATCTCCATAGGTCATAGCTCTCAACAGAGAACATTGGAAGTTTCTTAGAAGACATGATGAATGTGCCTTGTAAGATATCAACAATAAGATCTATTCAGTAGACCACCAAAGTCTTTCAGCAAATAGACCATGGCTACCAAAGCAAGTGGTCAAAATGAACCATTGCTCTGATACTACTTGTTGGTCCCGGTGCAAACGAGTCTCACACGTGTATGGGGGGGGAATACACGTGTATAGTGATTTTTAAAACTTTTCTTACACTGTGATCAGAAGGGTCAGGTTGTCCTGATGATTTTGCCCTGAGAAGCACAAATCGCCTGCAATGTCAAAGTCTCATCGAGACAATGATGACGAGCCGAAAAGCTTCAGCTTGATTAGCCCAACCGATCTCGAAGTTTTATCAGAGATCCTGAGAAGCTTGGATTAGATAATTATCTTACTGAACACTCAGTAGAGTTGGTTCAGTTTGGTAACTATCTGTTCTAGCTACTCAAGAGTGTGGAATGGTTGGCCCTAAGTTTATACTCGTTTTAGCTTGATGAAAATCTCTTCCTTTAATAAAATAGTGGTTAAGGCTGTGATCAATTTGGTGCAGGTTCAGTGGATTGATTCCAACTGAATATCAATAAAAGTCAAGATGCTTTTCAAATTGAATATATGCACGCAGAGATAGTATGCAAAGATCTAAAGCAAGCAACACAGCAATTATAGTGGTTCAGAGACTCAAGCTCCTACATCCACTCTCTCTGATCTTCAGAGAAATTCCTTAACACACTTCCTAAAGCTTTCAGGCTGACTCACTGCAGCTTACTAACTTTTCTACCTTGAGTTTTCTGGTTGACTCACTGCAGCTTACTAACTCAATGCACACAAGTTTTTAGACTACCACAAGTAGCTTACTAACTTCTCCTCTAGAGTTTTCGGGCTGACTAACCTGCAACTTACTCACTCTTTACAACTTTAACTTACCAACAAATCACACACACAAACTACCTTATCAAAGGGTTTGGGTTTGGGTTGGTTTCCAACTAGGGTGAGATATCCTTTACAATAAGAACAAATGCAAAGGCTAGGATATCTCTATTAAGCTTTGGATATATCTATCAAATCTAGGCTTAGTGAATTAGCTCTCTCCAATGTGAACACTTGGAAAATTCTAGTGTTTTCGAGTGCTTCAATTTGCAATAATACGAATGAGCTCTTGAGTTGCTGTAATTTCCCGTAACCTCTCAATGTTGGAGATCACTGGTATTTATAGGCAACTTCTCCAAGGTCACTCTTTGAAAAACTATCAGTTGGAAAAGATAGCATCAAGGGTTTCCTCTTCTGGTTATTGATGAACGACTATTTTTAGGGTTTGAACACTCCCTTGTATGTTTTAGGAAATATGCAGCCAAGTAGCCAATCACCAATTTTTGCAGTCTGGAACATAGTACTACTGACAAAATTCAGTATCCTTTCGCTTTCAGGGTCAGTAAAGTACAGTGTTGTCTTCCTCTGCTTGGTTCTTGTCTTCAGTGAATCTACACAAACAAAACGGCTCTGTTTAGGTCAATCTCTCTAAATGAGACAACCTTAAACAACACTTAGTTTTAGTTCCTTTTGTCTGCACTTGAATGTTTTGGGCAATATCTATTATTTTGTAAATGTGTGTTTTCCTCAGTTTTGCATATATTAAGATAGATATTTCTTCAGTGCCTCTGAACATTCAGGTCTTCCTGAGTCTTCAGTAACTACTGAGTCTTCAGTATCTTCTGAGTCTTCAGTAACTTCTGAGTCTTCATTAACTTCTGAGTCTTCAGTAACTTCTGAGTCTTCAGTAACTTCTATGTCTTCAGTGTCTTCTGAGTCTTCAGTGTCTTTTGAGTCTTCAGTAACTTCTGAGTCTTCAGTAACTTCTAAGTCTTCAGTGTCTTCTGAGTCTTCAGTAATTTCCGAGTCTTCAGTGTCTTCTGAGTCTTCAGTAATTTCTGAGTCTTCAGTGTCTTCTGAGTCTTGATCTATATCTGCTGACTATACATGGTGCATATATCTTTCTTAACAATTCTATACTGAAACCTGACTCAGACTATCAAGATCTTTCTGAACATGTCATACTCAGGGTTTTGGGATCTAATCAAAACTCTTTGTTAAATTCATCTCCCAACAATTCTCTTAAATATATATTTACCATGTTAAATTTCTCTTCATCCAAGTGTTTCAAAGATATGAGGATTCTCTGAACGCTTTTTAGCAGATCAATGAGAAGACTAGGAAAGATTTATCAGAAGAACGAAGAGATAATTTCTAGGTGAAAATCTTTGTGCCTTTTCTACGATCTTAACTGATTTTCATATGCATGTTATTTCCTTGCGAATATATTTAATCTCAAATCAGGTTCATTTGCTTTGCAGTTTTTAGCAAATGAATTCTTCTTTTATTGAGGATTTTTTTGTTGAACAGAGTTAATGGTATAGAGTTAGTTGCTTGGATTCAAATATAACATTAGGACATACTGTTATTGAGACCACTGCTGATTGAGTTGCTCAATCAACCTCTTATGTTTTTTTTGGCAGTGTGGCTTCAGGAATCAAAGCCAGTTTCAATGAGGAAGTCAACAAATTAGAAAGAAAGGTGAGATGGATATTGTTAATAATCTCATTGCCATCATACTTTCCTAATTATATAATTGACTGGTTTCTTCTCAAGCATACTTTCTCACAATAATTGACAGGTAAGGCTTTGCTAATGGATTCTCAAAAGAGCTCAAAAGTGGTTAGAGTAATTTAATCCCCTTACAAAAGTTTTAGAGCACTTTCATGAGTAGCGTTGGGGCAGCTCACTATGTTCCTTAATTTTTTCACTCATCTGTCTGATGTCTATGTCATAATTGTGATTCATGTTATTACTGGGTAACTTGCACTTCGATTTGGTTTATGAAATATTTCATATTTGTGCAGGATGCTGCTAAAGTTATTCAGAAGTTTATCCAGAAAATCCTGATTCAATCAACTTCAACGTTATCGCTGTTTCAAAGAAAACTGAAGCACTAGAGTGATGCAACAACAAGCGTATATAGTGATTTGGAGACAGTCCACGAGCATGTTATGTGGAAAGTTACTGCTTGCGGTAAATTTTGAGTAGTTTTCTGCCATCGAGTTTTTTTTGGCTTGATGTACTGATTTAAACTTATAAATGTTGGGGTTATACTGGAAAGTATGCTTTTACTTTGTATAACCAAACTGAATTTCTATCTTATTTACTGAAAAAAAATTATTTATCACTGATGCTTTAAATATCATTGAATGTTACATATATTTACTGCATAGTTGTTCAATAAATAGTACGTGTTACATTGTAGTTAATTTAGTGATACCATATCACAGAAGATTAATTAACAGTCCCTTGTAACTAAAAGTACGCTGTTCACGACCTAGATGAAAATGAACAATCCATCGTGAAAAGTTGAAGTGTAAGGCTCAGATTGGCTTGTCTTGACCAAGAGATTACACTAGTGCATGACCGATGCACTAAATAGGACTTACAGGAGGATAAATTCTTCAGCACTGGATTAGGAGGAATTAGACCTCAGTGGTTCGTTATTTCTTAATCTTCGTCTCTTAAATAGGATCGTGTGTGGTTAGTAACTATTGCTTTGACTTATGACGGGTACATAATCAATGAGATTCAATACTTTATATCTTGGGCAATATTATTGGTCACATGCGATTGCTAAGATTTAATACGAAGAATCGTGTGCAAGTACGCTTGTTCGATTTGCCCCCTTGGGAGGTTCATAAGATTGATCATACCAAATCTTGCAAGTGAAATTAGTTTCCGGTATGGATAATGATGTTGAACCGTTCCTTGACCAAGGGCAAAAGATATTAATTAATGGAAAACTATTTCAGTGGCTTGAATTAATTAATGGGCTAGATAATCTTAAACACGAGAAATAATAACCGGGAGCCATATTAACAGTAATATGGGTTATGATGGATAGTGCAATATTAATTATGTAGTGGGATTAATTAATATTTATGGGCTTGAATAATATTGTGGCTCAATATTAGATATTCAAAGTCCATTAGAAGGTCCAATCTTAATTCTCCTAAAGGCCCCTCAAGTAGCCCAAACATAATGTCCAATAACTGAAAAAAGGTGTTTAAAATAAAATAAATTATGGCTGCCTATTTTTTCCTAAAAAAATCGAAAATAATAAATAAAAGAGGGAGAAAGATTTTCTTTGAATTTTTTTATGGAATGTAGATAAGTATTCTTGGAATACAAGATTATCTCATTAAATTCAAGAAATCTCCCACTTGGTTATTTATTAAACGTATTTTCGAAAATCAAGAAAAATAAGGAGAGAAAAGATTTTCTTGACTTTCTTGAAAAGATATTATGGAAGATATGTATTATTGGAATACAAGAATATCTCATAAATTCAAGAAGATCCAAATCTTGGATTCCTACTCCTCATATTTTTTGAAAATCCATAAGTATAAAGAGGTGGGAATATTATGGAATATTTTAAATATGGGGAAAAGAATATATGAGATATATTCAAGATTTTCTAGAGATCAAGAAAAAGATTTTTCCATCCTTATTCTACACTAAAAATCGTCCAACCCCCTTATTATAAATAGGGGATGATTTTTTTCATTCCCAAGTGCAATTCCATGTGTTGAAAAAATTAGAAATCCACAAAGGTGGTGCAACATAATTTTAATTTTTTCCTTTTGTTAAATTGTTCGCGAGTTCCTACCACCGGATTGTTGAACAAGGATAAGGGAATACTTGAGAATGTCTTTTGGTGTGTTCGTGCGAACGGGATCCATCTTCTCAATGGTTGTCACTCCGAGAGGTTAGTTCACGTAAACCCGTAGTAATTCCGCATGCGTAGGATTTATGTGAACTGTTTATATGCATGATTTGTTGTTGAATTATTATTTGAATTAATATAGGATTAATTCATGCTAGTAATAATTGTTAGAATTAAATTTATATTTAAATATTCATCCCGAATAGATCCGGACAATTAATTTCCCAACAATAAATGCTCCAAAGGGTCTGTTACTATAGCTGATCTTACTTCATCAGCTTTATCATTATGATAATTTTGTCATAACTTTTTGGTTGCTGCCCTCTATAACAAACTAAATTAATTCGGGTAGATTTTCTATAAGGAGGACCAATCATTATTTGATGAAGTTATATTTGGGATTTGGATTATTCTTTCATGCTGTTAGTAATTAACACTTTGAAATATCTTAACTAATACAAATGCTTGAAGCTATGATAGGCTATTGACTATAAGATTGCAAGATGCTGAAGACCATGATAACAAAGTGAGAAAATCAATTATGTTTGTTTTAGGCTTATACTGGGCGGGGGAAATCCTGGACTTTGAAGTCCAGGATTTTAAAATCCTAATGAATAGTAAAATTGTATGTTTGTTTTGAGATTTTATAAGGGTAGAATTATATAGGATTATAAAAAATTGATTGATTTGTATTATTATATTATTATTATAATATGATTGAATGATTGAGTATTGTGTTGGAAATTGTGTAAAAGTGATAATTGGGGGAATAGGTGCAGAAGTAGTGTTTAGGTTAGGTTTTAAATTGGATTTTGAAATCTTGATTTTAGTCTTGTATTAAATGGGTATGTGGAATTGTAAAGTCCAAAGTCTGTCAGTGGTAGTCAGGAACCAAACATACCCTTAGATAAGCGGTAAGCTTTGTCATCTTAATTAAATTCTATTTTCCTATCAATATTGGTGTATTAGAATTTTTAGATTGATGTTTTTTTTATTGGAACATACTTGCAAAATGCTTGGTGCTGGGAATCAAATGTGTTAACTACACATGAAGTTATAATTGTTCAACTTTAGTAATGTCATTACTCAATATATTTCCATATTTATTTTTTTAGATTTATCATTTAGGAAATATAATGAATGGAAGCCAAATTGTATTGTAAGATGAATTTTTCTTATAAGCAAGTGCGTCTAATTTAATTTAATCCACATACGTAATGACTAAAGAGAATGCATCAGAGTAGCCTTTAAGGTATTTTACTGACTATATGGAATGACCTATTCTTGAAGATCTTTTGCTTCGATTAACGCATGCTTCAGAATTTATTTTATTTACTGAGATTTTCTTCTGGCTTTTTTTTTGTTTAGTTCAAATATTTAGTATTATCTTTCATGAGTTTTAGTTGTAGATTTACTTTTTTATTTTTTTTGGAGATGCCAGCATCCATGCAGTTAAAGAGAGTTGGATTAGAATTTTAAATAGTATCTAATTTGATTGTAGTTAGATATCTAAAATATTGTGTGAATTTGAACTGCTAGATATTTAGACACAGTCAAATTTCATAGATGCGTGAGTAATTGATGGAGATATTAAGCTCAATCGTACTCATATTCTGTTCGAGTGAGGAGTATTATTTTTACATTAAAGAGTACTGACAGTGATGGATCTAGAATTTAAAATTTGGGGACACATTTACTCCTATTTGGTGTGGTGATATTTAATCCTATATAGTATAATGATATTTAACCCTTGGTTTAGTAAGATTGTGATTGCAGCTTTTCCAAGAAAAAGAAATGGATGCTAATATTTTTATTAGTATTGGTTTTCCAGCTAAAAGAAATAGATAGTCACTCCTGTAATTTGATATTTTGCTTCATTTTTAGCTTCTTTTTATGTGAATTAAATTGTTTTGTCCATTTTATTAGTGGAAGAGGGTACAAAGAATGTCAACATAGCACACGTGCCCTCACAAGCTGATGATGATCAGCAAGAAGGAATCCTGCTGGGGCTGGATAGGGAGGTAAAATCATAGGACAATATAGGAAAATTAAAGAACATGCAGAGACTTACCCATGTGTCTGATGTTCCTATATCCTTGTCTATTGATGATTGGGCCTCTGGTAAACCTACAAATGGGGAGCCCTTCGCAAAACCGAATACAAATTAAGTTCAAGTTCTTCAAGAGATTCTTCAAAAACAAGCTGAAGTTGAGAAACTGGCCTCCCAATCTTCTACAGTTTCAAATCAGTCAGCAAAATCTGCTTCGTTGAAAAAAAAGTGACCTTCCTCTGCCTGATAAAGCTGCAACATAGTTGGGTATGATACTTGGAAAGATTTATACTCACATAGTTTTTCTTTTGCTCTCTCATATTTTTGTAGATTAGAGAAAACTAAAATCCAATGATAATGCAATTATTTAGTTAAACAAGTATGGGGCATGCATGTAGGATTCAATTTCAAGTATTTAACTATTTATTCATGTTTTAAATTTTCCTTAGATTCCTCCAAGTTACAAACAAGAAGCTTTGTTGTCATTACGACAACTACTCATGTTCCAAAGGTACGTTTCTAAACTTTTTTCTTTTTACGTTTTCAATTTATTCTGTTGATTTCTTGTGAACATATTGTTGGTGTTTATATTTGATTGCCAAGTTGTCACTTTATGGTACAGTTTGTGTTTGACCTATATTTGTGATTTGCAGGATCACAAGCTCCACTCCGTTTCAAACTTGAAATCGTCCCTTTAACCCTACTTTCACATTTCAAGCAGATATATACAGTATACTGATCTTATTTGATCCTGAGTTATTTGCATCAATTACTGATTTGAAACATTAGGAGAATTTAGCTATAGATTCATTCGCTTAATGTCAAGTGTCAGTGGTCTTTTAAGGGTTTAATTAAACAAAATATATAATCTAATGCTGCAATTTGGTGGAGGTGGATATGCATGAGATGACAACTTTGATGAGAAAATTAGCGGGAAATGTCTTTGGATTCTGATTACAACATGCTACATGCCTTCAATGAAAAGTTATAATGCAAAAAAAATACCTTTAGTGATTACTCACCTAATAGTTTTATTTGAATGTGGCTTTTACTATATTGCAAATGTTATTTAGCTATTAAAACTTATTTGGCCATTTTCATCCAATCTTTTACTTTGATTTTCAGTTTTTTCCATTTAATTTTCAGTTTTTCTATTTATTACTTCGAATTTATTATATTGCCATTATATTCGGACTCTTTTTTTTTAATCCTTTCCGCCCTTTCATTTTTCCATTTCATTCATCAATTTTACAATCCACCCGACATTATATCACCGATTACAGTGGAAATCTCATCACGTTGCCGTGGGGATTAGGATGAGGCACGAGGCTAAATTGGAGATGTCGTCAGGGATGGTGATGGATGAGGCGACTTTGGTGGTGGTGAGGCCGGTGGGAGGCGGGCAGCGGCGGCGTGAGGCGGAGGACCACCGCGGGGACGCGGGGTTGGTGGCGGAAGCGTTTGGGGAGGAAGTATGCGGAGGCTGTGGAAAGATTGCTGAAAAGCAGGAATTACTTTCTGGAAATGAACTCATTCTGATGGTAACGAAATCATTCCGATTTTCAGGTATAATCTGGACTAAAATGTTGTAACTTTGTTTGTTTGTTCGTATAAAAGTGTTGATGATCTCCAGGTTTTTACCATAGCAGTGTATGAAAGTAGGAAAAGGAAAGTACTGCATCTTGTTGGTATCTCTATTCTAAGTTCTAAGTTTGAATGTGAAAGACTAATTGTCAACTGGATTGTGCATTCACGTGTAGTCATTTAACTAGAGTATGATCATGAGTCTGCATTGCCATTTGTTTCATATTTAAAAAAAAATTGTTTGGTTCAAATTCTTCAACGGGGATGGAACGAGGATCGTCGAATAGTGAATTACAGTGAGAATGATGACATTAATAGTGAATTGTTCTAATATTGGAATAAGTTGAGCCAAAAAAATGATTATTGATTGAGGAATAGTGAAATGATTGAGGAGATTTTATTAGAGGTACATAGAATGAAGAAAGTGAATTGGTCAATTTTTATTCTCATTGACAATCATAATTACCATGTATTCATTTCCATTATCATTCTCATTGAAGAATTATGAGTCAAACAACGCCTCTCTTTTTGGTGGAGAAATTTAGAACTTGGATGTCATTCGTTCACTGAATGGTTAATTTAGGACGAATGAATTGTTTTAGATGAACCATGTAAAGTGTCAAAATATTTACTTACTAAAAAAAACTTATCGTATAAATTGGGATTCGTTTGAGTGAGATGGTTCAGAATTTGCTGAATTTATCATTCAAGAAATTGTTGGAAGATGATTCATGAAGTCAATGAACCAATCATGTGTCCGTCTGGAACTTTTTTATTATATGGCATTTTTGGAATTTTTCTATGCTAAGCTGCACTGCCCAGCAATGCTTTCGGGTGTTGCAATACACACATTAAAGCAAGTGGTGAACAACTAAATATTGAGTAAATAAAAGAAATTTGGTTATATATGTCGGGTTAAAAATTTTGCAGGGCGGAGTTGGGTGGGTGTGGCTCCCTTAAACATTTTTTAGTTGTACTTTTATTCGCAAGCATTACCCCTAGTAATTTAGATTTTGTTTTCAGATCCATGCACGTAATTCAAATGAAAATGCAAGTACCAAACTCGCACAAATTGAATGTATAAGGACCTAATCTAAAAAATAAATAAGTAAACGTACAGGGAATGATATTTTTTTTGACAAAAAATATAATCAAGTGGCCTGAATAATCTGTTAACTATGGAGAAATAAAGAGATGAGAAAAGAATACGGAAGTGGGCATGAAAATTGATCGTTATTTCACAAGAGATACCTTTGTATATATATACAATGAAGAGTTTTATAAATACATGAAATCTAATTAAATTTCTAAACTGTTCCTCCATCAATTACTTTTGAATATAGGCACATTAATGTGTTTTTTCTTCAAAATCTGGAATTATTTCTCTGAATTTTATTTCGAAATCTCCGGAATTCATTGTGTACGGGTTTCGTCATTCTTGAGTATGATTTAGTTCAGGGATTTAAAAAATCATAAATTGATCGAATGAAATGGCAAGATGACTACCGATTTTGCCAATGTCAGTGAAGAGTGAGATAGATAGATATGTGAGTGATTGTTATCTATTTTATTTTTATTGAGATCATTGAGTTCATTTCTTGTATCTGAATTTCTTGGTATGACTGGATTATAAGAGTATTGAGTTGTGGAGTGAGGTAGCATATATTAACTCAAAATTCTTGTATAAATCAATAAGCTTACTTTAATTTTAAGTTGTAAGGTTTTTTTTTGGAATCTGTGGCATTGGTAAGATTTTGGGCACAAAGGCAATCCAATCAGTACTATCATAGGAATTAGGCTGTTAACATATCTTCAATCTTTATATTAGGTTGAGATATTATTATTAGCATGTTCTTCAATCTTTATTAGATGGAGTAGTACACTATGTTTATTTTTGATAGTACACAAAAGACATATTTTGTGTTTCTTACACTGAATTCTATGCTTGGATTTTTAATATTGTATCCCGGGAAGTTGAAGCTTTATTTACACAGTCGTGGCATTTCTTTGTTCAGTAAGAACTCTTCTTCAAATTGGTGTACCTTCTTTTGATTCTAATGTAGATATTTTATATTTCTTTTTGAGGTTCTAAATCCATTGATTTCTTTTATTTCTGTTGTTTTGGACGAATTCAGGAATTTCAGCACGCGGTGCTGTTATTTAGAGAATCGTAAATATGGTCTGCTTTTATTTTGAATTTTCTTCTCTGCTTTATGGATTTTATGAATTTATCATGTATTTTCTGATTGGAAACAAACACCATTTATGTTTTGGTGAAAGCTTATATTTATTTATGATGGTATGTCTCTTTCCGATATTTAAAAATCTTTAATTTTTTGCTCACAATTATACTAAAGCTGATGGCTTGGACCTCACAATAAAATGGTCTTTGTTTGATGGATATGAATACCATGGAACATCATTTGAGCATACATGATGTTACCCTGTGTCTCTTTGATAAGGTTGAACTGATTTCTTTAGCACATATGTTATCTGATTGTTGTCAGTTTTTGTTGTGGTGTTAGCAGTGTTAAATTACAGCAGTGCTTCCAGTGAGCAGCATCTTCACTACCAAAACCTCTAGATGGAAGAGAAACAAAAGAGCAAGGAAGTGAACTTTATTAACTATAGATTTCACAATGGTAGTATTATATATTGACTTGCACTTCTTAGTTGCCCAGGGTAGGTTCAGAAGTTAGAGTCCATGCATCATATGGTGGCTGTCATATTTTAATTTTTAGACTGTTGTATTCTCCTTTTGACTGTTGATACGAGTAGTTGAAGTTCTCATTTTGGAGCTAAATGACAAGATAATACATGTGTTATCATGTTCTTTACCCAATTCTTTTATTTGAACTACTTTGGATAGCCTGAAATATTGAGAAGAGGACTATGTGTTGGTACTTTTTTTGTGTATGTCAATCTAGACAAAGAATCTAAGAGATTTGATCATGATCTCATTATAATTTTCCTCTCTTTAGGTTCCTGCCTACATCTATATTATACATGCATAAGATTTTGGCCAGAGAACAACATTGATTTAGTGAAATAATTTGTTGTTGAGCCCCCAAGGGCATAGCCAAGTTGGTAAAGCTTGTGGTGATGTGGGGAGAAATCCTCCGGCAACGCAGGTTCGAACCCTGTGTGAGACAAATTCTCCATTGTTTATGGGGGTTTGTCCTGGGGATTGAATCTTGTTGGCTCTCTCCCACAAGTGTCTGCCACTTGGGCACATCCTTCGATTTACAACCCGCCCGGCTGAGGGGCCAACGGCACGGGTGGGGGGAGTTTCTCGTCTCTTCCTCACAAAAAAAATAATAATTTGTTGTTGCAGCCAAAGTTTTGCTTATGAATGAGTATATTTTTGGAAAGAAAATGAATGATTATATTCACGATGCTTTATATTAGGTGGTGAAACATGTGTGTCTATCAGTCTATGTGGTTTACCAATAGACTTATGCTATCTTATTAATTTCCCTAGGCTTGGATGATACTTAAATAATTTGCGTTTTGTATGAATAAATAAGTTTGCTATTAGTATTGATCCAATGTTCTTTTCTTTTCAATTTAAAGTTGTCATCTTAATGGCTAATACATGATAGATATAACTATGCCTTTTTTTCATAGGAAAAAATTGAATAATTACTATTTCTTCTTCGTATTGATCCAATGTTCTTTTCTTTCCAATTTAAAGTTGTCATCTTAATGGGTAATACATGATAGATATAACTATGCCCTTTTTTTCATAGGAAAAAATTGAATAATTACTATTTCTTCTACATTATTGCTAAGGAAAATTATTCTCCGATCTTGGGAGTTCGATTAGAATGAATTTCATTACATAGAGTAAAATATAAAGAATTAGGATTATGTACAGATACTAATCTTTGTTAGGTTACTTTATTAGAACTTATTTTCAGATCATTCATTTAATCTTTGTTAGGTTTCTTGATTATACTCTTGACTTCTATATTTGTCAAATTTGTCATTTATATGAAATAGTAACATCAAAAGTTGACCACCCGACTCTGAAAGGTAGTGCGTTTGAAAATTTTGACTCTCATGAAGAAGCTCGGTGCTCAATTTTTTATGCTTCTTTGTTAAAGATTGTGAAAAACATGAGGAAAGCCAAATGGGTACAAAAAAAGTAATGAAGGTACTGGAATCATCAAGCTATCTTAGTTCAAAATCTCAAATGCATCTTGTTGATGTTGCCATCGATGTTACAACATTGGTTACAACATCGGTATTCGTCATTTCTTCTTAATCACTAACACTTCTATGTTCAATGTTGTCTTTGATGTTGTTGACAACCTCTTTGACGATTTAGGTTGTTCTGCAAGATTCCAGAAAGTTCCACAAGCTTCAAGAATCGAGTAGAAGATACTAGATCATGCGGCTGTTTTCAGGACTTGAATAACCCACTAAGTGGCAGTTACAAAGATTATGGGAGAGTGGATGAAAGAGTTTCTAGATCCTTCAAGGAGGCTCTAGTAAAGCATACACAAAGTCTATATGTTGGTCCCGAAAAACCCGATTTAAAACTCGTAAAATTTCAATGGGAGGTGACTTAATTTTTTTTTTTTCGAATGTGATATGCAGATTTGCTAAAGTATGTATGACAGTTAATATGAAAGCAAATAAGAACACACGATTTTATAGTGGTTCGGACAACTCGTCCTACATCCACTCTTCCCTTCATGGGGCACCAACTTAACCAACAGATGTTTACCGAGTTCTCACTCAAACGAGACTTATCACCCTCACGGGATCGCTTTACCCTCCTTTTTTCGGGATTGCTTGATGTTTACCGAGTTCACACTCAAACGGGACTTATCTCCCTCACGGGATTGCCTACCCTCCCTTTCGGGATTGCTAGATGTTTACCGAGTTCACACTCACCTACAAACTTATCCTATCAAACTGATTTGAGTAAGGTTTGTTTGGTTTCCAACTAGGTTGAGATTTTCCCTTACATTTGTTTAGCCTCAATGCTAAGGATGGGAAAATCTCTCTAAGCTTAGGATATTACATTTGTGCTTAGATCTAGGGTAGAACACTTTTGAATATATGTGTGTATTTCTTGCTCTGTGTTCTATGAATGGAGTTGCTTGAATATTTGACTTTAATTTCAAGTTGCAGACCCTCCATTATCTTCTTTTGAAGATAGTGCAATGTATTTATAGTGTGGATTTAAATATTACCGTTGGAAAATAATATTCAAATCCATACTAATAACTTCCAATTTTTCTTTTGTCCTTTTTTTTGCACTTTTCTCCTCAGCCTTTATGTCACATCAATATGTGTGTTGTCTTCTTATTGGCCAGCTGCTTTTGTATGTCTAACAGATCTGATCAACTATTCAGATCTGGTATGCATATTTTTGGTCTCTGGCGAAATTTGGTACAAGTAGATTGGGTCCGGGTCCGTCGTCATCGATTCGGCAAAGATTAGTATCGGACGGGGTCAAAGATCGCACGATTCGGCTTATCAAGATCAAGATCGATTCGCTCAAAGATATCAAGACGAAGATCGATTCAAAGATCAATCTGAAGATCGATTCAAAGATAACAAATCGGCCAGAATCGCAGATTATCAAGATAATTAGACGAATCGAATCGCAGACGGTCGATTCATCCAAAGAGATTCGGCCAAAGATAATCGATTAAAACCAGAATCATTCGGCTTCAAAGATTGAGACGAATCGATTCAGCCATTGCCGATAGATTGAAGCTGCGAATCGATTAATCGCAGATCAAGCCAAAGATAAGAAGCTGCCGAATCGATTCAGATTGGCAAAGACGACAGAGCTTCCGAATCAATTAGAAGCCAAAGCCAGATCGATTCAAAGCCAAAGAGATCGATTTCGATCGCAGATAGATTCGGCAAAGACAAAAATAGACAAGATCAGATACCAGACTGCATCATTTCTTTGATCAACACTTTCTCTTCACAAATTAACATGGTTCTTCTTGTTCTGCTCATCAGTTTATATGGAACTCATCAGTCTCGTTTCGTTCTGATCAGCCTCATCTTCTCTTGATGAGTTCCCCCTCAACTTGTTACCTGTAAGAATAAAACTAAGTCTAGAAACACAAGCTTTCTATACAAGATAGCTTGTCCTATTACAAGATGTTTTGGCATAATAATCAAAACTAAATTTATCCCAACACTATAAATAGAAGAAAATGATGTGCTTATCAAATTATGGCGATGGAATATCCACTTACTCCACAAAGTTTGAGACCACCAATTTTTGATGGTACAAAATATGCGTATTGGAAACCTAAGATGAGGATGTATATCAAATCAATTGATGAACGTGCTTGGAGAAGTATACTTTTAGGATGGACACCTCCTAAGAATGTTGCAGATGAAGAAGGAGAAGTTACAGTCAAACGCGAACAGGATTGGAGTAATGATGAAAGTACAACTGCTAACTACAATTCTAAAGCTTTGAATGCAATATTCACATCAGTTGAAATGACCATGTTCAAGATCATATCAACATGTGTTTCTGCAAAAGAAGCTTGGGATAGGTTGTAAGAGAACAATGAAGGTTCGGATAGTGTTCAAAGGTCCAGACTTCGAATGCTTGTGACAAAGTTCGAGAACTTGAAGATGAGGGAGGATGAAACAATTTCTTCTTACAATGAAAGGGTCACATAAATTGCAAATGAAGCTCAATCTTTGTGAGATCCCATCATCAATGTTAGATTGGTTCATAAGATTTTGCGTACTGTACCTAAGTACTTTGATGCAAAAATTTGTGCAATTGAAGAGGCAAGAGATACAGATACACTAAGTCAAAATGAACTAATCAGCATCCTACGACCATATGAGATGAATACAATTGAGAATGATGAAAAAACTGATGGAAAGAAAGTGGTGGTGTTCAAAGGTGAAACATTTTCAAAATCTGAGCAAGAGCCGATTGTGATTGAAGATGATTCAGAGGATGATGTTGATGATTTGTGTTCCAACCCCGATGAGTACATTACTTTTATGACAAGACAATTCAAAGCTCTTATGAAGAGTAGGAATAACAAGTTCAAAGGCAACATTCAACCAAAGATTTAGATCAACAATTCTCCACAAACCTTTGAAAAGAAAGGTAATGCATTCCAACCAAGACAAATTGGTAATGGAATCAATGACAAGTATGACAAAGTTGACCCTGAGTATAAAAAGTTTGTTCAATGTAATGTATGTCATGGGTATGGTCATTATGTGAATGAATGTGCTAATACTTTGCTTAAACTGAAATTGAACTTCAATGCTACTTTAAGTGATGAATCTGATGAAGAACATGGAGAACAAAATGAGAACGTGCATTCTATGTTAGAATAGATTTTGATGATTCCTTAGATGACAATCTGGACTATTCTGATTCTGATGTTGAAACAGATGTTACCACATCTGGAGTAACATTAGATGAAAATTATTATGATAAAACACTTAACTATTTGAATGGTTTAATTGATGATAAATGAACGTCTAATGTGAATAGTGAATCATGTGCATCAGTTTGTAAAGATTTGTTTGATAAATGAGAATCTCAAAATCAGATTCTAAAGTCTATGGCTAAGGAAAATGATGACTTAAGAGACTTGCTAACAAAACTTGAAGCTGTCTTTACAAGAAAGGATTTGGAAATTTCTAAACTTAAGGAAGAATTGAAAAATTCAACTTTATGTTTTAAGAAATATGCTAAAGGAACTGAAGTTTTAAAAGATGCCTTGATGATTGGTAAATCTAACACTTCTGGTCTTGATTTTGAAACTAATTCTAAAAGCTTTAAACCTGTGAAATTTGTTAAAGCTAAAGACAAGACAAATGTTGAAACTCCAGTGGAAACAAAAGTTCACACCAAGAAGAAGAAAAAGAAGCATGTGTGTCACTATTGTTTTGGCCATGATCATATTCGTCCATTTTGTAATAAATTGAAAGAGGACATGAAGGTGTTACATACTGAAGTTTCTGAGTCACAATGCGCTAAAACTGAATGTGTTAGTAAACAAGATGTGACTTGTAATGTTTTATATACATCTCTGAAAGCATGTGTTCCTGGTTTATGGTATTTTGATAGTGATTGTTCAAGGCACATGACTGGTCAAGTGAAATTCCTGTCTAATTATGAAAAATTTGATGGTGGAAATGTCACTTATGGTGGTGGTTCTAAAGGAAAGATTGTTGGGAAAGATACTCGCAATGTTGAAGGATTTCCTAAGTTGTCTAATGTCTTAAATGTTGAAGGTTTGCTTGCTAATTTGATTAGTATAAGTTAACTATGTGATGACAATTTGCATGTCAAGTTTGATAAGAATTCTTGTAATGTTCTAAATAATGAAAATGAATGTCTTATGACTGGTAATAGGTCAATTGATAATTGTTATCTTATTGGAACTAATAATGTTTGTAATCTTGCCAAAAATGCTGAAGAAGTTTTATGGCATCAAAAACTTGGACATGTTAACTATAGGAATATCCAGAAACTTGTGAAAGTTGGTGCTGTGAGAGGTTTGCCAAAGCTGAATATACGAGAAACCATGATTTGTGGTTCTTGCCAGAAAGGTAAACAGGTCCGAGTGTCACACAAGATGTTGTCACATTGTTCGATAACACGGTGTTTTGAGCTACTACATATGAATCTTATGGGTCCTATTGACACATAAAGTCTTAGAGGTAAAATGTATTCATCGGTTGTGGTAGATGATTTCTCTAGATATACCTAGATTGAGTTTTTGAAAGAAAAATCTGAAACTTTTGATGCTTTTAAAGTTTTGTATAAGAGGTTTAAAATTGTATACAACTTGAAAGTGAGTAAGATTAGGTTAGATCATGGTAGGGAATTTGAAAATAGCTTATTTTCTAATTTCTGTAAAAAGAAGGGTATAATGCTGGAATTTTCATCTCCTAAAACTCCACATCAAAATGGAATAGCTGAAAGGAAGAATAGAACTCTTCAAGAAATGGCTAGGGTAATGTTACAAGCTAAACATCTTTCTAAAAGGTTTTGGGCTGAAGCATTAAACACTACATGCCATATTATTAACAGAGTCTTTATGAGGCCACAAAGTTCGAAAACTGCTTATGAGATTCTGAACAACAAGAAACCAAATCTGAAATACTTTCATGTGTTTGGTTGTGTGTGTTACATTCTGAATGATAGAGATCAACTTCGAAAGTTTGACTCTAAAAGTGACAAAGGTTTTTTCTTAGGCTATTCTAGAAATAGTAAAGCCTCTAGAATTTTCAACCTTAGGTTAAACATTGTTCAAGAATATGTGAATGTTGATTTTGATGATACAACTAACATAGCAGAGAAAAGTGCTGAAGAAGATGTGTCTGAGCATATTGAGATTTCTGCTGGAACTGAAAATTCTGGAAATTCAAAGGATGTTACACCTAATGCCACGACATCTGGGATAACATTCTCTGAAAATTCAAAAACAGGAAGTTCAGAAAGCAATACTCAATACACTCATGACAAGGTACTTACTTCCAGAATCATGAAAAGTCATCCTTCAAACCAAATCATTGGTGATTCTTTTGTTGGAGTACAAATCAGAAGAAGGGTAAGCTCAAAAGATGTGGTAAGATCTATTTTGTATGTCTTCTATATGCAACATGATTAATTATGAATGTTATCATTCTACAATTGAGCTTAAAAATGTCAAAGAAGCCTTAATTAATGAAAATTGGATAAATGTTATGCATGAAAAACTTATCAGTTTGAAAGAATGATGTTTGGACACTAGTTCCAAAAACTAAAAACACTAATGTCATTGGAACCAAGTGGATCTTTAAGAAAAAACTGATGAGTCTGGAAACATAGTAAGGAATAAGGCTAGATTGGTTGCCCAAGGATAGACTCAAGTTGAGGGTATTGATTTTGATGAAACATTTGCACCCGTAGCTAGGATTGAATCTATTAGATTGTTGTTAGCTATTGCATGTTTTATCAATATCAAATTGCATCAAATGGAAGCCGAGTACGTAGCTGCCTCAGAAGCTACTAAGGAGGCTGTCTGGCTACGTAGTTTCTAACTGGACTTAGGGGTTTCTAAGAGTATGCCGAGGTGTATCACCATTTATTGTGATAACACGGGTGCAGTGGCAAACTCGAAAGAACCTAGAGCCCACAAAGCTAGTAAACACATAGAGCGGAAGTACCATATTATACAAGACATCGTAAATCGAGGAGACGTGGTTGTGGCTAAGATTGCATCGTTGGACAACCTGGCTGATCCTTTCACAAAGACTCTGGCAATAAAAGTCTTTGAGAAACATGTAGAGGGTCTTGGTTTACGATGTATTACAACTAGACTTTAGTATAAGTGGGAGAATTGTCATGGCTTCATGTGTATACTAAAAGTTTAGCTTTAGTATAAGTGGGAGATTGTTGGTGTATACTGTAAAGCGAACTTTTAGTGAGCTTTTGTGGATGTATATTCAATTTCCTTATTATCTGAAATAAATGGTTTTTCACATTATTGCATTCTTATAAATTGCTTGTGTGTCTGATTATCTTATATTGTAGACTATGTGGTGGGTTTGTAGTCACACAGAAGATCACATTGTCAAGTTCCTTATAAGATATAAACAATATTCACAACTGAGATAGTTCTGGACATAACTATTGGTTTAAGTTGTAGTATAAACTTGTTGGTGGCTTGTCTTGGCCATTAGTTTATACTAGTGCGCTATGTCGTATTGAATGGGTCACAGATAAGACATGTTCTTCTATTCTGACTGTTATGAAGAACTAGAGGTCTTGGTGACTTTTGTAATTATCAACCCTAAGTGTGGTATTTAGATATGTGGGGTGCTTGTTCACTGCTTTGATTTACTATAGGTGAGAATCTTGGTAGATCTCTCACACTTCGTATTTTGGGTAGTGACATCACTCGCATGATATCTATATATTGTCATTGGGGCACCGTATCCTGGATATCCAGGATGATGACGTCCCCTTGAGGAAACTCATAAAGGATTGTCGTATTAAACCCTGCAGGTGGATTTAATCCGTACGACAACAAGGTTGAGTGGTACTACTCAAGGAATAATAGATATTAATTAATTAAAGTAGTTGGAAGCTTTAATAATTAATGGACGTGCGATATCTTTAACACGGGGAATTATAAAGTCTAATAGAAGCCCTGATTCGGTTCGGGATAGGACGGGAGTGCAACATTAATTTTCTAGTGGGATGAATTAATGTTCACGGGACAAATTAATGTTCTGGGCTGAACATTAGAGTATTTGGGTCCGGAAGAAGCCCAAACCCTATACCTTCTAGTGGATCCCTAGTCTGGCCCACAAAAACCTATGGAGTATAAATAAAGGAGCCTAATTTTGTCTATAACCCTAGTGCACGAAACTGAAAACGCAGCAGCTGGGAAAAACTAGGGTTTAGGAGACGAAATAGCAGATGCCTTCTCCACGTTCGATAGATCGCTGTCCACTCGGTGTTCGAACGAGGTTGGGAGACAGACTAGAAGATCTGTAGTGGAATCAACGCATCGATCTTCAAGGGTAACGAATCTAAACCTTGCTTTAGATGCATGATTAGGTTTTATATCTGTTCTGTACGTTTGGCATGCAATCAACGATCCTGGTGATGGACCGCCCTCACCGGCGTGATCCATCAGTTGGTATCAGAGCCTGGATTCATAGATTATTGGCTCTTCCTGAAACGTCTTCGCTTGTTGATTTCATTTCTGTTTTCATAGTGTTTGAATCTGTTTCTCTATCGCAACCCTTTATTGAGTTTGTAAACGTTTTTTTCCCACCAGATAAGAAGTGTGGGTAGATGTAGGCGTTTTTCATAGATCTCTGCAATAGGGTGCTTATTATTGTTGTAATTTGATCGCGATGGAGGTTGGAGGATAATATGGAAAACTAGTGATTAGGGTTAGGGTTATGGCCATTGGTCGGTTAAAACCGTTTTGGCCATAATTTTTGACTCGGTTGTCCATTTTCCTATTATAACCATATTTCGGAAACGTTGTGAGGTCGTCTACAAATCTCATCGCTACGCTATGACCGCCTGTGGCGAGAGCTAATTCAATTTCCTTGATGAAGTTTTCTGCCAGTTTAAGTCGGTGGACGAGAAATCGAGTCGTTTGCCTTGCGTGAGAGGCCGATGCGAGGCATCCATCCGTGCCCTTCATTTATCATTGTAATAGCTTAGAATAGGTTGGTTTTGATAGTTTTTCAATGGGTTGCGATAGATGTGCATTTATTTATGCTTTTATTTATCGCTGCTTGTTTTGTTGTGGCATGCTTGTGTTTCTTTTCATGATATGCTATGCCTGTAAATAACCTTCATGTTACAAATGACTAAGTGGCATAGATGTGAATTTTAATTAATTCATTGGCCTCCACAATTTATCTTTAAGTAAGGTGTTTGTTGCTCGTGGGACCTTGGAGTCTCTCCCTAACGGATGCAACATTCACGAGCTTACTAGTTAAGGCTTCTAGTCAAAATGTTTTAATCTTTAGATGAAGTGTGTGGTCCTCCCCAATGGATGTGTCACACATGAGTTCATCAGTAAAGAATAATTCAAGATAACTGTAGGGAATTGTTTGCTAGCGACGTGTTCTCTTGATTGTTGTAACTGGTTTTTATCTACTCAGTTAAACAATAATTATTGTGAAATGCGTATGCTAAAGGCAATCGAAACAGGGAAAGAGATAAAGAAGTTGGTGGCCCGGTTCGTCTTTGGAATCAGACTACGTCCGGGGGCGTCCAAGCCAGGGAGAGGATGCATGTATGTATATTCCTAGAAGTATAAGTTGTTCGACCTCTTTTTACAGAGGTGGCCGTGGTGGCCTATTTATACTATGACTCCCACCCTTTGGGTGGGAATTTACATAAGGAATAATGCCTATGAAAGGGCTACAATACCGGGAACCATTAATCACGCCTTGACCGGCCAGAAATCGTCCATCTTCAGCGTGCGCCAATCGTGGAGCGGATGTGGAGGGCGGATTAGTGGCATGTCGGGGGCTGTCATTGACCACGTGAACTGTATAGTTATGGCTGGTGCAGGTCGCTCCCGACTTGAGGATATAAAGCGGATATCGCATCGCGACTTCCCGAACTGTCGACTACCCGAGTTGCCGACCTTTGGGACTTGAAGGTTTGGTCTTGTGGGAATTACGTGGGCTGATCCCTTGGTCCCCTTGCCGAGGTTTCTTCATGCAGTCTTTGTTGGTTTATTTAGGATCCTTCGTGCTCAGGAGGGAGGTCGGGTTTATCCATGCTACAACAATTGCCCCTCAAGTTGAGGTCTCTTGTTCCGAGAAGGGACCTTGGCTTGACACATGGACTAAATCGACTCGCGACCATCCGACCTAGAAAGTCTCCTATGAGCGGCTTACTATCCTCGGGCAGGTGAAAAGTCACCTCGATAATACGAATCATCGCATCAGACTTCCCTCGATCTCAGGGATTCGAAATGATATCGTGCAGGATGATGACGCAAAGTGCCGCCATTTCATCTAATGAGATGCCGTAGTGGATTTCACGCGAGTCTCTCGCGTATTTTTGTTGCTAAGGGGCCAAAGTTTTGGTTAATTTCATTTTGGCCCCTCCTCTTCTTCGATAAATGGGCGGGGAATTAGGTTTTGAAAACCTTATTTCCTGCGACTGTCTTGCGAAAGAATTTCCTCAAGATACTCTTCCTGGTTCTTTCTCCCTTCCACCGGAAATGCATTCTCGTGTCCCTAAAGCGGAATTAATCACAAGTAAGCACTTTGGTGCCCTTCTTCGAATTTATGGATTCTAGCGTTTCCAAATCCCTTTTTGCCTCTCAGCCCATGGTGGCTTCCTCCTCTTCTGAGGATGACATCCCTATTGCCCTACGTCGCCGCCGATTTTCCGGCTCTGCCATTGGCATGTGGGTGAAAGTTCATTGGCTAAGGTTATGGGCGACCGCCCTGAAGACGATGCCAATGATGAACTGGTGGATGACCAATTTCTGGAAGAATTGGCCGAAATTACCCATCTTCCCCCGTTGGATGTTGATCTCCTTCATCCCGTCCCATGGGAACGATCGTCAACGGCGGGTCCTTTTGCCTCGGTTCCGGATTATGGGGCTTATGAACGAGTCTTCAATTATGATCTGTATTTTAACCGAGCTCCGTACAAGCGACCTGACCGGGCATACCGCAAGTTGGTCGAATCTCAATTCACGGCGTCTGATAAAAGATACCGATCTGTGCTCTTCGATTAGTATGTGCGGGGACTTCGTCGTATGTACAAGGTGCCCCGGGATGTGCATTTTTATGGGCCGACCTCGGACGAAAGCGCCGATCAGCCTCCTCCCGAAATGATTGTTGTGAATGAGTCTTTCATGTCGGTCGGTATTCGATTTCCATTGCACCCGACCATTTCCCATCTGCTGGCGGCCTGGAATGTGAGCCTCACGCAGATCACCCCCAATGGGTGGAGTTACATCATCTCCACCATGGTTGTTTTGGGGCAGGCCGGGCTGAAAAGACTGCCTAATCCCGGAAAGATATCTCACGTGATGTCGCCCGTTGCTCAGGCCGGAGGCTATCACGCTGTGCAGCTTCGTAGAGGCAAAGAGCTCCTGAGTGGGATTCTGAATGAGGTTGACGGGTGGCACCAGAAATGGTGGTTTGTAGGAGGAGCATGGGAGTCGGTGGCCCCTTCCAGCACCTTATCCATTAGAGTTCCTACGGATTATGCGATTCGTGTTGAGAATGGTACTTCGCCTTAATATTTTTGTGCTCGATTGTACTGATCTAATTTTCTTCTCGTCTTGCAGTGTTTGCGCCCCGACCTTCTGAGCTATATTGGGACTTTCTCGAGGTGTTCAAGGAGGTTCGAACACACCCCCTAGCTGGCGAGACGTTAATTTGTTAAACTCTGAGATCGACCGCTTGCAAGCCAGACTGTATACTTACCCTCGCCACTTGAGGATTCCCTGTAAGTCCAGGCCACATCTTTTCAAGTGTATTTCGTGATTTCGCGCTAAAGGTTCTATTTTATGTTAGATCCGGAGATCCCGATCTACCGTCATCGGCCCTCTGCCTCTGAGATGGCCTCGCGACCTCGAAGTACTCGGCTCCATGAGGCGTCTGCCCGACACTGCCACCTAGGGAGACATTCCAGTTCAGACTCCTCCCCCTGCTGCCGACAAAGGCAAGAAGAAAGCTTCCGAACCCGCCACTGTGGCTGGTGAGCGACCTCCCAAGAGGGTGCGAGCTGAACCTGGCACGCACCATTCCACGTCAGGTCGGGATGCTGGAAGGGTGGCTCCCAGCCCGACACCTTTGCCGACTTCTACCCGGGAGGGAGGTCGCCATCCGGAGGACAATTCCTGGATTGGTTGGGATGAGGAGAGGATGCAGAGGTAGGCCGTTTGCAACTCTTAATGAATTTACCTTAAAACCGGGACCAAACTTAATATATTTGTTCCTCCTTGTTGCAGTCAGGAGCTGACGGCCAGCAAGTTCTCACCAGAGGTGCTGAGCTTCCTGAGATCCCCGATTCCTACGCTGGAAGGCACGCCCGGAGACTGGCCCGGCTACTTGGAGCGGACGATGAGGAACGTGCCGCGATCATGGACGAAGGATGATCACTCCTCTGCCCGTCGCCAAAAAGTCACGGGAAACATGTATTCGGCTGTTGTCCACTCCTTGAAGGCCGCCCTCTACATGGAAAAGGCCTGCGCCCAATCCGAGCTCGAGCTCTCCAAACTAGAGAAGGCCCAGGCGATGACCTCCTAGCAAGCGAAATCACTGATAGCTGCCTATGAGGTGCAGAAGAAACTGGAGGTTGCCAAGGCTGACTTGGCCAAGAGGGCCTTGGAGCTCTAGGGCCAGCTGAAGGAAGCCGAGAGACTTTTCGGGGAGGAGAAGGAGGCTGTGACCCGGATGAAGGCGAGCTGATCCTCAAGGATGTAGAGGTCGGGGAGAAGTTGGCCGCCAAAGACGAACACTTTAAGAAGGTCAAAGAGCAGAATGCTAACTTCGCCTATGTCGTGGCGGTTGCGGGCGCTATCCGAGCTGTTCGGCTGAAGAACCCTGCTGCCGACCTCTCTGTCATTGTGACCGAGCTGACTGCTTATGTTCGCGACTTCCCCCCATGCCTCCGACATTGTGCTGGAGATTAAAGATCTGGAAGATCTAGGCATTGATTTGTCCTTCTTCCCTAATCAGAGTCGGATCGTTCATCCCACTCCCGATCCAGATGAGACACAGCCGGGAGACTCCGAGGTGGTCCTCGAGACTCAGTCGGATGAGGCTGGGGCATGAAATGAGGTCGCTGAGATGTCCGGACCGACTCCTCCCGAAGAGCAGGCCACAACTGGCCTCTAGGGGAGGTGTTTACCAGCCCAAGATCCCGGAGGCGGGCTGCCCACACCCTCACCAACGTTATTCAGCAACAATTAGGTGGGCAGCCTTTGAACATAGTCAGTGCTGCTGATGGGATTCTTGATCGTTCTTAAGAATGATTTCATCAAGAATCCCGATAAGAAAAAGGAGATTGAGAAGTTGTTAAACCCCATCTCCAACAATACTTTTGATCAGCATGCCTTAAAGCCGGAAGTCGTCTGCCAGTAGTGGATATTGGGTTATAGTAAAACACCTGTCGTCAGTTATCATGATGTATCTTGGTTTCCGCTTGATGTAATTAGCCTTCGGGCTCTTATAATGTACCGACCTTCGGGCTTGTTGTCATTAATGAAATCTGCCTTTTTCTTTCCTTTATTATGCCGACTTGATTTCCTTATGCCACTATAATTTGTGCGTATGTTCATTCATCTTATTGACATTGAGATTTTAAATTGAACCTCGCTTAGTCGTCTTATAAAGTTAGGGGAGGATCACACCGCTAGGGGTGGTGATCTCGCCACAAATATGTCGAAAGTCGTTCCCGGGGGAGGTCGATGTTTCATCTATGCGACCTCCCTGGGTTTAAACACAGGAATTGTGAAAAAGAAAATTTAACTCATTATTATTGACTCGCCTAAAAGTTTACGAGTACACTGGCCTCGACTCTACTGATAGTATCTCTTCAGATGAGATGCGTTCCATGGGTACTGAGACTGAGTGCCATCTGGGTTCTCGAGCTCGTATGCCCCGTTGGATAATACTCGAGCGACCTTGTATGGTCCTTCCCAATTTGGTCCGAAAGTTCCTTTGGTTACTCCGAGAGTCTTCTTCAGGACCAGGTCGCCTTTTTTGAATTTTTGAAGTCGCACTTTAGAGTTGTAGTAGTTTTTGGACTGTTGTTTGAATCTTTGGTCGGTCGCGATCTGCGAGGTTCTGAGAGTTTGGAATTCGACCTCTGCGGGTATGACTGCTTCCGATCCAAATGCCATCGAATAAGGGGTCTCTCCGGTCGAATTTCGGCAGGTCGTTCTGTATGACCACAGTACATCTGGTAATTCACTGGCCCACTTCCCTTTTCCTCCCTCAATCTTGGTTTTCAGAGTGTGCTTGATGATCTTGTTCACAGCTTCGACTTCACCGTTTGACTGAGGGTGATAAGGGGTAGAGAAAAGCTTGGTGATTTTCCATTTTCTGAAGAAACTATCGATCTTATGACCATCGAACTGCTTCCCATTATCGGATATAATTGCTTGCGGTAGGCCGAATCTGCAGATGATGTTTCGCTATATGAATTTGATGACGTGATCCTGATCTATGGTCGCCAAAGCCTCAGCCTCGGCCCATTTTGTGAAGTAATCCATCGCGACTAGGGTGCATTTGATCGAACCCGGTCGTTGGTAATGGCCCGATGATATCTATCCCCACTTTGCAAAAGGCCAAGGACTGAGGATCTTTGGTGAGTTCCTCAAAAAGCGACCTTGATTGATGGTGCGTGTATTTGACATTTGTGGCATTTCCGTGCGAAAACCATGGCATCGGCCTTTAAAGTTGGCCAATAATACCCCTGTCTCGTCGCCTTGTGAGCGAGCGACTGCCCCTAGTGTGGTTTCCGTATACCCCGTCATGAATATCTTGCAGGATAGCCTGCCCTTGCTCCGGGGTAACACATCGGAGCAGTGGTATGCTGAAGCCTAGCTTATATAGTTCGTTACCAACCAATGTGTACCTTGCTGCCCTTAGTTGCAATTGCTTTGCCTGAATTCTGTCGGTTGGTAATGCCCCAGTCATCAAGTAGTCGATTATGGGGGTCATCCAGCTTAAACTCGGGGTGTCTAGGGCAGCGACCGTTGTGTTAGCAGTGGAGGGGTGGGAGAGTTTTGTGATGGTGACATCCCTCATCTCTGCTGGTCCCTCCGAAGTCGCTAATTGTGCCAATGCATCGGCTCGGGAGTTCGCATCCCTTGGTACTAGCTTGATGTAGATTTGTTCAAATTTTAGGCAAAGTGCTTTGACGACCTCTTGGTAGGCCGACATCCGCTCGTCTCGGGCCTCGTACTCCCCTGATATCTGGCGTGCTACGTGCTGGGAGTCGGTGTGTACTTGAAGTCGCTTGATGCCCATTGCGGCGGACATTTCTAAACCGTTGATCAGCGCTTCATATTCGGCCTCGTTGTTGGTGGCAGGGAAATCGAAAGTGATGGCATTCTGAAAAGAAATCCCATCTGGACTGATTAACACAATTCCTACCCCTGATTTGTTGGCAGTTGCCGAGCCGTCTAAGTACAAATCCCATGGTGGGCCGGTCGAACCGCTGGCCCCAGGAGGAGGGGTTAATTCAACGATGAAGTCGGCCAAGACCTGAGCTTTTATTGCAGGCCACGGCGCGTATGTTACCCCATACTGTCCAACCTCGATGGCCCACTTGAGGCATCGGCCCGATGTATCTGGTCGATGGAGCACGTTGCGAAGGGGTAAGGAAGTGAGGACCTCCACTTGGTGATCGAAGAAGTAAGGTCTCAGTTTCCTCACACTCATAATTAGAGCATAGGCTAATTTCTCTAGAAGAGGGTATCGCTGCTCTGTTTCATTTAGCGTCTGACTAACAAAGTAAATAGATGGGTTTGACCCTCCGTCCGTACAAGCACTGCGCTCAGGGCGGTTTCCGAGGTCGCCAAGTATAGAAAGATTTTCTCGCCAGGGACTAGTTTAATTTAAAATCTTGACGTCGGCGGATATGCTTTGATCCTGTCAAGAGCATCCTGACTCTCAGATGTCCATTCGAACCTCGCCTTCTTTCTGATGGTGTCGAACATGGGCTTGCATCTATCCCCCATTCGGGAGATGAATCTGTTTAGAGCGGCCAGGCACCCCGTCAGTTTTTGAACATCCTTTTTGGTTTTGGGGGCCCCCATATCCAAGATAGCCTGCACCTTGGATGGGTTTGCTTCAATCCCCCGCTTCCTAACCAGGTGCCCTAGGAACTTCCGATTCCACTCCGAAGTTGCACTTTTTCGGGTTGAGTTTCATATTGAACTTCCTGAGTATCTCGAAAGCTTGCGCCAAATGAGCCAAATGATCTTCCCTTTTTAGACTCTTCACGACAATGTCATCAACGTACACCTCCACCGACTTGCCTATTTGCTCAACAAACATATGATTAACCAGCCTTTGATACATTGCCCCGGCATTCTTCAAACCAAAAGGCATTCTCTTCCAACAGTACATGTTCTTCTCTGTTAAAAATGAAGTGTGCTGCCTGTCGGGCTGGTGCATAGCTATCTGATGGTACTCGGCAAATGCATCCATGAAAGATATCATCTCATGGCCCGCCGTATTGTCGATTAAGTGGTCGATATGTGGCATCGGGAAGAAATCCTTGGGGCATGCCTCGCTAAGATCTGTGAAATCGATGCAAAGTCGCCAAGTCCCGTTTGATTTCTTTACAAGGACCTCATTTACGACCCACTTTGGTTGGTCGGCCTGAATGATCAGGTCGTTTTCAAGCAACTTCTTCACTTCTTCAGCTAGGGCCGCATATTTTTCTGGACCAAACTTCCTTCTTTTCTGTGCTATTGGTTTTCGGGCTGGGTCAATGTGTAATCGCTGACATGCAATCTCAGGATCGATCCCGACCATATCCTTGTGTGACCAAGAGAAAACGTCTAGGTTATTCTTGAGGAAATCGACGACTTCAATTTTCAGGTCGTCGGGGATCTTGGATCCAATGATGATCTCCAGGTCTGGCTGGGCTGGGTCCACCTTGACCCTTTCAAGTTCCTCCCCGGGTACCGCTCTGGGTCCCCCGAGTCGTGGATCATCTATCTCAGCCTCGAGTATAAAATATTCGGGCTCGGGACCCATTCTCGGATCAAACTCGTCACGCTTCCTCTTCTTACTTTCATTTCCAGTATCCAGTGTCGTTATGTGATGACTAATCGTACGTGTTGAATTTGAATAAGGCGAAGAATAAAGCAAACAACCTCTTGCATCCACTTGGTCACCTTTAACGGTGCTAACCAGCCCACCCTTGGTGGGGAACTTTACACAAAAATAATAGGTGGAGGACGCAGCCTCGAATTCGTGCTCAGATGGCCTCCCGAGGAAGCCATTATAGGTGCTCGGGAGGTCGATTACAAGGAAATCTAGGAGCCTAGTGTTTCTGACCTTCTCATCCAAGGTGGATACGAGCTCCACAGACAAGAGGACCATGCCCAGAGGTTTGACTGTCGCGTTTCTGAAGCCCTTCACTGTGTGATCGCATGGGGTGATGTATGCTTCGTAATCCCCGAGTTGGTCTAGGGTCTTTTTAAACATAATATTGCAGAAGGCCGCCCTGTCGACCAGCATCCGGCATACAGTCGTCCCTATGATATTGGCCTTTATGACCAATGGCTCTATGTTCGGGTACACGACTCCAGCTTTGTCTATTTCCCCGAACTCAATTTTACAGGTTTCTTCGGTCACAGCCAAGATGGGCATAACAATTCTTTGAGCATTCTCCATTGCCCTGACTTTCGCCTTTAGGTGACGCTTTGATGAGGAGGCCGGAGACAGGCCCCCTATCGTGGCAAGGGGCGAGATGGTGTGGATGACGCGACCTCCCGTGCCCTCTAGTATGGGTGGCACAGGAAGCTCGCCCTGTGCGGCCCCTATCACGGGCTCTCTTTGCACCTGATCTCCCGGCCCGTGTTGGCGGTCATGCTGTCGACCTTGCCCCCCCTGATTGTCTGCCTGAGAATTCTTGACAAACTCATTCAGCTGGCCATCTTCATAAAGCTTCCACAACTATTTCAACAGATCTCGACACTCGCTAGTGTAGTGTCCCCTCTGGTCATGATAGTGGAAATACTTGTTCGGGTTTTACCGTCTTTTGTCATTCATGGGGCGGGGTGCTCGCAACATGTCTCGTCCCTGGATCTGGGTATAAACGTTACCAGGTGTCATACCCAGAGCCTCCATCAGCTTCACCGGAATGGACTCCTCAAATGGTTTGAAGCTGCCGGGTGTCTTGTAATGACCCCCGGTTTTCTTGGAACCTTTCTTGGGCTCCGCGACTTCCTTTATCTCTGAGAGCCGGGTGTCTAGCAATTCCATGGTATGGATGAGGTCGTTGGCCCTTTTCCTGAAATCGGCTTAGCTGGTCAGGTAGTCGGCGGTCATGTGCCGCCATAGCTTGGTTCCTCTTCTGAGGCCAGATACTACCCCAGCAAAGAATTTTGGCCTAAATCCCCAATGGGGTCGCCTTCAATGATAAGTCTATCGATCCTCTCAACATAGGATCGATCCGACTTCGTCTCCCCCTGACACATGTTCATGAGCCTCTGCCTTGTCGCAGGTCGGAGCGCCATCACTGTATAGTGGCCCAAGAATAATCGAGCCAGTTGCTCGAAAGTATCAATGGAGAGAGATGGCAGCGAAGTGTACCACATGTGGGCCTGGTCGCTCAGCGTCAGGGAGAAAAGTCTACACCGTCAGATCCGATGGCCCCATTGAGGCCATATCGATTGTACTTTGCCATATAGACTGCAGGGGTGCAGCTGCTCGTTAGAAGCGATCTAGAGCCGCTATCTTTGATTTTCCTCCGGCAGCGTGCAGAGTGATCATAGTTCCCAAGGGCGAATCGGGGATGACAAGGTCAGTGTTAGACCCAGACGGTCCATCCTGGTTACCCACCTTTTCCAACAGCTATTGGACGGTCCTAGCCAATGCCACGACCTGAGCGTCGCGCGGGTTACTGGCCCCCTGCCCGTGACCATGGTGGTATGCCGAATGTCTCGGCGATCCTCCGTGGTGCATGTCCAGGGCCATGGCAAGATCTCTTTCCACCTGTTCATCATGGTGTGGTTGAGAGTGAGCCTCATCCTCGCCCCTCATGAGGGCCTTCCGGTCCGCTTGGCTTCCGAGGCGGGTGAATGCACTATTCGAACCCGCTGGTTTGTCCAGGGCCCGGGGGTTTCGAACGATGGCATGTTTAGCCGCATTGTACGCCAGTTTGCCCGTGGACCATCCCTTTTCCATCATAACGCGTTTACCTTTGGAGGTTCCGGCTTCATGGGCTATTTTCTTGGCTGGAGGCTGTTCCTCCTCAACGCCGAAATTGAGACGTTTCTTGTTGAGGACGGCCATCACTGCTTTGGCATCCTCTGGTGTTTGGACCAGATTCCACCAGTCGGGGCTGCCCGATGAGTGGGCTGAGAACTCAGTGAAACCTCGACGCCATCACGAACGTCGGTTTCATTCCCGATTACCGCTTTCCCCTGGTTGGTTGCCATTTTTGTTTTTCTTAGAGTTTTAAAGGTGAGGTCTCCTTGAGAATTGTTGAAATTTCTCAAAAAATGTGTTCCCACAGACGGCGTCAATTGTTGTAACTGGTTTTTATCTACTCAGTTAAACAATAATTATTGTGAAATGCGTATGCTAAAGGCAATCAAAACAGGGAAAGAGACAAAGAAGTTGGTGACCCGGTTCGTCTTTGGAATCAGACTACGTCCGGGGGCGTCCAAGCCAGGGAGAGGATGTATGTATGTATATGCCTAGAAGTATAAGTTGTTCGACCTTTTTTTATAGAGGTGGCCATGGTGGCCTATTTATACTATGACTCCCACCCTTTGGGTGGGAATTTACATAAGGAATAATGCTTATGAAAGGGCAACAATATCGGTTGTGATAAGGAATAATGCATTATGAAAGGAATAATGCTTATGAGCTCGTCGATTGTGAATAGTGGTTCCTACAGTTAAATTGTGGTCATCACTCAGATGTAAATTTTAATATAACTCCCCAACGGGGTCCCTATTCTAATTCACATGGCCAGTTAAGGTTCGACTGTTGATTTCTTTTGTCATAAGGATAGGTTGACCTGATATTGAAATCAAAGAGTGGGTGTCTGGTTGTCAAACACATACGTAAATGATCACCCTAACGTGGCTTGCGTGTGTGTTTTTTGGGCTGTTGCAGGTTGTATTAAATGTTGGTTTTGAAGGTTTCCAATATTTTATGCTTCAATTCATGTGATTTAATGCCTGCTTGCATTTTATTTATTTCAGATAATTATGATGATGTCACTCAACCCACTTTCGATTATTTTAAATCAAAATAAGCTTACTGGTCCGAATTATTTGGATTGGAAAAGAAATCTGGACATTGTCCTAGTTGCAAGTGAGTTCAAATTTGTGCTCAATACACCTGCTCCTGCCCCATTGGAATCCGATTCCACTGAAGAGCAAAATGAGGCTCATAAGAAGTGGCACAAGGCTAATGAGATAGCTCGTTGTTACATTTTGGCCTCGATGTCAAATGTTTTACAACAGCATCATCAAAACATGCCTAATGCCGCGGATATGATGTTGAGCCTAAAAGAACTTTTTGGTGAGAAAGATAGGGCTGCCCGTTTTGAGGCTATGAGGAGCATTATGTCAACCACAATGCCAGAGGGAGCGTCCTGAGGGACCACTGTCTCAAGATGATGGAATATCTGAATGAGATAGAGGTCCTCGGAGGAGAAATCGATGGTAATACCAAGATCGATATGATCCTGAACTCGCTCCCAAAGTCCTTTGAAAACTTCCGTTTAAACGTGATCATGAGTAAGAAGGACTATACCATAGCCGAGCTTCTTGCGGAATTGGTCACGGCAGAGGGTCTCATGGGTAAGGGTAAGGGACCACTTGCTCATGTTTCTGTTCAAGCTGGACCTTCTTCGTCTAAGGGCGGGAAGAAGAAAAAGCCTTTACAGAAAAAGGGTAGTGGAAGAAGTGGGAGAAAGAAAGTGGCTCCTTCTGGTGGCGTGAAAAAGCCGAAAGGCAAATGCTTCAAATGCAACAGGATAGGACACTGGAAGTCTGATTGTCCTCTCCTGAAAAAGGATAACTCTGGTACGTCTCTTGCTCTGGTTGTTGAAACATGTTTCGCGGCTTGTTCTGCCTTTTCTTGGGTAGTAGTAGATACAGGAGCCACTGATCATGTTTGTTATACCTTGCAGGGGTTTCTGCAGACAAGGCAACTGAGTCAGGGCGAGATTACTATCAGTTTGGGCAATGCTACGACAGTAGCAGTGGTCACAGTGGGAGATGTGAACTTATGTTTTTCTAATTCTGTTTTAGTATTAAAGAACGTTTTATACGTGCCGAGTTTTCTGAAGAATTTAATTTCAGTTTCGAAGTTATTTATGGATGGATGCTCAGTTATTTTTAATGACAAAGTTTTTATTATGAGAAATGACTCTTTAATCTGTTCTGGCGCGTTAGAAAATAATCTTTATACTATTACTTGTGCATACCATACTGTGACTGAAGCTCATTCATCGTCATTATCAAATAAGAGAAAAGAACCTTCTAAGTTGAATCAAACATACCTTTGGCACCTAAGGTTGGGTCATGCCAATCTGAGAAGGATTCAAAGGTTGGTAAGTAGTGGGTTTTGGAGTCTCTCCAAGTGGAACCATTCTCAGTCTGCGAATCCTGTTTAGAGGACAAGATGACCTCGAGGCCTTTTAAGGCCAAGGGGAATAGGGCCAATGGTGTGTTGGAATTGATTCACTCGGATTTGTGTGGGCCAATGTCTATTCAAGCTAGAGGTGGTTTTGAGTATTTCGTCACTTTCATTGACGATTACTCAAGATATGGATATATCTACCTGATGCGCCACAAGTCTGAATGCTTTGGCAAGTTCAAAGAATTCAGGGCAGAAGTTGAGAACCGTCATGGTAAGAGTATCAAGTCACTACGATCTGATCGTGGTGGCGAATACCTTAGCAATGAATTTAGGCAACACTTACTAGAGAACAGGATTACATCCCAGCTCACCGCGCCTGGTACTCCCCAACAGAATGGCGTGGCTGAGAGAAGGAATAGGACTCTATTGGAGATGGTGAGATCGATGATGAGTTATACTTCATTACCCACTTCCTTTTGGGGATATGCCTTGGAAACGGCAGCGTACCTTCTAAATTACGTACCTTCTAAAGTAGTTCCAAAAACTCCAATCGAATTGTGGTCTGGGCGAAAGCCTAGTCTAAACCACATTCGAATTTGGGGTTGTCCAGCACATGTGCTGAATAAGGAAGCTGATAAGTTGGCACCTAGAACTGAAGTACGGCTGTTTGTAGGATACCCTAAAGGAACGAAAGGTGGTTATTTTTATAGTCCTAATGATCAGAGGGTGATGGTGAGTACCAATGCCCGGTTTTTAGAGGAAGACTATATGAATGAGCATAAGTCCAACAGTGAAATCATTCTAAATGAGTTGAAGGGAGACAATGGCACACCAAGTGTGCAAGAGGAAATACCACAAGAGACTGCACAACGTGGTTACTCTGATGAACCCTTGTATACATTGCCTCGTCGTAGTGGGAGGGTTGTTCGTCAACCTGATCGTTTCATGTTTTTGGGAGAGTCAGCGTACTTGATTCCAGATGATGAACATGATGATAACGATCCCTGGACTTACAAAGAGGCAATTCAAGACAAAGATGCAGAGTCTTGGCACAAATCTATGGATTCAGAGATTGAATCTATGGATGCTATGGAAGTGTATGACCTAAGTGAACTTCCCCACGACAAGAAAGCCGTTGGGTGCAAGTGGGTCTACAGACACGTAAGAGAGGATCTGATGGGTAGATTGTTGCTTTAAAGCACGGTTGGTGGTAAAGGGTTTTACACAGAAAGAAGGAATCGACTATGACGAGACCTTTTCACCAGTAGCCATGCTAAAGTCGATCTGGATTCTCTTATCCATAGCTAATCACATGGGCTACGAGATTTGGCAAGTGGATGTCAAGATAGCTTTCCTTAATGGAGAGTTGGATAAGGACATCTATATGTAGTAACCCGAGGGTTATGTGAAGAAAGGCCAAGAGCATCTAGTCTAGAAGCTGAAAAGTCTCTTTATGGGCTGAAGCAAGCTTCCAGGTCTTGGAATATTCGTTTTGATGAGGTGATCAAATCTTTTGGATTCGAACAATGTCAAAATGAAAGTTGTGTGTACAAGAAGAGTAATGGAAACGTAGTGGTATTCTTGGTACTGTACGTAGATGATATTCTTCTTATTGGCAACAATGTGAAAGTATTATCAGACGTAAAGGTGTGGCTTTCAGAGCAGTTTCAAATGAAGGATATGGGAGAAGCATCGTACATTCTTGGTATTAAGGTCATTCGTGATCGAAAAAAGAGAATGTTGTGTTTATCTCAAGCGTCTTACATTGATATTGTGGTTGCTCGTTTCAGCATGCAAAACTCCAAGAAAACTTACTACCTTTCAGACATGGAGTTCCCCTATCTAAGGATATGTGTCCTGAGACACAGAAGGAGATAGAGGAAATGGCTAAGGTTCCTTATGCATCAGCTGTAGGAAGCCTTATGTATGCAATGCTGTGTACGAGGCCTGATATTTGCTATGCAGTTGGCATGGTAGCGAGATATCAGTCTAACCCTGGTCAAGGGCATTGGATAGCTGTCAAGCACATTCTCAAGTACTTGAAAAGGACTCAAAATTATGCGCTGGTATACCAGTCAGACAACATGATTCCTTTGGGTTATACCGATTCGGATTTCCAAGCTGATCGAGATGAACAGAAGTCTACCTCGGGTTATGTGTTTATGCTGGGAGGCGGAGCCATATCTTGGAGAAGTGTAAAGCAGAAATGTATTGCGGACTCCACTATGGAAGCCGAGTAGGTAGCTACCTCCGAAGCTGCTAAGGAGGCTGTCTGGCTACGTAGTTTCTTACTGGACTTAGGGGTTTTTAAGAGTATGCTGAGGTGTATCACCATTTATTGTGATAACGCGGGTGCAGTGGCAAACTCGAAAGAACCTAGAGCCCACAAAGCTAGTAAACACATAGAGCAGAAGTACCACATTATACGAGACATCGTAAATCGAGGAGACGTGGCTGTGGCTAAGATTGCATCGTTGGACAACTTGGCTGATCCTTTCACAAAGACTCTGGCAATAAAAGTCTTTGAGAAACATGTAGAGGGTCTTGGTTTACGATGTATTACAGCTAGACTTTAGTATAAGTGGGAGAATTGTTATGGCTTCATGTGTATACTAAAAGTTTAACTTTAGTATAAGTGGGAGATTGTTGGTGTATACTGTAAAGCGAACTTTTAGTGAGCTTTTGTGGATGTATATTCAATTTCCTTATTATCTGAAATAAATGGTTTTTCACATTATTGCATTCTTATAAATTGCTTGTGTGTCTGCTTATCTTATATTGTAGACTATGTGGTGGGTTTGTAGTCACACAGAAGATCACATTGTCAAGTTCCTTATAAGATATAAATAGTATTCACAACTGAGATAGTTTTGGACATAACTATTGGTTTAAGTTGTAGTATAAACTTGTTGGTGGCTTGTCTTGGCCATTAGTTTATACTAGTGCGCTATGTCGTATTGAATGGGTCACAGATAAGACATGTTCTTCTATTCTGACTGTTATGAAGAACTAGAGGTCTTGGTGACTTTTGTAATTCTCAACCCTAAGTGTGGTATTTAGATATGTGGGGTGCTTGTTCACTGCTTTGATTTACTATAGGTGAGAATCTTGGTAGATCTCTCACACTTCGTATTTTGGGTAGTGACATTGCTCGCATGATATCTATTTATTGTCATTAGGGCACCGTGTCCTGGACATCCAGGATGATGACATCTCCTTGAGGAAACAGACTTGAATTTATTCATTAAACAGGTTGATGAATGGTTGATGATTGCACAAATTTATGTTGATGACATAGTATTTGGTGCAACATCAGACAAGATACTGAATGGGTTTGTTGAGGCAATGTCATCTACATTTGAGATGAGCATGGTTGGAGACCTGAATTACTTTCTAGGTCTACAGATCAAGCAAAAAGATGATGATATCTTTATTTGCCAAAGCAAATATGCAAAGAACCTGGTTAATAGATTTGGTTTTGAGAATTCGAAGCATATGAAAACACCTATGGGATCATCTCAGAAGTTGAGAAAAGACAGTGCTGGTCAAGATGTTGATCACACACTGTACAGATCCATGATAAGCAGTCTTCTTTATCTAACATCTAGTAGACATGACATTATGTATAGTGTTTGTGTTTATGCTAGGTAACCAAGCTAATCTAAAGGAATCATACATGAATGCTGTGAAGAGGATTATCAGATATGTTGCTGGGACAACAGACCTTGGTATTTGGTATACAAAGGACACAAGTAGTGTACTGACTGGGTATAGTGATGCTGATTGGGCAGGAGACATTGATGATAGGAAAAGCACAAGTGGTTGCTTTTACATGGGTAACAATTTGATTTCCTGGCATAGTAAAAAATAAAATTGTGTTTCACAATCTATAGCAGAATCTGAATACATTGCTGCTGGTAGTTGTTGTTCACAACTTTTGTGGTTGAAAAAGATGTTTGATGGCTATGGACTTGAGAATGATATTCCGACAGTCTTTTGTGATAATACCATTGCTATTAAGCAAAATCTGAATACATTGCTGCTGATAGTTGTTGTTCACAACTTTTGTGGTTGAAAAAGATGTTTGATGACTATGGACTTGAGAATGATATTCTGACTGTGTTTTGTGATCATATCAGTGCTATTAACATCTCTTAAAACCCAGTACAACATTCACTTACTAAGCACATAAGTATAAGACATCATTTCATTAGAGACCTTGTAGAAAAGGAAATTGTGAAGTTGGAATATGTTCCCACTGATAATCAACTTGCTGATATTTTTACTAAAGCCCTTGATCATGAGAGGTTTTCCTTTCTGAGGAAATCTCTTGTTTTGTGTACCATCTGAGTTCTGTAGGGTGGATATTGTAACAAATGTGACAACATTTGAAGCAACATCAGGGTTGAATATTGTAACACTTGGTTGATTTGATCGATTCTCACTGATTAAATGATATTTTGGGTAAAATTCTTATTGAATCAAGTCATTGTGATTCTATCTGGACACACACTTCTTAAATGCACAAAAGAAAATAAAAAATACACACATTAGATATAATCTCTCATTGAGTAACTATGGAGCACAGAGTTCGCTACTGCGATGTCTTCTTTTCAAAAGGTGATTGATATAACCTCAATTTGCTCATAATCCATTGAATAACTATGGGGCACGGAGTTCGCTACTACGATGTTCTATTTTCAAAACGTGGATCAATATGAGTTAAGTGTATGAAAAGAAAAGAAAAGATGAAAGTGCAACATTGACTGAGCAAAATAAATGTTGAAGTGTGTGTGTGTGTGTCATTCTTGATTGCAACATTGACTTGATTTGACTGATTTTTACTTGGATAATTATTTAATTGTGTCTATTGGATTAAATTGATTATTTAATACAAAAATTGACCACACTTTATTTAATTTCAGGTTTTACATTGTTTTTATTTTTCTCGGGCATTTTGTTTTAAAAATAGGGCAGAACACGTTCTTGGATATTGAAAGTAGTGGGAGTGATGGTTTCATCACATTGCACCCCTGTTGGAATTATACGTGAAAGTATGCTTTTACTTTGTATAACCTATGTAAACACTTATTTACTGAAATAAATTATTTACCACTGTTGCTTTCAATATGATTGAATGTTATATATATATTTATTGCAAACCGTTCATAAAATAACACGTGTTATATTGTAGTGAACTTGGTGATACCAGATCACAGAAGATCACGTTAACAGTCTCTTGTAAACAAGTGTGTGTTTCACAACTTAGATAGATCTGAACAATCTATTGGTAGAAGTTGATGTGTAAGGCTCAGATTGACTTGTCTTGACCAAGACTAGTGCATTTGATGCGCTGAAGCGGACCTACAGAGAGGATAAACTCATTCGCACTGACTTAAGAGATGAAGAGTTAGACCTCAGTGGTTGTTGATTTCTTAATCTCTGTCACTTAATAAGGACTGTGTGTGATTAGTAATTATTGCTTTGACTTATAAATGAGAAGAGAATCACTGCGACTTCGATACCCTATATCTTGGGCAATAATATTAATTACATGACAGTTGCTAAATTAATACAGAGAATCGTGTGCTTGCAATGTCTTGCATGATTGGTCCCCTTGGTGGGCTCGGAACCTTTATCATACCAAATCTTGCAAGTGGAATTAATTTTCCGGTATGGATAATAAAACTGAGCTGTCCTTACTCCAAGGATAAATATATTAATTAATATAAAGCTTTTCAGTGGCTTAATTAATTAATTGACTAAATAATCTTAAACACGAGAAATAATAACCGAGAGCCATATTACCGTAATATGGGTTGAGATGGATAGTGCAATATTAATTATATAGTGGAATTAATTAATATTAATGGACTGAATTATATTGTGGTTCAATATTGAAATTCAGAAGCCCATTAGAAGGTCCACCTTAATTCTCCTAAATACCCCTCAAGTAGCCCAATTAAAGTCCAATAAATAAAAGGTGCTTAAAATAAATTAAATTTCTTGTTGCATATTTTTCCTTATTATTTTCGAAATAATTAAAGAAAAGAGGGAGAAGAATTTTCTTGAAAAGATTTTATGGAAAGGAGATAAGTAGATAAGTATTCTTGAAATACAAGATTATCCCATAAATTCAAGAAATCTCTCACTTGGCCTCTTTAATAGATATTTTCGAAAATTGGGGAATAAGAAGGAAGAAAAGATTTTCTTGATTTTCTTGAAAAGATTTTTATGGAAAAAGGTATGTATTCTTGGAATACAAGAATATCTCATAAATTCAAGAAAGATCCAATCTTGAAAATCCCTTCTCATTTTTTGAAAATTAGGCTTAAAAAGGGTGTGAGATTTTTGTGGAAAAATACACATGAAAAGAAGAATATATGGGATATATTCAAAATTTCTTGGAGATCAAGAAAAAATCTTTCCTAACCCTATTTTGGCTCAAAATTTCGTCCCCCTCCCCTCTATTATAAATAGGGGATGAATTTTTTCATCCCCAACACAATTCCATGAGTTGGAAATATTAGAAATCCACAAAGGTGGTGCAACAAATTATTTAATTTTTCTTTGTTTATAAATTGTTCATTGGAGAACCTTCCACCGGGTTATTGAACGAGGAATTGTGAATACTTGAGAAGGACTTTTGGTTGGTAGCCAGTTACTTGATCCTGTCCGTCTCAATAGTTGTCTCTCCAACGGGTATGTTTACGTAAACTCCTAGAAATTCCGCATGCTAGGATCTTTTACGTGAATTATTGTTTGCATGTTGTTATTGGATTTATTATTATTTAAATTCACTTAGGTTGATTCATGCTAGTAATAATTTTTAATTTAAATTTGTGTTTATAAGTTCATCCCGATAGATCCTGGCATAAAGTATCCCAACAACTGGTATCAGAGCCCTGGTTCGGGCTCTGACCTTTTAAACTGTAATTTAAATTGTTGTTTCATAAAATTAAAATTGGATAGTAGAACTGTTAGATCTATTTTGCAGGTATCCAATTGTCATGGTATTTTAATGTGCTTATTTACATGCAAATAATTTATTGGTTTTTAATTCGATTCGTTCGAATTTGTTTTTCTCGTGAGAAAATTCACGAGTAGATTAGGCTAATTTTTTTATCCAATGTAATAGACTGGTGTAGATCGTAGGTTTATTTATTTTTGTAATAAATTGTAACCTGATCGAAGACGGAGATGGAAGGCGAAGAATTAAAAACCGTTACATACGCATGTTAGGACGCATGCATGCATGTGTCCGGAGACATTGGGCACATGGGCTAGGGGCAATTCGGGCGAGAGTGGGGTGAGGTCGAGCCCATGCTGCGACGCAAGGCACCGAGCAACATGGGCCGCGCGCCATGCACGGCGAGCATTCGGGGAGCGGGCGTGCGCTGACGCGCGCACGCTGGGTGCGACCCCCTCGGCCTCTCGGCCACCTTGCCCATTTCATTCGAGCGATGAGCAGCCTACGCCCGGAGCCTTCGGGCGTAGGCGTAAGTTGCTAGACATCGTCCCGACCCTAGACGGAGGACATTTTTTTTAAAGAATTATTGTGGTTTCAGTGGGAGCTTTTCGAGACGAACGATGAAGGCCAATGAAGAGACGATTTCACAAGATCGAGACTTGGAATTTAAACCATGACAGTTGGATATGTGTGCTCAACTTGATTTAATTTTGTCTTGATGCTTGTTTTAAATTCATGCAATTTTATCTGTTAAATGTGTTTGCATGATTTTTTGAATTGTCAAAAAGAAAATTTCATTTTCGAAAATTACTAAGTATGTTTTATTGACAAATTTTATTCCGGATAATAAAATCACATCAAATTTGACCTCCATGATTTATTTATTTGTGAATTCTTTTGGAGAAATTTCCCCCTTGGAACGGCCAAAAGATAGATTTCACATGAATAAATTCCCAAAAGGATGATTGTGAATTATTATTAGTGACGACGATCACCCTCCCCTCGAGGCTCGTACAAAACGAAGTAATAATTATGTATTTAATCATGGTTATTATTTAGGTATAAAATTGATATGCATATACTTCCTCAAAGTCCCTGTTAATTTTATATTGGTCAAGTGAAAGTCGACTATTAATTGTGAATAAAAGGTTTGTAACTGTTCTTGTTTATAACCTGCTTGAATGTGTTTAAATAGACAGTTCACCCCACGTGACCTATTTAAACTGTTTTGAGATGTCGGCTGATGCATATTCATATTGTTTTGAGATTTTGATATGAATGATGTGATCAAAATTATGTGGTTATTTGTGCTTATACAATCGTTATTTATTTCAGTTAGCATGTCGCAACCATTTAATCCACTGTATGCTATATTTAAAGATCATTAGCTATCTGGTGAAAACTATGTTGATTGGAAAAGAAAACTTATGATTGTCCTCACTGCACAAAAGCACAAGTGGATTCTTGACACACCAAAACCAGATGAGCCAACTAGCGAGTCGAGCAAAGCGGAAAAGAAAAAGTATGAGGACTGAGAGCATTGCAATGACATGGCTAAGTGTAACATCCTGACATCTATGTTAGATGTGTTGCAACACCAACACCAAGAATTTGCAACTGCTGCGAAAATCATGCAAAATCTTAGAAAGATGTTCCAACATCAGAACCGCACGGCTCGTTAGATCACCTTGCGAGAGATGTTGTCGCTGAAAATGGTGAAGGACACGCCCGTAAGGGATCATGTCCTCAAAATGATGGCTCATCTGAACAAACTTGAGGTTCTGGGAGCAGATTACGATCTGGAGACCCAGATCGATTTGGTACTCCACTCTCTGCCCAAAAGTTTTGAGCACTTTCAGCTGAACTATCAGATGAATAATCAGAAGTTCTCACTAGCTGACTTGTTACAAGCTTTGGTCTCGGCAGAGACGTTGATGGGGCACCAAACTCAAGTTTTGACGTCAAGTGGCGCATCCTCATCTTCTAGGCCAAAGGAAGGTAAGAAGAAGAAAAGGGCCAAAAGCCACAAACAATCAAACTCAACTGTTGCCAAGGGCAAGGGTAAGATAAAGGATGCTGGTGGTGTCAAGAGTGATCCTAAGGGGAATTTCTTCAACTACGGTGAAAAAGGACACTGGAGGTCTGCCTGTTCCAAGCCCAAGCGGGCAGGAAAGAAAGGTGACCCAACAACTTAGTGGAAGTGAGATCCTCATCACACTGGACGATGCTACGAGAGTAGCAGCTGAAGCAGTGGGAGACATGCACCTATCTTTTGAAGACAAAATTTTAGTTTTGAGAGATGTTCTTTATGTTCCTGTTTTTCGGAAAAACCTTATTTCAGCTTCTAAACTATTTTCTGATGGATATTCTATTCGTTTTAATAAGCAAGTTACTATTTTTTGTAACGATGTGTTTATCTGTCATGGAAGTTTACGGAACAATCTCTATACTATTAATTGTGCACACCACTCATAAAATGCATCTTATAACACATCGACTGTTTCGAACAATAAGAGAAAACGTTCAGAAAACGTGAACGAGACACTTCTTTAGCATCTCAGATTATGTCATATTAATCTAAATAAGATCCAAAGGTTGGTGAAAGATGGTTCACTGTCGGACCTATAGATTGTACCACTTCCAACCTGCGAATCATGTTTGGAGGGTAAAATGACCAAGAGGTCATTTGGAGCCAAGGGGACTAGAGCCACATAAGTGTTGTAAATCGTTCACACTGACATGTGTGGTCCAATGTCAACCAAAGCTAGAGGTGGCTATAAGTATTTCGTGACATTCATCGATGATTACTCAAGGTTCGGGTACATTTTCCTCATGAAACACAAATCGGAAACCTTTGATAAATTCAAAGAGTTCAAAGCCGAAGTGGAGAATCATAGGGAAAAGAGTATCAAGTTTCTACGATCCGATCGTGGAGGCGAATACCTCAGCGATGAGTTTTTGAACTACCTGTCAGATGAGGGTATTGTTTCCCAGTTGACTGCACCCGGAACCCCTCAACAAAATGGGGTTGCAGAACGAAGAAATAGAACACTATTAGAAATGGTCAGATCCATGATAAGTTATTCAGATCTACCCAAGTCATTTTGAGGTCACGTCTTGGAAACAACGCTTATGTTCTGAACTTAGTGCCATCCAAATCGATTCCCAAAACCCCTAGAGAGTTGTGGACTGGGCACAAGCCCAGTCTGAGCATCTAAGGATCTGGGGGTGTCTGACATACGTGCTAGACAAGGAAGCCGGTAAGTTAGTTGAACGTTCGGAGCTAAGGCTGTTTATTGGATATCCCATGGGAACGAAGAGGTGTATGTTTTATGGTCCCGAAGATCAAAAGGTGGTAATCAGTAAGCACTTTAGATTTTTGGAAAAAGACTTTATGTACAATCGAAAGCCCAAAAGTGAGATTACCTTAAATGAATTAAGAGGGCAAACTCCTATACCAACTGTACAAGTTGATATACCAAGCGTCACACCAACACAACTGGAACCTCGTCATAGTGGGAGAGTTGTCCGAAAACCTGAGAGATTTATGGGAATAAGAGAATCTTCGGATTTGATCCCTGAGGATAATGAATCAGACTCCTGGTCCTACAAGGAGGCGGTCCAAGATAAGGATTCAGAATCCTGGCAAACTGCGATGGAAGCCGAGATGGGCTCAATGGATCACAATCAAGTGTGGGAGCTAGTTGAACCACACAGTGGGGTAAAATTCATTGGATGTAAGTGGGCATACAAGAGAAAAAGAGGACAGGACGGGAAGGTGGAAACCTTCAAAGCTAGGCTTGTGGTAAAGGGATACACTCAAAAGGAGGGTATCGATTATGAAGAAAACTTTTTGCATGTAGCCATGCTTAAGTCCATCCGTATTCTCTTGGCAATAGCTGCGCATCTAGATTTTGAGATATGGCAAATGGATGTCAAGACAGCTTTCCTTAACGGGAGTCTTGACGAGGAAATCTATATGCAACAGCCCGAAGGTTTTATCATGAAAGGCCAACAAAACCTTATTTGCAAGCTAAGAAAGTCCATTTATGGACTGAAGCAAGCATCTCGGGCTTGGAACTAATGTTTTGATCAAGTAATCAAATCTTATGGGTTTGATCAAAATAATTTCTAGAGTTGTGTGTATAAGAAGTGTGACGGAACTGCTTTGGTATTCCTAGTACTATACGTACACGATATTCTACTCATCAGAAACTATGTAAAGGTTTTGTCAGACGTAAGAGTATGGCTGTCAAAACAGTTTGATATGAAGGACTTAGGGGAAACCGGTCATATTCTTGGGATCAAGATCACTCGAGATCGTAAGAAAAAAATGATAGGCTTATCTCAAGCTTCATACATAGATGCCATTTTGAAGCGATTCAACATGTAAGATTTCAAGAAGGGTTTTGTACCTTTCATACATGGAATCCATCTATCCAAAGACATGTGCCCTAAGACACAAAAGAAGATAGATAACATGAGAGACATTCTTTATGCGTCGGCAGTAGGAAGCCTCATGTATGCTGTTGGTCCTGGTGCAAACGAGTTTTACACGTGTATGGGGGGGGAATACACGTGTTCAGTGATTTTTAAAACTTTTTCTTCACTGAGGTAAGATGGGTTAGGTTATCCTGATATTTTTGCCCTGAGAAGCACAAATCGCCCTGAGTCAAAGTCTACTGAGACAATGATCCTGAGCAGCTTTCAGAAATTTCAGATTAGCCCAACTGATCCTGAAGTTATCAGAGATCCTGAGGAGCTTGGATTAGATAATTATCTTACTGAACACTCAGTAGAGTTAATTCAGTTTGGTAACTATCTGTTCTAGCTACTCAAGTGTGCGGAATGGTTGGCCCTAAGTTTATACTCGTTTTAGCTTTGCTGAAAATCTTCTTCCTTTTAATAAAACAGTGATTAAGGCTGTGATCACTTTGATGCAAGTTCAGTGGATCGGTTCCGACTGAATATCAGTAAAATCAGCTTTCAGTGAAAAAACATGCAACAGATAAAATGCAGTACAGAAAGCAAACAACACAACAATTATAGTGGTTCAGAGACTCAAGCTCCTACGTCCACTCTCTCTGATCTTCAGAGAAATTCCTTAACCACTTCCTAAAGCTTTCAGGCTAACTCACTGTAGCTTACTCACTTTTCTACCTTGAGTTTTCTGGCTGACTCACTGCAGCTTACTAACTCAAACACACACAAGTGTTCAGACTACCGTAAGTAGCTTACTAACTTCTTCTCTAGAGTTTTCTGGCTGACTAACCTGCAGCTTACTCACTCTTTACAACTCTAACTCACCAACAAAACACACACACTCAAACTACCTTATCAAAGGGTTTGGGTTTGGGTTGGTTTCCAATTAGGGTGAGATATCCTTTACAATAAGAACAAATGCAAAGGCTAGGATATCTCTACTAAGCTTTGGATATTTCTACCAATCTAGGCTTAGTGAATGAGCTCTCTCCAATGTGAAACACTTGGGAAATTCTAGGGTTTTCGAGTGCTTCAATTTGCAAGAATACGAATGAGCTCTTGAGTTGCTTTGAAATTTTCCGTAACCTTTCAATGTAGAAGGTCACTGGTATTTATAGGCAACTTCTCCAAAGGTTACTCTTGAAAAACTATCCGTTGGAAGAGATAGTATCAAGGGTTTCCTCTTCTGGTTATTGATGAACGACTATTTTTAGGGTTTGAACACTCCCTTGCATGTTTTAGGAAATATGCAGCCAAGTAGCCAATCATCAACTTTTGTGAACTGGAAGATATCAGCTCTGACATTTCTTTAGTGAGATGTCGCTTTCAGTGTCAGTACAGTACAGTGATGTTGCCTCCTCATTGGTTGAAATCTTTGTTTGAGCAGAGACTACTAAACGACTCTTTTCCCTTGATCTGATACGTTCCTTAATGTCCACAAATGTCTAACATTCTGTTTGTTTGTACTAGGAATGAACATAACACTATTTTATAAAATAGTTGTTTAGGGTCCTTTTGATCAGTATAAAAACAGTCTTCGGGATCTTCTGTTCTTCAGGATTCTTCTGATTCTTCAGAGTCTTCTGAGTCTTCAGGATGTTTCTGATTCTTCAGAGTCTTATGAATCTTCAGGATGTTTCTGATTCTTCAGAGTCTTCTGAGTCTTCAGGATGTTTCTGATACTTCAGAATCTTCTGAGTCTTTAGCATACTAAAATTTCCTGATCTATATCTGCTGACTATACATGGTGCAGATAATCCTGAGTCCTAATATCTAATGAAACCTGATCCTGATTCTATTCTATCAAGATGTCCTGATACATGTCATACTCAGGGTTTTGGGATCTAATCAAAACTTCTTTATTAAATTCATCTCCTAATAATTTCCCCCTTTTTGATGATGCCAAAACCATCTTGTTACATTTGAGAAAATCTAACCTATACTCAGGTTTTAGTTAACACAATTTTTTTTCCCAACAATTTCCAACCAGGCATATCAAAGTAAATAAGGACATGTAAGAAGATAATGAGATATTATCTTTGAGTGCAGAAGATAAACTTTTCATTTATCAGAGGATATGCATTACATCTTGCAATGAAAAACAAAATCAAAAAGACATAAACATAAATATTACACATCTTCAGTCTTCAATCTTCTTCCACCTCATCATCAGGAACATCCAAATTGAACATTCCATAGTACCTTTTCTTCAGCTTGTCCCTCTTCTTGATGATCTCAGGTTGGCTTCCTGTTAGTCCCAACTGAGCAGCATATTCAGCAACTTCGTTGGTAATAGCAGCTTCATTAATGACTCTTGTGCTGAATCTGGGAGCTGGGTACTTGTATTGACCCGGAGCTTTCAAAGATACATTATTCTGATCAGCTAAGTTTATCCACTTCTAAAGAGATTCAGGATAGAACGTTAGCAGATATTCTAAGAAGGCTTCATCTCTGTCAGGGCATCCTTCTCTCCATTCTTGTAGGACATCATGGCTAAACCAGAAGGTTCTCTTAACCTCTTCCCAAGCATCATTGATCTGGAGTGGCATCCATTTATCAATGTGCGGCCATTTTTGAATTCTGGTTTGTTCTATTGATTTGCCCCATCTCTTCCCCATGAAGTTCCTGAGCTTTCCTCTCTGTTCTTCTTCTTTCTTCTTCCTGGTAAGCTCTGCCCCTGATACAGACATTGCCTGTTTCCTCTCCTTTTCAGCACGGAGGGCAATGAGCTTGTTATGCCAATCAAAGTCTTTTACTTGGGCACTTGTATCATAAAGTACCAAATCCCTCTTGGAGCAGTCTCTCTGACTCAGTTTCAGCTTCCATCTGATCTTCAGATTCCTCAGGTTCAGAGAAGTCCACAACTAGCTTCCTTTGGATTGGTTTTGAGATTTTCTTCTTCTTCCTCTCGGCTTCCACAGATGCTACCGATTTCCTTTTCTCAGCTCTTTTAGGATCAGCAGTTTCCACCATAGCATGAGCAGCAGCAGTTAGGCTAGTTTCAGTCTGTCTCTTCTCTGATCTCCTTAAGATCATTGCCTCCTGAGCTGTCTCTCTGTCTGTCTGAAAGAATTCAGTATCTTCAGGCTATACTGACTTCAGTTTTTCAGTTTCTTCAATTTCTTTCAGAGTCTTTAGAACATGTTGAGCTTTGAGTTCTTGCTGAGCTTTCCTCTCAAGGGTTTTCTTCAAATGCTCATCTAACTTACCTTTTGTGGAATGAGCAGTCCTTTCCCCCTTTTTGGCATCATAGATTGGAAGGATCTGGGAAAGTGTAGCATCCATGTGAAACTGTTCTTTGTTGATAACTCGTATTTCCCCAGCTAAAAAATCCAGCTCATCATCCATTCTTCTTAGGACATTCTTGCCTACTGATACTTCTTCAGAAAGTGGTCCAAAATGTTGGGCAAGAACTCCATGCATCAATTCATTCATCTTGTCAACGAGTAAAGAGCTCATGGATTCAACAGCAGATTTGATCATCTCCTCATTCTTCCCTGCTAGCTTCTTCTCAAGATAGGTAGTCCTCTCAATGTATTTGACATTCAGCTCTTCAGAGATATTTTTGGACACTCCACCTATCTGAGTCTCCAAAGCTGTAATCTTTTCAGTAACTTCCCTCTGAGCTGCTTGAAGGTCTGTAGATGTGCTCAGCTTAGCCATGATTTGAGCTTGATCATTTAGAGCAGTATCCATCGTTTTGAATTGATTAGCCATCATAGATTCCATCTGAGTGAGCTTGGCTGTCATCGGCTCAACTTTCTTCAATTCCTCCAAAACTGGAGTCAGATTAATCAACTGAGCGTGAGATGTATAGCTCGATTGAGCCTCAGTCTGCATACCACAATCAACAAACTTAACGATAGGAACTTCAGTAATTTTGGCATAATGAGTTATAGTGCCAAATGGTACCTGAAGTGGTCTATCTTCAGTCTGAGGATTAGCAGTGATAACAACTGGCATGACCTTCTCAGCCTGAGTATCTTTCTGTTTAGGTTCAGGTCCTTTCTGTCCATCTCCATCCTTATCTTTCTCAGCTTCCGCCGCACTCCCTTCTCCTTGTTCACTGGGTTTCCTTTCAGCAATTTTGCTTTTTCACCAAATTATCAAAGTCTGAGATTCTCATTCTGAGTTTGGCTTTTCTGAATCCTGAGAATTCAGTAAGAATAACAGTTTCTTCAGCCCACCAATCTTCTCCTTTGAATGCAGCGATATTCAGCATCTCTGGTAGGGTCTGATTCAGGATGTACACGGTTGTCCTGAGTCTGATAAATAGATCCTGAAGGTCAGGGAACTCTGAGAGTTCAGGATATCTATCAAGGAAAAATCTTTCTCCCTTTCCTCTCCTCTCAGCTTCTTCGGCTTCTCCTTTCTGAGGTGGTGGAGGGACAGTTGTCTCAACGGGCTGGACAAACTGTAGGGCTAATGGATCAAGAAACGGTTCAGTGAGAAGAGCATCTAGATTCAGTATGTCCTGGGGTTCATGTGGCTCTGAGGGTTGTGAGGTTGGGATCTGAATTTGACTTTCTTTAGCAGGTTGTTGAGAACCTGTAAAGATCTCTTGAGATATTTTGTCCTGAGCGATGGAAGTTTCCATCACCTCTGAAAATACATTTTCTTCAGCAATCTCCTTTTCCCCCAAATTTTTTTCACTGCTTGAGCCAACACTTGGAGAGGTGATTTCAGACCTTGCTGTCCTTTAGTATGGCTTTCATCAGTTGTACTCGCCTCTTTTTCAGCAATTGTCTGAAGTCATTTTCGTTTCTGCTGGGCTAAGGCTTTAGTCTTCATCTTTTCACCAGCTTCCTTCTTGAGTTTCAGAAGGGCCTTCCCCCTAGCTTGCTTGTCCTCCTCTTTGCTGGACACAGTGATTTTCTAAACAACTTTCCTAGTTTCCCTCACGGATTCAACCACTGGAATCTTCCCTCGGCTTCTTCTTCTGCTGTCTCCTCCTGAGACTCAGCTGGCTTATCTTTCTTTCCCTTTATCCCTTTCTTTGTTGATCTAAATAAATTTTGGCTGTAGGATAAGCATTTGATTTTGCAAAGATATCCTCCTCTTCTCTGCAAGTTTCCAAGATGTAGGCAATCTTGGTGCCGTGTAGGATCATTTTCTTGATCACAATACTGCCATCTTTTTCTTTTTCTACATGGTCAGCTTGATCACAGATTATCTTTATCAGATATTGCAACCAATTGAAATCTTTAGAAGGAGAGTCTTCAATAGCAGCCATTAATCTCAGCTTAGGCCTACTAATCTGTTCGAGGCTTCCTGTCCCACTCATGAGGCATCTGCTCACAATGTCAAGAAGTACCCGGTACTTGGGCTTCAAATACTTCTTATTTAATGTGGCCTCAAGCTTAAAGGGGGCTTCCACAATCCTATCCAAGTATTCTTGCTCTCTTCCCATCATGTACACAGTAGGATTCTCCCCTCTATCATTCAATTCATAGACAACATTTAAATTATCCGGAATGATATAGAGCTCTCTAACAAAATCTACATACTTTGTACCATGTTCCAAATGCGAGACGGTAACCCTAGACTCAATGTAATTTTCATCATCTAGTTGTATATTCGCCACAAATTCGACTACCTCTCTTGGATATTCTGCCTCTGGGCGATTCGCGATTAGGCAGGTAAGTTTTGCTAACCGGATCATGTACAGCGCCTCCTCTTTGTGTGATGCATTGGCTGTACCATCTAGAGAAACAACATTCTCGTAGCATGGTTTGTTAGAGATATCAAGTTTATCGAAGATTGTGAGAGTCACCTTTGAAAATTTCTGTGAAGGGTTTTTGGAAAGTGAAGAACTTTGGGTAATCGGAGTTTGAAAGCAGAGTATCGTGAAGATGAAGGTTTTTTGAAATAATGGCTTGAATGGATTCTTTGTAATGGATATAAAACCTTGATTTATGGAAAATCACGTAGATGAAAAATTTGACGGTCAAGATTAAAATCGGCTAAAAATAGGTAATTGAAAGGACGATTTTGCAAGTACTTAGCCGCCAATTTATCCTTATTGGTGATAAATGAACAATGCATTTAATTACTGTTCCTGCAGACCATTGACTTTTCTCAAGAATTTCAAACATCCCGCCCAATTATTTCTTCAGGTGTTTTGTCATTTATTGCCAATGATTACTGAGATTCAGTTTTAGACAATAAATGAAGTGCATGAGTCAATACTTCTTCAGACTAATTTTAATCATCAGTCTTACTGAGTTTTGACCTTGATAAAATGTCAGTATAAAACTGAGTACTGAACTTCAGGATTACTAAGTTTCCCAAGACTCAGTGTTCAGGACTCTCACTTTTATCCTGAGTTTTTCAGTAAAATCCTGAAAAAAAAACTTCATGCATCTGAAAACCTTCAATTTTTCAGTTTTGTCTTATTCAACTGGATCCAACATACCTAATTCAACTAATAGTTCCTGAAATCTTGATTCAGCCAAAGGTTTAGTCAAGATATCAGCTCTTTGTTTATCAGTATGAATTTTCTCCATTCTGATATCCTTCTTTTCAACATGATCTCTGATGAAGTGATATCTGATATCAACATGCTTACATCTGGTGTGCAATACTGGATTTTGTGTAATAGCAATTGCACTATTATTATCACAAAATATAGGTACTTCATTGGCTACAATCTTATAATCCCTCAATTGTTGTCTGAGCCAAAGAATCTGTGCACAACAGCTTCATGCAGCCATGTATTCAGCTTCAGTAATACTTGTTGCTACTGAGGTCTGTTTTTTTGAAAACCACGATATCAGTTTACTTCCAAGAAATTGACAAGTTCCTGTGGTAGACTTCCTGTCAATTCTACATCCTCCATAATCAGCATTTGAATAACCAGTTAATTCAAGGTTATCATCAGCTGGACACCATAATCCTCTATTCATAGTGCCTTTAAGATATTTCAGAATCTTCTTGGCAGCCTTCATGTGACTAGCCTTAGGATTAGCTTGGTATCTTGCATATATCCCAACATCAAATGTTATATCAGGCCTACTTGCAGTGAGATATAGCAATGATCCAATGATCCCTCTATAATCAGCGTGATTTACTGATTTGCCTTCAGGATCAGTGTTGTAGCATGGGATAAACCCGACCTCCCACCGGGGCACAAAGGACCATAAACAATCTGACAAGAACTGCATGAAGCGACCTCTATAAGAGGACCAAGGGATCAGCCCACGTAATTCCCACAAGACCAAACCTTCAAGTCGCAAAGGTCGGTAACTCGGGTAGTCGGCAGTTCGGGAAGTCGCGATGCGATTTCCGCTTTATATCCTCAAGTCGGAAGCGACATGCACCAGCCATAACTATACAGTTCATGTGGTCAATGACAGCCCCCGACACGCCACTAATCCACCCTCCACATCCGCTCCACGATTAGCGCACGCTGAAGATGGACGATTTCTGGCCTGTCAAGGCGAGATTAATGGTTCCCTATATTGTAGCCCTTTCATAGGCATTGATCCTTATGTAAATTCCCACCCAAAGGGTGGGAGTCATAGTATAAATAGACCACCACAACCACCTCTGTGAAAGGTCGAACAACTTAGACTTCTAGGCATATACATACATCCTCTCCCTGGCTTGGACGCCCCGGGACGTAGTCTGATTCCAAAGACGAACCGGGTCACTAACTTCTTTGTCTCTTTCCCTGATTCGATTGCCTTTAGCATACGTATTTCATAATAATTATTGTTTAACTAAGTAGATAAAAACCAGTTACAACAATTGTCGCCGTCTGTGGGAAAACATTTCTTGAGAAATTTCAACAATTCTCAAGGAGATCTCACCTTCCAAACTCTAAGAAAAACAAAATGGCAACCAACCAGGGGAAAGCTGTAATCGGGAATGAAATCGACGTTCGTGATGGCGTTGAGGTTTCACTGAGTTCTCAACCCACTCATCGGACAGCCCCGACTGGTTCCCCCGACTAGTGGAATCTTGTCCAAACACCGGAGGATGCCAAAGCAGTGATGGCCATCCTCAACAAGAAACGTCTCAATTTTGGCATTGACGCCGGAACCTGCCCCCAGCCAAGAAAATAGCCCATGACGCCGGAACCTCCAAGGGTAAACGCGTTATGACGGAAAAGGGACGGTCCACGGGCCAACTGGCGTACAACGCGGCTAAACATCTGGACAGACCAGCGGGTTCGAATAGTGTATTCACCCATCTCGGAAGCCAAGAAGCCCGGAAGGCCCTCATGAGGGGCGAGGACGAGGCTCACTCTCAACCACGCCATGATGAATAGGTGGAAAGAGATCTTTCCATGGCCCTGGACATGCACCACAGAGGATCGCCGAGACATTCGGCGTACCATCATGGTCATGGGCAGGGGGCCAGTAACCCACGCGATGCTCAGGTGGCGGCATTGGCTAGGACCGTCCAATAGGTGTTGGAAAAGGTGGGTAACCAGGATAGACCGTCTGGGTCTAACACTGACCTTATCATCCCCGATTCGCCCTTGGGAACTATGATCACTCTGGCACCTACCCAGAGGAAAATCAGCATAGCGGCTCTAGATCGCTACAACGGGAGTACAGACCCCAGAGTCCATATGGCGAAGTACAATGGGTATATGGCCTCAATGGGGGCATCAGATGTGACGAAGTGTAGACTTTTTTCCCTGACGCTGAGCGACCAGGCCCACATGTGGTACACTTCGCTGCCATCTCTCTCCATTGATACATTCGAGCAACTAGCTCGATTATCCTTGGGCCACTATACGGCGATGGAGCCTCGACCTGCGACAAGGCAGAGGCTCATGAACATGCTTCAGGGGGAGATGAAGTTGGATCGATCCTATTTTGAGAGGATCGATAGACTTATCATTGAAGGCGACCCCATTGGGGATGAGGCCAAGCTGCTGGGGGCAGTATCTGGCCTCAGGAGAGGAACCAAGCTATGGCGGCGTATGACAGCTGACTACCCGACCAACTAAGCCGATTTCAGGAAATGGGCCAGCTCCCTCATCCATACAATGGAATTGCTAGAGACCCGGCTCTCAGAGACAAAGGAAGTCGCGGAGCCCAAGAAAGGTTTCAAGAAAACTGGGGGTCATTACAAGACACCCGACAACTTCAAACCATTTTAGGAGTCCATTCCGGTGAAGCTGATGGAGGCTCTGGGTATGAAACCTGGTAACGTTTATACCCAGATCCAGGGACGAGACATATTGCGAGCACCCCGCCCCATGAAAGACAAAAGCCGGCAAAACCCGAACAAGTATTGCCACTATCATGACCAGAGGGGACACTACACCAGTGAGTGTCGAGATCTGTTGAAGCAGTTGTGGAAGCTTTATGAAGATGACCGGCTGAATGATTTTGTCAAGAATCCAACCCGGGCCGGGAGATCGGGTGCAAAGAGAGTCCGTGATAGGGGGCACAGGGCGAGCTGCCTGTGCCACCTATACCAGAGGGCACAGGAGGTTGCGTCATCCACACCATCGCGCCCCTTGCCACGATAGGGGGCCTATCTCCGGCCTCCTCATCAAAGCGTCGCCTAAAGGCGGAAGTCATGTCAATGGAGAATGCTCAAAGAATGGTGCTGCCCATCTTGGCTGTGACCAAAGAAACCCGCAAAATTGAGTTCGGGGAAATAGACAAAGTTGGAGTCTTGTACCCGAACATAGACCCATTGGTCATAAAGGCCAATATCACGGGGACGACTGTATGCCGGATGCTGGTCGACGGGGGGGCCTTCTGCAACATTCTGTTTAAAAAGACCCTAGACCAACTTGGGGATTACGAAGCATACATCACCCCATGCGATCATACAGTGAAGGGCTTCGGGAAAGCGACAGTCAAACCTCTGGGCAAGATCCACTTGTCTGTGGAGCTCGTATCCACCTTAGATGAGACGGTCAGGAACACTAGGCTCCTAGATTTCCTTGTAATCGACCTCCCGAGCACCTATAACGGCTTCCTCGGGAGGCCATTTGAGCACGAATTTGAGGCTGCGTCCTCCACCTATTATTTTTGTGTAAAGTGCCCCACCAAGGGTGGGCTGGTTGGCACCGTTAAAGGTGACCAAGTGGATGCAAGAGGTTGTTTGCTTTATTCTTTGCCTTATTCAAATTCAACACACACGTTTAGTCGTCACATAATGACACTGGATCACAAAATGCATGATAACATGCTGGATACTGAAAAGAAAAGTAAGAAGAGGAAGCGTGACGAGTTTGATCCAAGAATGGGTCCCGAGCCCGAAGATTTTATACTCGAGGCCGAGATAGATGATCCACGACTCGGGGGACCCAGAGCGGTACCCGGGGAGGAACTCGAAAGGGTCAAAGTGGACCCAGCCCAGCCAAACCTGGAGATCATCATTGGATCCAAGATCCCCGACGACCTAAAAATTAAAGTCATCGATTTCCTCAAGAATAACCTAGACGTTTTCGATTGGTCAGACAAGGATATGGTCGGGATCGATCCTGAGATCACATGTCACCGATTACACATTGACCCAGCCCGAAAACCAGTAGCTCAGAAAAGAAGGAAGTTTGGTCCAGAAAAATATGCGGCCCTCGCTGAAGAGGTGAAGAAGTTGCTTGACAATGACCTGATCATGCAGGCCGACCAACCACAGTGGGTCGCAAATGCGGTCCTTGTAAAGAAATCAAATAGGACTTAGCGACTTTGCATCGATTTCATAGATCTTAACGAGGCATGCTCCAAGAATTTCTTCCCGATGCCGCATATCGACCACTTAATCGACAATACGGCGGGCCATGAGATGATGTCTTTCATGGACGCATTTGCCGGGTACCATCAGATAGCTATGCACGAGCCCGACAGGCAGCACACTTCATTTTTAACAGAGAAGAACATGTACTGTTGGAAGAGAATGCCTTTTGGTTTGAAGAACGCCGGGGCAACATATCAAAGGCTGGTCAATCATATGTTTGTTGAGCAAATAGGCAAATCGATGGAGGTGTACGTTGACGACATTGTCGTGAAGAGTCCAAAAAGGAAGATCATTTGGCTCATCTGGCGCAAGCTTTCGAGATACTCAGGAAGTTCCTAGGGCACCTGGTCAGCAAGCGGGGGATTGAAGCAAACCCAGCCCAGGTGCAGGCTATCTTGGATATGGGGGCCCCTAAAATGAAAAAGGACGTTCAAAAACTGACGGGGTGCCTGGCCACTCTGAACAGACTCATTTCCCGAATGGGGGATAAATGCAAGCCCATGTTCGACACCATCAGAAAGAAGGCGAGGTTCGAATGGACATCTGAGAGTCAAGATGCTCTTGACAAGATCAAAGCATATCTGGCCGACGTCAGCATTTTAGCCAAGCCGGTCCCTAGCGAGAAACTATTTCTATACTTGGCGACCTCAGAAACCGCCCTGAGCGCAGTGCTTGTACGGGCGGAGGGTCAGGCCCATCTGCCCATTTACTTTGTCAGTCAGACGCTAAATGAAACCGAGCACCGATACCCTCTTCTAGAGAAATCAGTCCATGCTCTAGTTATGAGTGTGAGAAAGCTGAGGCCTTACTTATTCGATCACCAAGTGGAGGTCCTCACTTCCTTACCCCTACGCAACGTTCTCCATCGACCAGATACATCGGGCCGATGCATCAAATGGGCCATCGAGGTTGGACAGTATGGGGTAGCATACGCGCCGCGGCCTGCAATAAAAGCTCAGGCCTTGGCCGACTTCATCATTGAATTAACTCCTCCTCCTGGGGCCAGCGGTTCGACCACCCCACCATGGGAGTTGTACGTAGACGGCTCGGCAACTGCCAACAAATCAGGGGCAGGAATTGTGTTAATCAACCTAGATGGGATTTCTTTTCAAAATGCCATCACTTTCGATTTCCCTGCCACCAACAACGAGGCCGAATATGAAGCGCTGATCAACGGTCTAGAAATGTCCACCGCAATGGGCATCAAGCGACTTCAAGTACACACCGACTCCCATCTCGTAGCACGCTAGATATCAGGGGAGTATGAGGCCCGAGACGAGCGGATGTCAGCCTACCAAGAGGTCGTCAAAGCACTTTGCCTGAAATTTGAACAAATCTACATCAAGCTAGTACCAAGGGATGCGAACTCCCGAGCCGATGCATTGGCACGACTAGCGACTTCGGAGGGACCAGCAGAGATGAGGGATGTCACCATCACAAAACTCTCCCACCCCTCCACTGCTAACACAACAGTCGCTGCCCTAGACACCCCGAGTTTAAGCTGGATGACCCCCATAATCGACTACTTGATGACTGGGGCATTACCAACCGACAGAATTCAGGCAAAGCAATTGCAACTAAGGGCAGCAAGGTACACATTGGTTGGTAACGAACTATATAAGCGAGGCTTCAGCATACCACTGCTCCGATGTGTTACCCCGGAGCAAGGGTAGGCTATCCTGCAAGATATTCACGATGGGGTATGTGGAAACCACACTGGGGGGCAGTTGCTTGCTCATAACACGATGAGACAGGGGTATTTTTGGCCAACTTTAAAGGCCGATGCCATGGTTTTCGCACGGAAATGCCACAAATGTCAAATACACGCACCATCAATCAAGGTCGCACCTGAGGAACTCACCAGCATCCTCAGTCCTTGGCCTTTTGCGAAGTGGGGGATAGATATCATCGAGCCATTACCAACAGCCCCGGGTTCAGTCAAGTACGCCCTAGCCGCAGTAGATTACTTCACAAAATGGGTCGAGGCTGAGGCTTTGGCGACCATAGATCAGGATCACGTCATCAAATTCATATGACGAAACATCATCTGCAGATTCGGCCTACCGCAAGCAATTATATCCGATAATGGGAAGCAGTTCGATGGTCATAAGATCGATAGTTTCTTCAGAAAATGGAAAATCACCAAGCTTTTCTCTACCCCTTATCACCCTCAGTCAAACGGTCAAGTCGAAGCTGTGAACAAGATCATCAAGCACACTCTGAAAACCAAGATTGAGGGAGGAAAAGGGAAGTGGGCCAGTGAATTACCAGATGTACTGTGGTCATACAGAACGACCTGCCAAAATTCGACCGGAGAGACCCCTTATTCAATGGCATTTGGCTCGGAAGCAGTCATACCCTCAGAGGTCGAATTCCAAACTCTCAGAACCTCGCAAATCGCGATCGACTGCAACGATGAGGCCTTGGCTAGAAACCTAGACTTGCTCGAAGAGAAGCGATTAGAGGCAGGTATCCAAAATGCGAGATACAAATAATAGTCCGAAAAATACTACAACTCTAAAGTGCGACTTCGAAAATTCAAAGAAGGTGACCTGGTCCTGAAGAAGAATTTCGGAGTAACCAAAGGAACTTTCGGACCAAACTGGGAAGGACTATACAAGGTCGCTCGAGTATTATCCAACGGGGCATACGAGCTCGAGAACCCAGATGGCACTCAGTCTCAGTACCCGTGGAATGCATCTCATCTGAAGAGATACTATCAGTAGTTTCGAGGCGAGTCAATAATAATGAGTTAAATTTTCTTTTTCACAATTCCTGTGTTTAAACCCAGGGAGGTCGCATAGATGAAACATCGACCTCCCCCGGGAACAACTTTCGACATATTTGCGGCGAGATCGCCACCCCTAGCGGTGTGATCCTCCCCTAACTTTATAAGATGACTAAGCGAGGTTCAATCTAAAATCGCAATGCCAATAAGACGAATGAACATACACACAGATTATAGTCGCATAAGGAAATCAAGTCGGCATAATAAAGGAAAGAAAAAGGTAGATTTCATTAATGACAACGAGCCCGAAGGTCAGTACATTATAAGAGCCCGAAGGCTAGATTACATCATGCGGAAACCAAGATACATCATGATAACTGATGACAAATGTTTTACTACAACCCAATATCCACGACTGGCAGACGACTTCCGGCTTTAAGGCATGCTGATCAAAAGTATTGTTGGAGATGGGGTTCAACAACTTCACAATCTCCTTTTTCTTATCGGGATTCTTGATGTCATCATTCTTAAGAACGATCAAGAATCCCATCAGCAGCACCATTGACTATGTTCAAAGGCTGCCCACCTAATTGTTGCTGAATAACGCTGGTGAGGGTGTGGGCAGCCTGCCTCTGGGATCTTGGGCTGGTAAACACCTCCCCTAGAGGCCAGTTGTGGCCTGCTCTTCGGGAGGAGCCGTGCCGAACATCTCAGCGACCTCATATCGTGCCCCAGCCTCATCCGTCTGAGTCTCGAGGACCACCTCGGAGTCTCCCGGCTGTGTCTCATCTGGATCGGGAGTGGGTTGCACGATCCGATTCTGATTAGGGAAGAAGGACAAATCAATGCCCAGATCTTCCAGATCTTTAATCTCCAGCACAATGTTGGAGGCAGGAGGAAGTCGCGAACGTAAGCAGTCAGCTCGGTCACAATGTCAGAGAGGTCGGCAACAGGGTTCTTCCGCCGAATAGCTCGGATAGCGCCCGCAACCGCCACGACATAGGTGAAGTTAGCATTCTGCTCTTCGACCTGCTTAAAGTGTGCATCTTTGGCGGCCAACTTCTCCCCGACCTCTACATCCTTGCGGATCAGCTCCACCTTCATCCAGGTCACGACCTCCTTCTCCTCCCCAAGCAATCTCTCGGCTTCCTTCAGCTGGCCCTCGAGCTCCAAGGCCCTCTTGGCCAAGTCAGCCTTGGCAACCTCCAGTTTCTTTTGCACCTCATAGGCAGCTATCAGTGATTTCGCTTGCTCGGAGGTCATCGCCTGGGCCTTCTCCAGTTTGGAGAGCTCGGATTGGGCGCATGCCTTTTCCATGTAGAGGGCGGCCTTCAAGGAGTGGACAACAGCCGAATACATATTGCCCGTGACTTGTTGGCGACGGGCAGAGGAGTGATCGTCCTTCGTCAATGCGTCCGGAACGTTCCTCATCGTCCGCTCCAAGTAGCTGGGCCAATCTCCGGGCGTGCCCTCCAGCGTGGGAATCTGGGATCTCAGGAAGCTTAACACCTCCGGTGAGAACTTGCTGGCCGTCAGCTCCTGACTGCAACAAAGAGGAACAAGTATATTATGTTCGGTCCCGGTTTTTGGAATAAACTCATCAAGAGTTGCAAACGCCCTACCTCTGCACCATTTCCTCATCCCAACCAATCCAGGAATCGTCCTCCGGATGGCGACCTCCCTCCCGAGCATAGGTCGACAAAGGTGTCGGGCTGGGAGCCACCCTTCCAGCGCTTACGGGTAGTTCCTACAAAGGATCCGACTAATGACGTATATAATACTTGAATTCTCGATGTAGATGCTACATAGTTGGTTCTCATCCTTCAGAGACTACGAGTGTAATAGGAGCATCCGTCGACAAAAGGATCACCCTAAGATGATCATTTCATGGCTATTGAGAACGAATTAAATCAGATGGTTCTATTTCTCAATCTTTCTGACTTGCTCCTACGGAACCAAGGTTGAAAAGATTGAAAAAATCAGTAATTCACAACCACTGATGAAGGATTCCTCGAAAAGTTAAGGATTAGTAATCTTTTTTAGAAATCGAATGGATTCGGTCTTATACATACGCGGGGAAGGTAATCAAAAAAGAAAGAAAACGAGTTCTTCTTTCTTTTATCACTTAGGAGCCGTGTGAGATGAAAGTCTCATGCACGGTTTTGAATGAGAGAAAGAAGTGAGGAATCCTCTTTTCAGGTGGATCGGTGCATGCCAGGTTCAGCTCGCACCCTCTTGGGAGGTCGCTCACCAGCCACAGTTGCGGGTTCGGCAGCTTTCTTCTTGCCTTTGTCGGCAGCAGGGGGAGGAGTCTAAACTGGAATGTCCCCATGGGCGGCAGTATCGGGCAGACGCCTCATGGAGCCGAGTACTAATCGAGGTCACTAGGCCATCGACGATGGTAGATCGGGATCTCCAGATCTAACATAAAACAGAACCTTTAGCGCAAAATCGTGAAATACACTTGAAAAGATGCGGCCGAGACTTACAGGGAATCCTCAAGTGGCGAGGGTAAGTATATAGTCTAGCTTGCAAGCGGTCGAGCTCGGAGCATAAGGTGTTGGAAGGGGCCACCGACTCCCATGCTTCTCCGACAAACCACCATTTCTGGTGTCACCCGTCAACCTTATTCGGAATCCCACTCACGAGCTCTTTGCCTCTATGAAGCCGCACAACGTGATAGCCTCCGGCCTGAGCAACGGGCGACATCACGTGAGATATCTCTCCGGGATTAGGCAGTCTTTTCAGCCCGCCTGCCCCAAAACGACCATGGTGGAGATTATGTAACTCCACCCATTGGGGGTGATCCGGTTGAGGCTCACATTCCAGGCCGCCAGCAGATGAGAAATGGCCGGGTGCAATGGAAATCGAATACCGGCCGACATGGAAGACTCATTCACAGCAATCATTCCGGGAGGAGGCTGATCGGCGCTTTCGTCCGTGGTCGGTCCATAAAAATGCACATCCCGGGGCACCTTGTACATACGACGAAGTCCCCGCACATACTGGTCAGAGAGCACAGATCGGTATCTCTTATCGGACGCCGCGAACTGAGATTCGGCCGACTTGCGGTATGCCCGGTCAGGCCGCTTGTACGGAGCTCGGTTACAATACAGATCATAATTGAAGACTCGTTCATAAGCCCCATAATCCGGAATCGGGGCAGAAGGACCCGCCGTTGGCGACTGTTCCCGTGGGACGGGATGAAGGAGATTAACATCCAATGGGGAAGATGGGTAATTTCGGCCAATTCTTCCAGAAATTGGTCATCCACCGGTTCATCATTGGCATCGTCTTCCCGACGGTCGCCCATAACCTGAGCCGATGAACTTTCACCCACATGCCCGGTGGCGAAGTAGGAGAATCGGCGGTGACGTAGGGTAATAGGAATGTCATCCTCAGAAGAAGAAGAAGCCACCATGGGCTGAGAGGCAAAGGGGGATTTGAAAACGATAGAATCCATAAAATCGAAGAAAAACACCAAAAGTGTTTACCTATGGTTGATTCCGCTTCAGGAACACGAGAATACATTTCTGGGGGAAGGGAGAAGGAACAAGGAAGAGTATCTTGAGGAAATTCTTTCGCAAGACAATCGCAGGAAATAAGGTTTTCAAAAACTAATTCCCCTCTATTCATCGAAGAAGAGGAGGGGCCAAAATAAAATTAGCCAAAGCTTCGGCCCCCTAGAAATTAAAAGACATGAAGGGCTCGCGTGAAATCCACTACGGCACCTCATTGGATGAAATTGCGGCGCTTTACGTCATCAGCCTGGCACGATATCATTTTGAATCCCTGAGATCGAGGGAAATCTGATGCGACGACTCGTATTATCGAGGTGGCTTTTCACCTGCCCGAGGATGGTAAGCCGCTCAAAGGAGACTCCCCAGGTCGGATGGTTGCGTGTCGATATCGTCCATGTGTCAAGTCAAGGTCCCTTCTCGGAACAAGCGACCTCAACTTGAGGGGCAATTGTTGTAGCATGGGATAAACCCGACCTCTCACCGGGGCACGAAGGACCATAAACAATCTGACAAGGACTGCATGAAGCGACCTCTATAAGAGGACCAAGGGATCAGCCAACTAATTCCCACAAGATCAAACCTTCAAGTCACAAAGGTCGCCAACTCGGGTAGTCGGCAGTTCGGGAAGTCGCGATGCGATTTCCACTTTATATCCTCAAGTCGGGAGCGACCTGCACCAACCATAACTATACAGTTCACGTGGTCAATGACAGCCCCCGACACGCCACTAATCCGCCCTCCACATCCGCTCCACGATTGGCGCACGCTGAAGATGGACGATTTCTGGCCTGTCAAGGCGAGATTAATGGTTCCCGATATTGTAGCCCTTTCATAGGAATTATTCCTTATGTAAATTCCCACCCAAAGGGTGGGAGTCATAGTATAAATAGGCCACCACGGCCACCTCTGTGAAAGATCGAATAACTTAGACTTCTAGGCATATACATACATCCTCTCCCTGGCTTGGACGCCCCCAAACGTAGTCTGATTCCAAAGACGAACTGGGTCACCAACTTCTTTGTCTCTTTCCCTGATTCGATTGCCTTTAGCTTACGCATTTCATAATAAAAACCAGTTACAACAATCAGGATCCATCTTGTAGTTAGTATTCATGGGAATTCTAACTGCATTGCAATTTTGTACACCATACTTTGCAATCAGATCTCTAGTGTATTTTGCTTGATTGATGAAGATTCCTTCCTTAGTTTGTTTCATCTGAAGTCCTAGAAAGAAATTCATCTCCCCCATCATAGACATTTCAAACTTTCCTTTCATCAGGGTAGAAAACTTTTCACACAACTGATGATTTGGAGATCCAAATATGATGTCATCTACATAAATCTGAACAAGTAAGATATCTTTCCCATCTTCTATCCTGAACAAAGTTCTATCAACTGTTCCTTTGATAAAACCATGGTCAGTAAGAAACTGAGAAAGGGTATCATACCATGCTCTGGGTGCTTGCTTAAGACCATACAAGGTTTTCCTAAGCCTGTAAACTTGGTCATTCTGACAAAATCCTGGAGGTTGTTCCACGTATACCTCTTCCTTAAGCACACCAATCAGAAATGCACTTTTCACATCCAGTTGATAGATTGTGAATTTCATGTGGGCAGCATATGCAAGAAACATTCTGATGGCTTCTAGTCTTGCAACAGGTGCAAAGGTTTCATCATAATCCAAGCCTTCTTCTTGGGAGTAACCTTGTGCAACTAGCCTTGCCTTGTTTCTCACAATGTTGTTGTTTTCATCTCTCTTGTTCTTGAACACCCACTTAGTTCCAATTACATTGTGCCTCTTAGGTCTGTCCACTAGCTCCCAAACTTCATTTCTTGTGAACTGATTCAGCTCTTCTTGCATAGCAATAATCCAGAATGAATCTTGTAGAGCTTCTTCAATCTCAGTAGGTTCTTTTTCAGATAGGAAGCAGCAGAACAAAGCACTTTCTCCATGGAACCTTCTTGTTTTGACACCTTCTGATGGATCACCCACAATCTGACTTGTAGGATGACTATCCAACCATTTTCTCCTAGATGTTCCCCCTTTAGTAGTATCCTCAACATCAGAAATGTTAGGTCCAGGTAATTCATCAAATTCAGGGAACAACAGAAAAGGAGAGAGTGAATCATCTTCCTCAGGGGAAATTTCATTCAGAACATTGTCAGAGACATTTGTTCCCCCTCGGTTGATAGATTCAGAGTTTGCCTCAGCTGTGACCACATCTTCATTGGCATTACATACCTGAGTCTGAACTGGTGTATGTTCAGATTGGTCAGCTTCAGTGTGTTGGCTTTCCTTCAGTGGAGAATTTCCATCCTGAGTCTCAACATACTGAACTTCTTTGTCTGAGTCTGATTCACTCCATTCGTAGAAGGTGACTGACTTCTTCTTTTCAGGTTCAGAGGATTTCTTTTTCAGGCTAAGTCTGGTGATACTGTTGGTCAGTTCTCCTGAGTCTTGTTCCTGTTTCTTTTGAACACAAGTAGATTCATCAAAAACAACATGAGGTGTTTCTTCCACAATAAGAGTCCTACAATTGTAAACTCTGAAGGCTTTACTGATTTCAGAATATCCTAAGAATATCCCTTCATCAGCTTTGCTATCAAAAGTTTTCAGCTGATCTTTACCATTATTGTGTATGAAGCACTTGCAACCAAACACACGAAAGAAAGAAACAAGAGGCTTCCTTTCATTCCACATCTCATAAGGAGTTTTTCCTGGATTATTGGTCAGCATGGATCTGTTCTGAAAGTAGCATGCAGTGTTGATAGCTTCAGCCCAAAATCTCTTAGGAATATCAGCTTCAGCAATCATTGTTCTTGCAGCTTCTTTCAGAGTTCTATTTCTTCTTTCAGCAACACCATTCTGTTGTGGGGTCCTTGCAGCTGATGTCTCATGAGCTATTCAATTTGATGCACAATAATCAGATATAATATGGTTGATAAATTCAGTTCCTTTATCTGATCTGATTTTGACCACACTCAGATTCTTTTCAGTACTGAGTCTTTTCAGTAGTTCAGGCAGTTTTGTCTGAGTCTCTTTCTTACTGAGTAAGAATATGACCCATGTTTATCTAGAGTAGTCATCAACTACCACAAGTGTATATTTCCTGCCATTAGTACTCACAAGTGTCACTGGGCCAAAGAGATCCATATGTAACAGTTGTAATATTCTGTCAGTAGAAACATCTACTTTGCTTTTGAATGATTCTCTGATTTTCTTTCTTTTCTAACATGCATCACATACATGATCTTTACTGAACACTTCATTTGGTAACCCCCTTACAAGTGCTAATCTTGCAAGTTTGTTCAGGGTTTTGAAGTTTAAGTGGTTCAGCCTTTTGTGCCACAGCCAACTGGTATCAGTAGAACTTTTTGCAACCAAACATGTATCTTTAGGAGATAATTTCCAATCATCAAGATACACATTTCCTTTTCTAGTACCAGTCAGTAGAATTTTCTGTGAAGCAGTGTCTTTCACATAACATAAGTTCTTTGAGAACTCAACAATGAATACTTTGTCACAGAACTGGCTGATAGAAAGCAAATTATGCTTTAAACCAGACACATATGAAACACCATGGATATGAACAGAATCAACTTCAAGAGTTCCATATGGTCAGTTTTTCCTTTGGAATTGTCTCCAAATGTGATATGAGGGCCCTTTTTGCTCAACATAATTAGTGAGTAATTGCTTATATCCTGTCATATGTCTTGAACATCCCCTGTCCAGATACCATACAGCAGGAGCCAATTCATTTCCACTCATCAGGGCTATGTTATCTTCATTCAGCTTAGTGCCCTTCTCTTTTCCTGAAAAATAGATCAGTTTTTAGGTACCCATTTGGTGTAGGGTCCTACCAGGTTAGTTGTACCTTTTGGAACCCAAATCTGCCTGATAACTCTAATTACTTTAGAGTGGCTGATTTATCTCCCATAAACATCTATATACACATTCACCACCCTAGGTGCCTTGGCAGTACCCTGTGTATGAGTGCCAGCCTTAGCATGAACATGAGCCTTAGAGTTCTTCTTGGGTTCAGGCCTCTTGTTCCAATGCTTTGGCCTTGGTGCAGCTGGTCTTTGTCTCTGCTGACTTGGGTTCAGGAAACCTTTACCCTTGGGCAAGTGGGGTTTAGGTTGCCTGTACTGAAATTGTGGTCTTACAGTAATCTGAGGACTTGGTCTTTTCAGTTGAGAATATCTCTGCTGAGTGTTTCTCTTCTGAAAATTCCTCTGATGATTCAGTGCAGATCACTTCAGGTTGGTATTCTTAGCCTGAGGCTATGAAGTACTGGCCTGAAAATTTCCTACTGAGTGTTCAGGTTTTCTAGCCTTTTCCTGAGGTTTGGGCTTTCTTTCCTGAACCTTCAGTTTTTCTGAAATCATAGGTCCTTTACCCTTGTTTAAAACTCTGGGCTATTCTTCAGTAAGAAGATTAGATGCCACTGGTTTAATAAAGACAGTCTTGGTGCTACTAGAAGCAGCATTCAGAAGACCTTGTGAGGTTCCCCTTGGATTATATCCCAATCCAGCCTTTATAGTTGCAGATCTTTGATAACTCTGAATTTCATCTATTACTTTAGATGCCGAATTCAATAGAGCTAACTTTTTCTGCGCACTATCCTCACATTTCTTTAGAGTCTCATGCTTCTCAAAGAGGTCATTGAACTCAGTTCTGATAAGCTGAATCTCCTCAGTGGATTTCTCTAATTTTCCATTCAGGATTTTTATCAATTTCTCTTTTTCTGAGAGTTGTACTTTCAGAACATCTAGTTCATCAGTAGTTCCCATCAATTGAGAAGTGATCTCAGCATTTTTAGAGTCTTTCCACTTTAGATTCTCAGCAGTCAGTTCCTTATTCTGCTCTTGAGTTTCTGTGAGCAGTTCTTGTAACACAAAATAGTCCTTCATAAGATTCTCAAAAGAGTCCATCAGGTCAAAGTTACTGGTTACAGTTGAACTTGAGAACTCAGGTGCTTGTGTAGGAGCAACAACAGAGATAGAAGAATTTACCTCCTCCATAGCAATAAGGCAGACATCATCACTATCACTATCTGAGAATATCTCATCTGAGGAACTGGATCCTTCTTCAGATTGTTCTTCTTCCTCAGCAATCATAGCCTTCTTGCTGGAGATCTTTCTGTCTCTCTTGGCTTGTCTCTCATTTCTTTCTTTAGCACTCAGCTCAGGACAGTCATATTGGAAGTGACCTTTTTTCTGACAGTTGTAGCATCTATTGGTGTCATCATCCTGATCACTTTCCTCCTTTGTCTTGGAGTCCTTTTTCTTGGATGAGGAGCTTTCAGTTTTATGGTCCTTCCTTTTCTCAGTGGATCTGTCCTCAGCTTCTGAGTTTCTCTTGTACCTGTGATTTCTGTAATATTTCTTATATTTTCCATATATGTTATTGAGTCTTTCAAACCTCCTTTCCATCAGTACTAGCTTATCTTCTTGCTCATCCTGATTTTTGGCAAGTGAGTTCTCAGACTCTCTAGATTTACAGGATTTCTCTTTGGCTTTAAAAGCCACATTCTTGCTAGATGAAGAATCATCTTTGCTATCAGATTTCTTAGTTTTCTTGTTAATCACAAACTCATAAGCTTTCAGTTCAGAGAAAACTTGTTGGTATTGCATGGAATCAATATTTTTGGTGTTTTCAATCACCACAACATGTATATCCCATTTCTTAGACAATCCTCTAAGAATTTTCAGTGCCATTTCTCTCTGTGGGTATCTTTTCCCAAGAGCATTCAGATCATTCACTAGTGAATCTGACTTCCAGTTTGTCAATGGATTCACCATCTTCCATTTCAAAGCTATCAAACTTTCCAATAGCAACAGAAAGTTTGTTTTCTTTAATATGATCTGTGCCTTGACACATAACAGCAAGTGTGTCCCATATTTCTTTTGCAGTTCCACAGTGAGAGATCATCCCCATAACACCATCATCAATAGTGCTATACAGAGTATCTTTAGCAATGTAGTCCAGATTGACTAACTTTCTCTCATCAGGAGTAAGTTGGTCATCAGGTTTTGGAAATTCATCTCTGGGATCATTCCTCTCAGTGTCAATGATTCTGGGATTCAGAATAGTATATCTGAATGGTCCTTTAGAAACCACTCTCCACATTCTTTCATGTTTGGAATATAGATGAGCCTGCATTCTCAGTCTCCATAGATCATAGCTCTCAACAGAGAACATAGGAAGTTTCTTAGAAGGCATGATGACTGAGCTTTGTAAGATATCAGGAATAAGATCTATTAAGTAGACCACCAAAGTCTTTCAGCAAATAAGACTATGACTACCAAAGCAAGTGGTCAAAATGAACCACTACTCTGATACCACTTGTTGGTCCCGGTGCAAACGAGTCTTACAAGTGTATAGGGGGGTGGAATACACGTGTTCAATAATTTTTAAAACTTTTTCTTCATTGAGGTCAGATGGGTTAGGTTATCCTGATATTTTTGCGCTGAGAAGCACAAATCGCCCTGAGTCAAAGTCTACTGAGACAATGATCCTAAGCAGCTTTCAGAAACTTCAGATTAGCCCAACTGATCCTGAAGTTATCAGAGATCCTGAGGAGCTTGGATCAGATAATTATCTTACTGAACACTCTGTAGAGTTAATTAAGTTTGGTAACTATCTATTCTAGCTACTCAAGTGTGCGGAATGGTTGGCCCTAAGTTTATACTCGTTTTAGCTTTGCTGAAAATCTTCTTCCTTTTAATAAAACATTGATTAAGGCTGTGATCACTTTGATGCAAGTTCAGTGGATTGGTTCCGACTGAATATCAGTAAAATCAGCTTTCAGTGATATAACATGCAACAGATAAAATGCAGTACAGAAAGCAAACAACACATCAATTATAGTGGTTCATAGACTCAAGCTCCTACGTCCACTCTCTCTGATCTTCAGAGAAATTTCTTAACCACCTCCTAAAGCTTTCAGGCTAACTCACTGTAGCTTACTCACTTTTCTACCTTGAGTTTTCTGGCTGACTCACTGCAGCTTACTAACTCAAACACAACAAGTGTTCAGACTACCACAAGTAGCTTACTAACTTCTTCTCTAGAGTTTTCTGGCTGACTAACCTGCAGCTTACTCACTCTTTACAACTCTAACTCACCAACAAAACACACACACTCAAACTACCTTATCAAAGGGTTTGGGTTTGGGTTGGTTTCCAACTAGGGTGAGATATCCTTTACAATAAGAACAAATGCAAAGGCTAGGATATCTCTACTAAGATTTGGATATTTCTATCAATCTAGGCTTAGTGAATGAGCTCTCTCCAATGTGAAACACTTGGGAAATTCTAGGGTTTTCGAGTGCTTCAATTTGCAAGAATACGAATGAGCTCTTGAGTTGCTTTGAAATTTCTCGTAACCTTTCAATGTAGAAGGTCACTGGTATTTATAGGCAACTTCTCCAAAGGTTACTCTTGAAAAACTATCCGTTGGAAGAGATAGTATCAAGGGTTTCCTCTTCTGGTTATTGATGAACGGCTAATTTTAGGGTTTGAACACTCCCTTGCATGTTTTAGGAAATATGCAGCCAAGTAGCCAATCATCAACTTTTATGAACTGGAAGATATCAGCTCTGACATTTCTTCAGTGAGATGTCTCTTTCAGTGTCAGTACAGTACAATGTTGTTGCCTCCTCATTGGTTGAAATCTTTGTTTGAGCAGAGACAACTAAACGGCTCTTTTCCCTTGATCTGATACGTTCCTTAATGTCCACAAATGTCTAACATTCTGTTTGTTTGTACTAGGAATGAACATAACACTATTTTATAAAATAGTTGTTCAGGGTCCTTTTGATCAGTATAAAAACAGTCTTCAGGATCTTCTGTTCTTCAGGATTCTTCTGATTCTTCAGAGTCTTCAGGATGTTTCTGATTCTTCTGAGTCTTCAGGATGTTTCTGATTCTTCAGAGTCTTCTGAGTCTTCAGGATGTTTCTGATACTTCAGAATCTTCTGTGTCTTTAGCATACTAAAAGTTCCTGATCTATATCTGCTGACTATACATGGTGCAGATAATCCTGAGTCCTAATATCTAATGAAACCTGATCCTGATTCTATTCTATCAAAATGTCCTGATACATGTCATACTCAGGGTTTTGGGATCTAATCAAAACTTCTTTATTAAATTCATCTCCCAACATATGCAATGCTGTGCACGAGACCGGATATTTGCTACACCGTAGACATGGTAGCAAGATATCAAAGTAACCCAGGAAATCAACACTAGACTACTGTTAAAAACATTATGAAGTATCTTAAAAGAACTCGGGATAGAATGCTGGTTTATCAGTCAGACAATTTGTTGGGATACATGAACTCGGATTTCCAATCGGACCTAGATTCCAGAAAATCTACCTCAGGTAGTGTATTTTGTCTGGGAGGAGGAGCTATAACACGGAGAAGCATTAAGTAGAAATGCATCGCCGATTCTACCATGGAAGCCAAATATGTAACTGCTTATGAAGCAGCGAAAGAAGCGGTGTGGCTCAAGAACTTCTTAGTGTACTTAGACGTTGTTCCGAATTTGCCCGGCACCATCACAGTTTTCTATGATAACGCCAGAGCAGTTGCAAATTCAAGGGAACCGAGAGCCCACAAGGCCATCAAACACATTGAAAGGAAATACCATCTTATACGAGAAATCGTTAAGAGATGAGATATAGAGGTGGCAAAGATCTCATCGGGAGACAACCTAGCCGATCCATTCACAAAGGGTCTGCCCCAGTTAACATTCGAGAGACATGTGGAAGGAATGGGTGTCAAGAGCGTTGTCAATCTGCTTTGAGTATAAGTGGGAGAAATGTTGTTAGGTTGATGTAGGTGACATTAGATGTCACCGTATAATACATTAGATATATTGTGGTAAACTTAAAAGCAGACTTTGAGTATAAGTGGGGGATTGTTGGGGTTATACTTGAAAGTATGCTTTTACTTTGTATAACCTATGTATTAAACACTTATTTACTGAAATAAATTATTTACCACTGTTGCTTTAAATATGATTGAATGTTATATATACATATTGCAAACCGTTTATAAAATAACACGTGTTACATTGTAGTTAACGTGGTGATACCAGATCACAGAAGATCACGTTAACAGTCCCTTGTAAACAAGTGTGTGTTTCATAACTTAGATGGATCTAAACAATCTATTGGTAGAAGTTGATGTGTAAGGCTCAGATTGACTTGTCTTGACCAAGAGATTACACTAGTGCATTTGATGCGCTGAAGTTGACCTACAGAGAGGATAAACTCATTCACACTGACTTAACGGATGAAGAGTTAGACCTCAGTGGTTGTTGATTTCTTAATCTCTTTCACTTAATAAGGACTGTGTGTGATTGGTAATTATTGATTTGACTTATAAATGGGAAGAGAATCACTGCGACTTCGATACCCTATATCTTGGGCAATAATATTAATTACATGACAGTTGCTAAATTAATATAGAGAATCGTGTGCTTGTAATGTCTTGCATGATTGGTCCCCTTAGTGGGCTCGTAACCTTTATCATACCAAATCTTGCAAGTGGAATTAATTTTCCGGTATGGATAATAAAGAAGCTGAGCTGTCCTTATTCCAAGGATAAATATATTAATTAATATAAAGCTTTTCAGTGGCTTAATTAATTAATGGACTAAATAATCTTAAACACGGGAAATAATAATCGGGAGCCATATTACCATAATATGGGTTGAGATGGATAGTGTAATATTAATTATATAGTGAAATTAATTAATATTAATGGGCTGAATTATATTGTGGCTCAATATTGGAATTCAGACCCATTGGAAGGTCCATTTTAAATCTCCTAAAGGCCCTCAAGTAGCCTGTTATGCTATATTCAAAAGATATAATGTGGGAGAATTTTCTATGTATTGAACTAAGAGAAGAATACATATATATACAAGTGAGATACTATTCTAACAAAGGCCCACTAAAGTTCCATTACTACTTATTATTCTAACACTCCCCCTCAAGCTGGAGCATAGATGTTAATCATGCCTAGCTTGTAACAAAGATAGTCAACTCTAACCCCATTAAGAGTCTTAGTGAAGATGTCTTCTAATTGGTCTTTAGTTCTCATATAACCTGTCGAAATTAGGCCAAGTTGAATCTTCTCACGAACAAAATAACAGCCAATCTCAATGTGTTTAGTCCGTTCGTGGAAGACCGGATTGGAGGCAATGTGAAGCGCAGCTTGATTATCACACCACAGTTTTGCTGGTATTGAGATCTTCAAACCCACTTCATTTAGAAACTCATATACCCATACAATCTCGCACACAACTTTGGCCATAACTCTATATTCAGACTCTGCACTCGAACGTGAGACTACTTTCTGTTTCTTACTTTGCCAAGAAATCAAATTTCCACAAAGAAAAACACAATATCCTGAAGTAGACCTGCGATCTTCCTTTGACCCTGCCCAATCAGCATTGGAATAACATTTGATAGGCCCGGTGAAAAACCCATGAAATGCGAAATAATCATGAAATGCATATAAAAACAGGGGTGAAGGAATGGTGATTACAGATTTTTGCGTTTTAAGCTCATGTGTTGTGTTTTGCTTATAATCGAATGCATGTGACAATATAAGAACGTAAAGCAATAAAGAACACAACAAAGTATAGTGGTTCGGAGACTCAAGCTCCTACATCCACTCTCCATGTTCCTAGGGAAATTCCTTCCAACTGGACTTATCACTCTCTCGGGTTCGCCTCTAGATATTTAACGAGCTCTCACTCAAACTGGACTTATCACCCTCTCGGGTTCGCCTCAGGACTTATCACCCTCCACGGGATTGCTTACAGATGTTTACCGAGTTCACACTCCAACGGGACTTATCACCCTCTCGGGATTGCCTACCAACTATCTCACTTCACCACTAGTTATCTCTTACGAGAATGGGGTTTGGGTTTGGTGTTGTCTCCAACTATGGTGAGATTTTCCCTTACATTTGTTTAGCCTCAATGCTAAGGTTGGGAAAATTTCTCTAAGCTTAGGATACATCGTGGGTTGCTTAGATTGAGTTCTAGAACACTCTTTGAATATATTTGTATATCTACAGACTTGTGTTCTATGGTGGGAATGCTTGAGTATATGTCCTCTTAGCTCTGTAGCATCGTTTGCTACATTCTCCTCACTTAATTTGATGGAAGATCTTGTATTTATAGTGTGGATTTGAATGTTACCGCTGGAGAGAATCACATTCAAATCCATTCTATTCTTGTATGTTCTACAGCTTCTTCAGGCTGGTTGTCTTCCTCTCATTGGTCCACGTCAGCTAAATTCTAACGGCTATATTCCTCAGTTTCTTTGCTTCGGAACATTCAGGTTATACTGAGTATTCAGTATCTTACTGAGTCTTCAGTAACTACTGTGACTTCAGGATTCTCTGAGTCTTAGTGTCTTCAGAGACATACTGAGTCTTTAGGATCTTCTGAGTCTTCAGGTTTCTCTGAGGCTTCAGGTTTTTCTGAGTCTCAGGTTACTCAGGGTTCTTGATTCAGCAGACTTCTCTTCAGCGGACCTTGTCTGATCAGGTATACTGACACTCAGGCTGACTGAGTTCAGTTCTTCTGACTTCAGACATCCTGACCCTCAGGTCACTTTTACTTACTGACCCTCAGATCATTTTACTTACTGAGCCTCAGAACACTTTAATTACTGAGTCTCAGATCACTTTTACTCAGGCTATCTGATTTCTTCTTTGCCTGATCTGATCAGCTCGACTGATCAGATCAACACATCTTCAGATCAACATATCAGGATAGCATCAGGTCATCATATCAGGTTAGCATATCAGGTTATCGTATCTGATCTCGATCACGTCTGATCTCGATCAGTCTCATCTGCTCATCTTCACATCTGATCTCGATCACGTCTGATCTTGATCAGTCTCATCTGCTCCTCTTCTGATTTGCAACCTTCTCTTCTGATCTTTTGGTCAGTTTCTTTCTGATCAGCTGGCTTAGCTTTTCTTCTCTTCTGAGTTTGCACAGCATATCGGTTTAACTTGGAACTCATCTAACTCATCTGATCTCGATCAGTCTCGTCTGCAGCCTCGTCTGATCTCGATCATCTTCTTCTGATTTCGTGAGTTCCCCCTCAACTTGTTATCTGTAAATTAGCTTCAATAACACAAGTTGATAATGTTTTGGCATAATTCATCAAAACTAAAATATCCCAACAATTTCCCCCTTTTCGATAATGACGCCAAAACATTAAAATATATGCATTTTTAAAGAAACGGGTATTTCTTTTAAAAAGATATGTTCAGGTGATCACATTAAAAGTGATCTTTTGAACTCCTGCTCTGATACCAATTGATAGGCCCGGTGAAAAACCCATGAAATGCGGAATAATCATGAAATACATATAAAAACAGGGGTGAAGGAATGGTAATTACAGATTTTTGCGTTTTAAGCTCATTTGTTGTGTTTTGCTTATAATCGAATGCATATGACAATATAAGAACGTAAAGCAATAAAGAACACAACAAAGTATAGTGGTTCGGAGACTCAAGCTCCTACATCCACTCTCCCTGTTCCTAGGGAAATTCCTTCCAACTGGACTTATCACCTGATAGGCCCGGTGAAAAAACTCGATTTTGCGCTTGCAGAAGCAAACATGTCGTGTGATGCATATAAAACAGGGGTGAAGGAATGGTGATTCCAGATTTTTCGCTTTAAGCTCATGTGTTGTGTTTTGCTTATAATCGAATGCATATGACAAGATAAGAACGTAAAGCAGTAAAGAACACAACAATGTATAGTGGTTCGGAGACTCAAGCTCCTACATCCACTCTCCCTGTTCCTAGGGAAATTCCTTCAATCACTTCCTAAGGTTTTCTGACTACCTCTGTAGTTTACTAACCTTTCTACTTTGAGCTTTCTGACTACCTCTGTAGTTTACTTACTCAAACTGGACTTATCACCCTCTCGGGCTCGCCTCTAGATGTTTAACGAGTTCACACTCCAACGGGACTTATCAGCCTCTCTCGGGATTGCCTAACAACTACCTCACTTCACCACTAGTTATCTCTTACGAGAATGGGGTTTGGGTTTGGTGTTGTCTCCAACTATGGTGAGATTTTCCCTTACATTAGTTTAGCCTCAATGCTAACGTTGGGAAAATCTCTCTAAGCTTATGATACATCGTGGGTTGCTTAGATTGGGTTCTAGAACACTCTTAGAATATATTTGTATATCTACAGACTTGTGTTCTATGGTGGGAATGCTTTGAGTATATGTCCTCTTATCTCTGTAGCATCGTGTGCTATATTCTCCACGCATCCACACTTAATTTGATGTAAGATCTTGTATTTATTGTGTGGATTTGAATGTTACCGTTGGAGAGAATCACATTCAAATCCATACTATTCTTTGTAAGTTCTGCAGCATTTTTAGGTTGGTTGTCTTCCTCTCATTGGTCCACGTCAGCTGAATTCTAACGGCTATATTCCTCAGTTTCTTCGCTTTGGAACATTCAGGTTTATACTGAGTATTTGATAATTCGAGTCTTGATAATTCATTGTCTTCTTCGAGATTCTCGATCTTAGTGTCTTCAGAGACATACTGAGTCTTCAGGTTTCTCTGAGCCTTCAGTTTATCTCGAGCCTCGGTGTGCGGTGACATCTTGAGTCTTGATTTTCTCGATTTTATCTTGAGTCTTGAAAACTCGAGTTTCATATGAAACCGGTTTCTTGAAACTTCATCGAGTCTTCAGAATCATCAGAATCTATCCTGATCTATATCTGCTGACTATACATTGTGCAGATAACATCCTGAACACTCTAAAACTGAATCCTGACACATCTATCAAGATTATCCTGAACATGTCATACTCAGGGGTTTTGGGATCTAATCAAAATCTTCTTTATTAAATTTATTTCCCAACAATTTCCCCCTTTTTGATGATGCCAAAACCATCTTGTTACAAAACACTTAACCTATACTCAGGTTTCAGTTTTTCCTATTACAAGATTGGTATACCTCCCAACAATTTCTTCAACAATAATCAGGCATATCAAAAGTAAAGACATGTAAAAAGATAATGAGGTATTATCTTTGAGCATAAAAGATAAAGTTTCATTGATGTATGATAGACTGTTACAGATTACAATGAACTTTTCAGAAATAAAGACAGAAACATAAAGAATTACAAGAGTCTTCAGTCTTGATTCTTCAGTCTTCTTCTGATCTTCAGCTCTGGCTCTTCATTAAAATATATGCAATTTTTAAAGAAACGGGTTTTCTTTTAAAAAGATCTGTTCAGGTGTTCACTTTAAAATTAGTGAACTTTAGAACTCCCGCTCTGATACCAATTGATTGGCCCCGTGAAAAACCCAATTTTGCGCGTGCGGAAGCAAACATGTCGTGTGATGCATATAAAACAGGGGTAAAGGAATGGTGATTCCAGATTTTTCGCTTTAAGCTCATGTGTTGTGTTTTGCTTTTAATCGAATGCATATGACAAGATAAGAACGTAAAGCAGTAAAGAACACAATAATGTATAGTGGTTCGGAGACTCAAGCTCCTACATCCACTCTCCCTGTTCCTAGGGAAATTCCTTCAAACACTTCCTAAGGTTTTCTGACTACCTCTGTAGTTTACTAACCTTTCTACTTTGAGCTTTCTGACTACCTCTGTAGTTTACTTACTCAAACTGGACTTATCACCCTCTCGGGCTTGCCTCTAGATGTTTAACGAGTTCACACTCCAACGGGACTTATCACCCTCTCTCGGGATTGCCTAACAACTACCTCACTTCACCACTAGTTATCTCTTACGAGAATGGGGTTTGGGTTTGGTGTTGTCTCCAACTATGGTGAGATTTTCCCTTACATTTGTTTAGCCTCAATGCTAAGGTTGGGAAAATCTCTCTAAGCTTATGATACATCGTGGGTTACTTAGATTGGGTTCTAGAACACTCTTAGAATATATTTGTATATCTACAGACTTGTGTTCTATGGTGAGAATGCTTTGAGTATATGTCCTCTTAGCTCTGTAGCATCGTGTGCTATATTCTCCACGCATCCACACTTAATTTGATGGAAGATCTTGTATTTATAGTGTGGATTTGAATGTTACCGTTGGAAAGAATAACATTCAAATCCATACTATTCTTTGTAAGTTCTGCAGCTTTTTCAGGCTGGTTGTCTTCCTCTCATTGGTCCATGTCATCTGAATTTCTTGGCTATATTCCTCGGTTTCTTTTCCGGAACATTCAGTTTTTATCTTGAGTATTGATAAATTCTTGTGTCTTCAGGATTCTCAGTCTCAGTGTCTTCAGAGACATACTGAGTCTTCAGGTTTCTCTGAGCCTTCAGTCTATTTGAGCCTCAGTGTTTGGTGACATACTGAGTCTTCATACTGAGTCTTCAGTTTTCTCAGTTTCATACTGAGTCTTCAGAAACTTCAGTTTCATACTGAAACTTCAGTTTCTTCAGAAACTTACTGAGTCTTCAGAATCTTCAGAATCTATCCTGATCTATATCCGCTGACTATACATTGTGCAGATAACATCCTGAACACTCTAAAACTGAATCCTGACACATCTATCAAGATTATCCTGAACATGTCATACTCAGGAGTTTTGGGATCTAATCAAGATCTTCTTTATTAAATTTATTTCCCAACATGAAGGATGAGCCAACCGAAGATGTGCGTCCATGGGAGTGACGATTCCTGTACATGCTAATGAATTAGGCTGCTATGTATCAAGGATATAGAGGCTGCCCGATTCATGTCCCTTACCAATAATCCTCTTCGTCGTAAGATCCTGAAGTAAACAATGATCAGGAAAGAATGAGACACAACTAATTAAGATTGCGAGTAAGTTTACTCACAGAAACCAAATTGAACGAGAGTTCAGGGGGACTGAGGACAGAAGACAAAGATAGGGAAGATGTTGGGTTAACAGTTCCCGATCCAATGACATGAGATTGTGAACCATCAACTAAAGTAACAGGAAATGCAGTATTATGTGGGTCAAATGTAGAAAATAAGCTAGAATTACCTGTCATATGATTCGTGGCACCAGAACCAATGACCCATTTCGATGATGAGGAAACAAGACATGCATTAGAATTACCAGACTCAGCAATAGTGGTAACATAACTTGCTTGTGATTGATTCACTTCCCGAAATTGCAACAACCTTGCATACTCATTAGTGGAAATAGTGACAAAATCATTAAAGTGACCAGATTTATTGCCACACAGAGCCGCTTGAGCAAACGGAGGAGTCATATTGCATAACTTTGGATAATCACATTTGATATGTCCAATCCCGTGACAATAACGACACTTCACAAAAGACATTTCTCCTCAAAACCACAAATCAATCAGAAAATAATGCCAGAAATAAATCAATTCCAAAATTCCAATTTCAAAATTTCACCAAAGATGTACCCAAACACGAAATTACACACCACTCGGATGTTGACCCAAACATGTACACCAATAGAAAGAGCTCAACGAGACGAGCTCAACGGAAGTCTCCGGAGGAAATTCCGGCCAAAAACGCGCCGCTGGAAGAATTGCTGCGAAAAATACTTAGTCGGCGCGTGTGGGCCCCACGCGCGGCATCCGAACTTCAGGCGAAGGGTCGCCGGGAGACGGCGCACCTCCCTGTGTGGGTGGAGTCGCCCGGATCTGAGCGAAAATGGTAAAACCCCAAATATGTGCCCAAACCCTAATTTATGAAATTAAAGCTCTAATTTTCGAAATGTTGTCCTAATTTTCAGTATCTGAACCATGCTCTTGATACCATGTTATGCTATATTCAAAAGACATAATTTGGGAGAATTTTCTATGTATTGAACTAAGAGAAGAATACATATATATACAAGTGAGATGCTATTCTATCAAAGTCCCACTAAAGGCCCATTACTACTTATTATTCTAACATAGCCCAATTAAAGTCCAATAAATAAAAGGTGCTTAAAATAAATTAAATTTCTTGTTTTATATTTTTCCTTATTATTTTTGAAATAATTAAAGAAAAGAGGGAGAAGAATTTTCTTGAAAAGATTTTATGGAAAGGAGATAAGTATTCTTGGAATACAAGATTATACCATAAATTCAAGAAATCTCCCACTTGGCCTCTTTAATAGATATTTTTTAAAATTGGGGAATAAGAAGGAAGGAAAAAATTTCTTGATTTTCTTGAAAATATTTTTATGGAAAAAGGTATGTATTCTTGGAATACAAGAATATCTCATAAATTCAAGAAAGATCCAATCTTGAAAATCCCTTCTTATTTTTCGAAAATTAGGCTTAAAAAGGGTGTGCGATTTTTTGTGGAAAAATACACATGGAAAAAAGAATATATGAGATATATTCAAGATTTCTTAGGGATCAAGTAAAGATCTTTCCTAACCCTATTTTGGCTCAAAATTTTCGTCCCCCCCTATTATAAATAGGGGATGAATTTTTTCATCCCCAACACAATTTCATGAGTTGAAAATATTAGAAATTCACAAAGGTGGTGCAACAAATTATTTAATTTTCCTTTGTTTTATAAATTGTTCGTTGGAGAACATTCCACCGGGTTATTGAACGAGGACTTGGGAATACTTGAGAAGGACTTTTGGTTAGTAGCTAGTTACTTGATCCTGTCCGTCTCAACGGTTGTCTCTCCAACGGGTATGTTTACGTAAACTCCTAGAAATTCTGCATGCTAGGATCTTTTACGTGAATTATTGTTTGCATGTTGTTGTTGGATTAATTATTATTTGAATTCACTTAGGTCGATTCATGCTAGTAATAATTGTTTGCACATGAGCTTAAAAAGAAAAATTGGAAACACTCTGCCCTCACCCCTGTTTTATATGCACCGAAATGAAATGTTTTCGCTTCCGCACGCGCAAAATGGGTTTTCAACCGGGACCATCAATTGGTATCAAAGCGGGTGTTCAAAAGGTTCACTAATTGATTTTAAAGTGACCACCTGAACTGATTTTTTTTAAAAGAAAACCTGTTTTATAAAAATGCATATATTTTAATGTTTTGGCGTCATTATCAAAAAGGGGGAAATTGTTGGGATATTTTAGTTTTGATGAATTATGCCAAAACATTATCAACTTGTGTTATTGAAGCTAATTCTGAGATAACAAGTTGAGGGGAACGAGAGAACAAATTGAGGGGAACTCATGAAGTCGATTTAAGATGATCGAGATCGACGAGGTCAAGAGACGAGGCCGATCAAGATCGGATGAGAAGGATGAGTTCGATCCAGATCTGAAGGCGGATCGATCAGTGAGTCGATCGATCAAAGCGATCGTAAATCGATTCGGATGAGCAGTGATTTTTACTTCGGTGAAATCAGCGATGAGCAGTGATTTCAAATTTCGATGATTTCAAAGATCGATGAGCAGTGATTTCAAACTCACTAGAAATCTCTGGATGTGACATAAAGCCGCAAGGAAAAGTGCAATAGGACAAAGAAAAATTTGGAAGACCATTAGTATGGATTTGAATATTACTCTCCAACGGTAATATTTAAATCCACACTATAAATACATTGCACCATCTTCAAAAGAAGATAATGGAGAATCTGCAAAGTGAAGATTAAAAGCCAAATATTCAAGCAACTCCATTCAAGAACACAGGGCATTAAATATCCAAATTTAACCAAGAGTGTTCTACCCCAGATCTAAGCACAAATGCCATATCCTAAGCTTAGAGATTTTCCCCAACCTTAGCATTGAGGCTAAACCATTGTAAGGGAAAATCTCACCATAGTTGGAAACCAACCGAGAAACCCCAAACCCTTGTGAAGGTAGTTGGAGTGTGTTTGTTGGTGAGAAGTGTTGTAAAGAGTTAGTAAACTACGCGGAGTAGTCGTAAAACTCTAGAGGAGAAGTTAGTAAGCTCTGAGGGTAGTCCGAAAGCTTGTTTGTGATTGAGTAAGTAAACTACGGAGGTAGTCGAGAAAACTCAAGGTCGGGTTGAGTAAGTAAACCACGTGGAGTAGTCGAAAAACTTCGGGGCGAAGTTGAGTAAGTAAACTACGAGGTAGTCAGAAAGCTCAGAAGTTGATAAGGAATTTCCCTAGAGAGGGAGAGTGGATGTAGGACTGGTTGTCCGAACCACTATATATTGTTGTGTTGTTTACTGCTTTATGTTTATACTTGTCATATGCATCTAGTTATAAGCAAAACACAACACATGAGCTTAAAAAGAAAAATTGGAAACACTCTGCCCTCACCCCTGTTTTATATGCACCGAAATGAAATGTTTTCGCTTCCGCACGCGCAAAATGGGTTTTCAACCGGGACCATCATTGTTAATTTAAATTTGTGTTTATAAGTTCATCCCGATAGATCCTGGCATAAAGTATCCCAACAACCCCATGATCTCCATTTTTAGAACTTTCACATTGTGTGATCATGGCTTGTAACATTGCTGATTTCGGATTCTATTTAAGGATCAAATGGGTGTTGTTTTTTGTACTTAAAACTTGAATTGAGTTTGTGCATACGAAAGTTTGAAGAGTTAAAGGTATTACTGATTTTTATCATAAGGTATTAGTTCCAATTGAATTTTTAATTCTATTTGTCACTAACTCTTTTTGATATATATATATATATATATATATAGCAAAATGACTGAAAATCAGAACATTTCACCAAACACGCCTTCAAACACTTCCTCTGAAAACCCTGAAATCACGAACCTGCTCGATCTTCTAACTTCATTGGCGACTTCAATCAACTCACCCAATGCCACACCTACTGCTGGAACACCAATTTTAACCCTCCAGAATCAGTTAAACCCTGAACCCGTGTTTGTTGCTTTCCCAGAAACCGAACACCCACTGAATGTTGGCAAGACGATCATATCGCTTTAGTGCAATGATCCTCTAGCAATTATCATGTTTGGAGATTTCTCGGTGAACATTCTTCCATTCTCGAATGTTTCATCCTCAAATCCTCCACGTGATGTTTTCCCAGATGATTTCATTGTTAGGGCTGAAAATCCAAAACCTATTGTTGAAAATGTCGAGCCTGCGCAACCCATGCTCAAGCTGATGTTGAAATGGAAAATACTTTCATGGGGGAGCCCGTTGAGAAGAGTACGTCTGACATTGCTACCGCTGGTACTTCCTCCAAGAAGCCAAAGAGGAAGATGAGCCTTATAAAACCTAGAAGACGTTCGAACCGCAATGCACCAAGGGTTGATTACTCTGAAACCAAAAGGGGCAAGACTTCTAATTTGGGTCAAGCCTCAAGGCCAATGGTTGTGTCTGATTTGTTGATGTTGCATGGATATTTTTTCCAGATGTTGGACAACATTCTGCATAACATCATAAATTTTCCCTTTCTCCTAACACTGACTCTGTTTTAATAGATGTATTTTTCTATGTTTCCTACATTGCAGGTTGAAGACAATTTCAGATATTGTCAAGTGGTTGCACTGGAATGGAGTAAGAATAGAAAGATCATGGGTGGTTACACCAAGACCATGGAGATAGTGGAGGAGATGTTCAAGGCTATCCAAGCCAAGTGGATAGGACAATGCAGTTGGTCCGAAAGTCTATAAATAGACTGCATTGGTCGACATTCAAGTTTGAGTTAAAGTGAAATACCATTTGCTCTACTCCAAACTTAAGAGAGTAGCATCCAAGACACAACTGTGAGTGGAGTGTGAGGGTCGATGCTATGTCTATTTGTACTGGTCGAATGTATCTCAACATTTCCCATCAGTATTGATTTTATCTTATTAGATAAAGTTTAGGTTGAATAAGATCACTAGTTACTTGATTGAATAGATTGATTTTTGGTGTGTGATTATTCACTACACCTTTTAGGATTTTGTAAGAGGTTCTTGTATATCTCACTACTTGTTATAGTGATGTTTTTAACCATGAGGTTCACGTAGTATGGATTACAGACTATACAAAATTTTGAAATCCTTTGCACTACATTTTTATACTTCCGCTGTCATAAGTTGTTTTACATGTTGCATAACATTTTCATCAACACTCTGAAAATACACACACACACACACTGTCATGATTCATCTGAATCAGAGAAGAGTTCGAAAGTGGCTGAGGAGAGTGAGAAATCTGCTGAGGAAGTTGAGCACTCTGTTGAGAAGAGTGTTGCTGAGGAGAGTGAGAAATCAATTGCAGAGAAGACTGAACCAAGTGAAGCAACTGAGCCTGCGGCTGATGCTGATGATGATGGGACTGCTAATGTCCTTGTTGATTTAAAAAGTTCTGATGAGATCATTCTTATTGCTGAGTTACTTGCGAGGAATGAGAGAAGAACCAAATTCAGAAATGATCCTGAAGCTGCTACAAATACTAGAGCTGAGTTGAGAACAAAGAGAAGGCAATGAGCCTGTTGCTGACTCTGGTGTTGATGAAGATGTTGCACAAGGTGCTGCAACACCATCAGGAGAACCAGATGACACTGATGATCATGATGAATCAGACTCAAGTAGTTCAGGTAACACATCTTGTGAATTTGATGATGATGAATTTGATGATGAGTATCATGGTGGTTATAGTCCTAGATTTGCTGTTATGAGAAGAAGACTTTTATTGTCTGGGAGGAGAATTAGAGTTTATGAATTTCATAGGCAAAATTTGATTGAATTCTTTGAGGAAATGAGTCTTTTGCATGCTGTACAGTTTGCTGCATGACACTTGGGTTTATGAGTTCTACTGCAATTTGAGAAAGGGGGCTTGTAGAAGGAATTCTAGGAGATATGGTCATGTAAGGTTTAGAGGTCACAATGTAGACTTTAATCCTGGTGTGATCAATGCATTTTTTAGGACCCCTGATGTTGAGGAACAAGTTGTTCCTGCTTTAAATGAAATTGTTATTCCTATCACAGGTGATCTGGTTAGGAGATGGTTAACAAAAGTGTTGTCATCAAAGTTGACAAGTCTATTTTCAATTGTTCACAAATTGTGTGTGTACAACTGGTTGCCAACTACAAACACCACCAAGATCACTGAAGCCCAAACTATTTTGATGTATAGGATAGTAGTTATGAACAATCTCAATCTGGGGAGAACCATTTTCAATCAGGCTATGAAGTTTGCAGGTGGTACGAGTAAGAAAAATGCTTTGTCATATCCTTGTATGATCTTCGCATTGTTGGAAAGGCTAGACATTGATAAAGAACCTGTTGAGGTGCTTGGAGGAATGATTCCTTACTTAGGAATTTCAAAAGTACTGCTGAGAGGAAACATAAAGAAGACCTAATGCAGAAGGAGATCAAGCTGAGCCTGAAGTTGTTGAACCTATTGTTCATGATCCGGATGTTGCACCAAATGCTAGCAACAATGATGGTGACACTGACTTGAGAAATTCTCTAGTTCAGTCTGTTACTATTCACAGGGACTTTATACTTCAGCAAATTGAAAATTTGCAGGATCAGATTGCTGAGCTGAATATGATGAATCTGCTCCACCAGGGGGAGTAGCACCTAATGCACCTGAAGTTGTTGCTGAAGATGTTCCTGAAGTTGTTCCTCTTGCTGTGCATGAAGAGAATGAGCCAGATCCTTTGGTTGAACAAGGTGAAGGTGATGGACATGAAGATGATGATGACACTGACATTGATGAGTTCATAGATGAACTCTATGGTGATTTCCCATGATGGTTGAATGGGGGAGTTTGTTTTGAGATCATGAAGATAGGGTGAGTTAAGAACAAGTTGAGGAGGAGCACGTGCAGGACTTGATGATGCTGCAGCTGATTGTTTCAGTTTGATCACCTCCAACTCTCTGTGTTTGTCCTTCTTTATTCATGAGATCTTATTTTATTTTACAAGTTATTTCCTAAACTCTATTCATTTGGGTCTGTAATTATTGAATAATAATTGATAGGTTTGCTTGTTTATGTTTATGAGTATTAGTGTTTACTCTGATATTCTGTTTTTGAGTATTAATTGTTGGTTTACTCTGATGATCATATTCTGATGGTTTTAGGTTAAGAGTTTTGCCATTGCTCTGATATCCTTGTTTTCATTGCTCTGATAGTCTTACCTTGATGTTTTGGATAAGAGTAATTTGTGTAGATAGTTCAGTGTAATCTGTTCTTATCTTCTTGACAACTCTACTCTATTCCTTGGTTGGTAGAAATATGTTCAAGTAACATAAGCTCTACTTTATCTGCAGGTATAAGGATGGGTACATGTTGTACTTGTACCATTTTCCCTTTGGTCTGATAAGTTTCAATATCTTGCATTATTCTCTGATAAACTTTTCTACAGATTGAAGTATCTCAAACAAATGAAATTGTTTGATGATGTTTATTCGATTCTTGATAGCTACACAATGGTTTGACACTTAGTAGTGCAGCTGATATGATTATGAGCTCAATCATGCACAATACCTGATGTATTTGTTATTTCAAGTGTGTTGTAGTAGAAAGATCGAATGGGGGAGATTGTTGATGTTGCTATCGATGTTACAACATTGGTTACAACATCAGTATTCGTCCTTTCTTCTTAACCACTAATACTTCTATGTTCAATGTTGTCTTTGATGTTGTTGATTGCAGGTTGACAATCTAGGTTGTTCTGTAAGATTCCAGAAGGTTCCACAAGCTTCAAGAATCGAGTAGAAGAGACTAGATTATACGGCTGTTTTCAGGACTTGAAGAACCCACTAAGTGGCAGTTACAAAGATCATGGGAGAGTGAATGGAAGAGTTTCTAGATCCTTCAAGGAGGCTCTAGTAAAGCATACATGAAGTCTATAAATAGAAGACACCGATGTGCTTATCAAATGATGTGTAATGTTTAGTCGAAGCACCAACCAAGCATCAACTGTTGAGTGCTTAGTGCATCCAGAGTGATAGGATCGTTGTTGTGGAGTGTTTAGCCACAACAAGTAATTGTAGGGTTTACAATACTTCGAGTGGTGCTGGATTTATTTTATGTGGAATGTTAGTCTCGGTGTATATCGTTTCATACACATAGAATAGTCACCTTTGGTCTTGTAGAGATACACTTAGCCTTTAGATCATATGCTTGATCTTGTTTCAAGAGAATTCGATCTGTGAATCTCTTTGTACTCATTATTTTGATAAATAGTGATTTCGGCCATAAGGCATCACAATCTATTTGATATATAGATTGTGCAAAGTCTTATTAAATAATTCGTGTGTTGTGTTTCTGAGTCTTCCGTTGTTACTGTCTCTGTTTTACTAGCGTTACTTTGAGTGTTACATCATTCAGTGTAACATCAGTTTGTTTTACTAAACACAACCCCGTTTCTCACACTTTCACATCTGTTGTTACTGTTGCCCAATTGAAAAAGATACAATTGTCAATTGTTTGTAGGAGAAATTTCAAAGGGATACAAGTTTGGCCCTTAAATATCAATTAGATACATACATATCAAAATATTTCAATTTGATACAAAACTCAAGATTGAATGTCCTTTATGCCCTTACTCATACATCACATATTAATTGTACTTTTAATAATAAAGAAAACAAATTCAATCCTGCAGGGGGGAGATGATTATCAGCGAAATGCCTTGATGATTTTTTCCGCCGGAGATGTCACATCCGAGCAACAACACAACAGTCGAGGCTCGATTTCTAAACTATATTCAAATTTTGAATTTCAAATGGATGATTATCACATTTCTATTTGCTCCAAGCCATTCCTCGTCCAATTATCACAATGATTCGTGTTTGGCCCTAAATCCCCAATTTTCTTGATTGTTGATTTCGTCGATATACAACAAACCCCAAATCTAATGGATATCATCTTAAGTGTTGCGCATATGGGAGAGGTTTTCTTAATAAAGGTGAACGAATCTTCGAACTATCGTGGTGTTGCCTCTCAAATATCCGGTAAGTGGCCTAAGCTTAACGATTGTGTTATTCAATTTTGTTTCTCAGTAGGTACTATTAAGAATGGCTGTTTGGAGTCTGAAAATGATCTGATGAATTTGATTTCGTTGTCTCATATTTCCTGTAAAAAAGTTGTAGATGTTCAAGTAAAAAAATTTGGGGGGATTTCTGATAACTATGGGGTAAATCATGATACGGTTTCTGAATTTTCTGGGGATCAACAATATGGGTTTGATAATTTTGGGGAAAATTTGCACAGTAGACACAATAGACACAATCAGGAACAAAATGAAACAATGGGTGGTTATTCTGAAAAGCCGGGGGGAAATGATGATATGTTGTCTGAAGATTCTTGGGAAAATTTTTATATGGAATCTGATAAAGGTGGGGAAAATTCTGAAACACACACAAAATTGCACAACACACATAATCAGAATCCCAATGAGATGAATGGAAGTAGACATTCTAGTCCACAGTCTGTTAAGAAAAAAATGCATAATGGGAAACAACCAGAGTTTTTGGGGAAGGGGGATATCCCGTCATATGATGTTTGCCATACTATTAAGAAGAAATCCCTCTTACCTGATCACTGGGCTGAAATTATGGGGGGCGACGTTGGTCTTGAATTTAGGGGTGGTGCACAGGAATTCAGAACTGAGCTCGTTAAGTATTGCGCACAAATGGGTTTTAACTTTACGTATACTAGAAATGAACGTAGATATGTTTCAGCGGTGTGTACTGAGGCTAGAACTAATGGATGTGATTGGTTCATAAGAGCTAAAGAACAATCAGTGACAGGATATTTCAAGGTTTTAAAATGCCATTTAGTGCATAAATGTGTGGGTAATATCGTTAGCAATCCTACGAAGCGCATGGGAACAAGGATTCTGGGGGGTTTGGTGTTGCAGGATGTTTGAGAAAACCCGACTGTGCATGGATAGCCTGTTACTTAATTATGGAATGGAAATACCTTATTTGAAAGCATGTCGTGCCCTAGAAGCTGTAAGAGATACCATTTTCGGTAGCTACGAAGAATCATACGATCAGCTTAGTTGGTATTGTTCTGCAATTGAACGGACTAATCCAGGTACACACCACTTTTTGTGATCATGTGTGTCAAATTCAGTGATTTATTTTTTATTTCATTGCACTGACATTGTTTTTATTTGTATTACTTCAGGAAGCGTGGTGTCTCTTGAGAAGAATACACAAACTCATCGGTTTGAACGTGTGTTTATATCATACAAAGCGTGTATTGATGGGTTCAAAAAGTGTCGTCCAATGCTATTCATAGATGGTGCCTTCATGAGCGGGCGTGCAAAAGGCACGCTACTATCAGCTACGACAAAGGACGAAGATAATGGTTAAGTACATACAACTTTTTCTTTAACAGTACCATATTTTGTGTGCAAGTTTTTAATGTAAGCAGTGTAATGTTTCTATGTGTAGGTTTGTTCCCCGTGGCCTTAGCGGTTGTATCTTCTGAAACAAAGGACAACTGGGCATGGTTTTTAACAAAGATCAGAGATAACATTCATCACGAAGAAGATATCTTCTACATTTCCGATCGGAATGTAGGGTTAATGGCTGCATTTCCTATTGTGTTCGAAAACCCCCGACATTTTTTTTGTCTGTACCACCTGTTTACTAACCTGAAGGGACGTTTTCCAAGGGGCTGGACAAATAATCAGCGTGCCAAAATGGCTGATCATTTTAGAGACTGTGCTTATGCACCGTGCGTTCGTATTTTCGATAGGAAAATTGCCAAGTTTAAGAAGGTTGGTGTCCCGATAGCAGAGGAATGACTCCCAATTGTCGTATGAAAAATGGTCAGTAGCTCATTCACCACATATTACAAGTTATGGCGAGATGACATCCAATGCTGCAGAATCATTCAACAGCTGGATAAAACAAGCTAGGGGGTTGCCTGTTACGTACATGTTAGATTATATTCGCACAGGTTGGTAACCATACACTGTAGTTGTATCTACTTTTTTGTGACTCCGTCGTGCATGTAAAAATCATGAATTATATATTATGTATATGAATAGAAATTTCACGCTGGCATATCGAAAGGAGGGAAGATAGTGAATCATGGACAGGTGCGTTGTGTCCGAGAAAAGAAGAATTATGGTTCCAGCTTCTCGATATTTCGCGTTCGTGGCAGGTTTTATTATGCCCAACGGGTGAGTTCCTAGTAAAGTCTAACCCATCAGTAACTGTGAATATCGTCAAGAAGACTTGTACCTACTACCAATGGCAGGTGAAGGGGTTCCCTTGTGCTCACGCTGTTGCCGTCATCAAAAGAAGATGCCCAACCTTTACAGTAAAGTAGCAGAGTGCTACTTCACTAAAAGTTATCGTGAATGTTACAGTTTCAATATACACCCGATTCCGGAGACAGAGAGGTTTGAATGTCAAACTTCGGTGATTCGCGAAAAAATTCTTCCACGTTAAAACGCCCTCCTGGACGTCCACCGTCTAAAAGAATCCCATCATACGGAGAATACACCAAGAGGCGGAAATTTTTTTGCACAAGATGTTGTCAATGGGGGTATCATGACTACTTCACTTGTTTATTATCAGAATGAGAACTCGAATGACGATGGAGATTAGCAATACACACGAGTTGTTTTGGGGTTAGTACTGACCTTATTTTGTTTCAGACGGTTTATTTTGTCAGTCGCAGTAAACTTGGGTGTGGTTATCTATATTTTGTCCAAGTTTAGTTTGGGTGACATCTCTTTGTTTGGCCACATATGTTATTTTTGCAAATATGGGTGGCTGCACACTTATTTTTTTGTGGTGTTCTTGCATAGGTTGGTGAATATGTGCCACTTGTGCCACTGTGTTGTTGTGTGTGATGATTTGATATACCTGCTGGAATTTAAACATGGGTTGCATCTTATTTATATAATGTATTTTGTGTTATTTGCATAATGTATTTTGGGTTTAATATGGTTTTCAGAATAACAGGGTAGGAGTATATCCTTAAATTTTCAATATTCCATTTTTTTGTTTTGCACAGATATGTTTTTTTTACACATATAAGATTTGAGATTTTTTTTGCCTGCAAAAGTGATACTGCATTAATATTTTGATAAGGGAAAATTCAGTAGGCACTAGTACATATAGCAGACAAGTTAAATAGACTAATTACATATATAGACCCTTGATCCAAACACCAATAAAGAGCATCACAATAGCTATAATCATATTGCCAAACAAAAGCGTAGGAAGATTGACATGATAGGAGTTGCATGCAGTGGTAGTCCTCATCATAGCATCATATCTGAGTGACATACTTGAAACCTCATCCGCATCATTTTGTTGAATGCCCCAATTAATTTGCAAACACCAACCACACCAACCATGGATTGGGCATCTGTAGAACAATCTACATGGGTTTTGATCGGTTAAAGAAATAGATATTAAGGGTGTTCGCCCACATTCACGACAAGTTGCCTGTACATACCTCGGGTAATCGTCTCTCGATGTGGTGCGATTTGTAAAAGATATTTTTCTAGTTGTAGGCCTTTTTTTTGTCACATATAGGTGATGAAGTTGTATAAAGGGGGGAGTATGTATAAATGTTTTGGAGGAAAACAATCACATATATATATGGACCAAAAAATTGAAATTCTGACCAAAAGGATGGGTCAGATTTCCAACGGCTACATCTGATAAAAAAAACGGTCACAATTTTTCATTTCAAACGGTCATATTTAAAAATGGGTGAACACAAATTGGTTTTGCACCAAAAGCTAAATTTTTTGCACACATGCCTTTTATTAGACCATTTTCATTTTTTTTTTAATTATTATATGTCATTAACCGTATTTCATCATGGCCCAAAAAACGAGCCCAATAATATGTGTGATTTTTAATATTTTCAATTGGGCCAAAGAGAAGAACACTAAATTGGAGTTGCCTAGCACTCAATATGTCCCAATAAATTTATTTTGCACTATCCCAAACCCCTTTTTTTTCATGTATACCTTATGTTTTGGTCCTACTTATTTTGCACTATCCCAATTATTAATAGGCACAAATAATTTTTATCTATCATTTCTTATCATTGACATATTTTTACTTACAACATAAACAGTTTTGGGCCTATGTTTATTTACATTATAATCATTTTTCAATTGTTTTTTGCTACAATGGGTCTAAGAGCCATACGTAATTTAATGCCCCTAATTTAATAGATAGTGGACATAAATAACATCATTTTTTTGGGCTAGATATTTTTTCATGGGAATTTGTTTGTTCGTGCAAATTTATTTTGAACAACACCAAAAAAAAATATATTCGTGCAAAATTACATGTTTATTGTCAATGAATTGGGCCTACTTTTATTTACATAATAAACAGTATTGGGCCCAATTGTATTTACACCATAAAACATTTTTAATGGGCCCAATCTTCATATGGGTCCAAGGACAACCCCAAAAAATAACATAAATTATTGTAAACTTGGGCAATTAGATTTTTTAGTGTGTGGGCCCACATTCACGACAAGTGGTCCGTACAAAAAAAAAAGGTCACAATTTTTTATTTCAAACGGTCAGATTTAAAAATGGGTGAACACAGATTGGTTTTGCACCAAAAACTAATTTTTTTTGCATACATATCTTTTATTAGATCATTTTCGATAGTGGACATAAATATCAACATCATTTTTTTTGGGTGGGTTATATTTTTCATGGGAATTTGTTTATTCGTGCAAATTTATTTTGCACAACACCAAAAAAAAAATTATATTCGTGCAAAATTACGTATTTATTGTCAATGAATAGGGCCTACTTTTATTTACATAATAAATAGTGTTGGGCCCAATTTAATTTACACCATAAACATTTTTAATGGGCCCAATCTTCATATGGGTCAAGGACAACCCCAAAAAATAACATTGTAAACTTGGGCAATTATATTTTTTAGTGTGTTCGCCCACATTCACGACAAGTGGCCCGTACAAAAAAAAACGGTCACAATTTTTTATTTCAAACGGTCAGATTTAAAAATGGGGAACACATATTGGTTTTGCACCAAAAGCTATTTTTTTTTTGCACACATGCCTTTTATTAGACCATTTTCGATATTGGACATAAATAGCAGCATCATTTTTTTTGGGTGGGCTATTTTTTTCATGGGAATTTGTTTGTTCGTGCAAATTTATTTTGCACAACACCAAAAAAAATTATATTCGTGCAAAATTACATATTTATTGTCTATGAATAGGGCCTATTTTTATTTACATAAGTTACTTTAATGGGCCCAATTTAATTTACACCATAAACATTTTTAATTGGCCCAATCTTCATATGGGTCCAAGGACAACCCCAAAAATAAACAAATTATTGTAAACTTGGGCAATTAGATTATTTTGCACTACATCAGTCAGAAAACACATGCAACACATGCTAAAACAACATATTTTCAGAATTAGCAGTGTTTTTCAAGGGGGGACATGCATATACAGAACACCTAAAACAAGATCAGTTTGGTACAAGGGGCCACTTGTTACAATACTAGAATCCCAAAAGATCAGCGCAAAAGACCCAGCAAAACAACGGTGTATCAGTTTGTTACAATACCAGAATCCCAAAAGTATTTCACACCAACCCCACAAAATATAGTTTGTTCAATACCAAATAACTCCAATTCATCATAATCAGAAACTAAAGAACAACCTTAAACCGGTGTTGCCAGAAGTAGTCTACCATCTTCGCACGAAAGTTACCAGCCATGGCATGACTCAAGAGTCCCTTCCTCTATGGCTTACGCATAATTGTCTTTTCAATTTGAATACATACGACCACTCCACAATCTAGTGAATCACTCGCTTGTTGTAAACAATCAACAGACACTGTGGGAATGCACCTACCGAGCACGAGGGGATGTTCAGGGTTACTTTGATTCAAAATCTCACGGAGCATATATTTTTAATATGAATGTTACCACAATCTGAGATCTTGTAAGATGTTCATCCTCAACACCTGGTCTCGGCCGCATTGAATTGAAAAAATGCCATTCCAGAGTATTTATGTCCAACGTCAACAATGTCCAATGATCCCCTGACAGTCTATTTGATCTCCCTCCACGTTTTGTAACTAATGGAAATATAAGAAAATCCATATTTGCACATTGACTCAATGACGCGTGGACAAACTGACTAAGTAAACCGTTTGGACTCTGGTCATTTACAGCAATCAATTCCTACATACATATGATGTATTAGAAGTCAATAACAACATTTATTTTTTTATAAAGATGTGACAACCTTCCTTAATTACCCACAACATTTTTTTGATATAATGACAAATAATTAGAAAACATATCATTTTTTCAGTTTCCGAAAATGCATAAATTACAATAAGTACGATTTTTTACCCAGCATTGAGACGTGAACACTGCTGTTTTTTTACCACCTCTAGTTGTCCCGTACTTATCCAGGAGGAGGTCTGCCCATGCATCAATAACCTGTAATAAGGAAAATAGAAATAAGTATGTCGTAAATATCATACAGTTTTGTAAAATCGAGATGTACATACATTGCTTGAAATTATGTCATGATGTAAGACGCGGATAACATCTCCTACTATGACCTCAGTCAATAAGCGATTCCCATCCCAAACAACACGACTACAATAATAGAGAAAAATCATGTTAAAATAATAATGTAAGTGCAAAATCAGAATACATATGTATAATTTTTTATTTTTTTTGGTGGGATGGTGGTTTTGGTACCTCTCTTGGAATCTATCCCAAAGCTGAACAATTTCCGTTTTTACACCGGGGGACACCTTCCTAACTGCTTGGTACTTAGGGTCCAAATGTGGTTGATTTTTGTGTTTTTTTGTACGTAACTTCTCGATCCTTATCACTGGCTTATCATCTATTTCAATAGGCAGCAGACATTCTGCCTGATTCATCAATTCCAATGTACTCAACTGTGGTGTTATTTCCTTAACCTTCCTATCATTTTTACCCGTTCTGTGCTTCACTCTCTTAGCAATGTTGCTTGTGTCAGACGGACTAGCAGCTCTTTTTATCGTGACGCAAGGAGTTTTTTCCACATCATCAACAACGGCATCAGTGACAACCAGATCAAGGTGTTGATTTTCGATTTCCAGGTCACCACTTTGCCGATCAGAAGTGTCAATGCCCAACCTCGAATCCTCCGGTGAATAAGACCTCATATGCAAGAGTAATTGATGGATCATCTATTTGTGCAAGATTGTCGGGGTTGTCATATATCTGTGTCGGGGTAGGCATTGATGGATCATCTAAATTTGACATTAGTTCTTCCATCTCTAGATCCTCATTCACAGGTGGCAGCGCACTTCTATTATCTTCCACCATCTTCAATCTACTCTCAAACGCGGCTCGCTCTAGCTCACTTTCACGTGTAATTCTTTTGATCTCTTCAGCCTGATTCTGGACTTGCGCCATCACAATCTTAAGTTGTTCTTGAACACACAATGTGCCCACATTGGTAAAATGGTCTTCATCCGATGTCTTGACACGTTTTGGGGTGGAGTCCACTATATCAGCAGCATATACTTCTTTCTCCATGTCATCTTCCATGGCATGATCATCTCCCACGTTTTGCAATTCATTGAGCATGTGTTGCACAATTGCATATTCATTTTGCTCAACCGGGTCAACCTGTGTAAGTTTTAAACTGAAGCTTGGGTTATCCATTGAGTCGTCATCAGGTAGGTCTTCTTGTTTGATCTCATTGCCAACTTCACGACAGACCAGCTGTGCATTCTCAATATATTCCTTCACCTCAATTTTTGAAGTTGACGCCATATCCTCGTGAATGATCATCTTGGACACTGAAGCACTGTTTGACAATGAAACACTGAAGCACTGATCACCAACATCATCAGTTCTCAAATTAACGAATTCTTCGTTTTCAGAATCTTCATTATTTCCATCCGGATCAGCAAACACACCACCTATTTCGTCCACACTTCCTTCCTATACAGGGTCTATCTGTGCAAAGTTTACTAACATTTTCAACTGGTTCTTTACGTCAGAAGTTGGTTTTAAAACTAACCTTCGTATCTGAAAAAAAAATACGACAATTCAATTAGCAATCCATTACAAAATAAAATAATAACAACCAAAAACAGAATTGTTGTGCAACATAACTTACATATTCACTGCCTAGTTTCTTCAGCTTAACACTTGTCAGAGTAGTCTTTAACAGTATTAGATCCCACTTCAAGAACCGGGGGAATTTGTCTTTCACATCCTCTATCGGTTCAAGCAACCTTGTATGCTCGCACAACCAAAACTACACAACAACAAAATTTAAAGTACAATTTTACTAGTATATATTCAGCAAAAAATAATATATATATATATATATATACTTACAGGAAGCATGATTGCACATCCACCAATTTTCATAGTACTGCTCGAATTTATCTGACTAATCAACAACTTAACCACATAATTGCACTAGTCATATTTCCCTATCTCATCAAAATTCTCAAAACAACCTGTTACATGCAATGCGATGGCTGAATTTTGGTTCGGCGATAACAATGAAGCAAACAAATAACAACTCGTTAGTCTAGCAACGTCCCTAGAACTCATCGCATCATCCCTTATAAGAGCAGCTTTAAGTATCGTCAAGATCTTCTTCTTGTACAAAGCAAGGTGCTTAACTTCCCCAAAACACCTATTCACCCATGCCGGAAGATCGTAATCTGTGTTTTTTAACGGTATCGTTTTCTGCCCACCACCAACACCAAAGATCAGTGCAACATCCCAACCTGTCAATTGTATAACCTTCCCTCCAATTATGAAACTTTCCGTCTGCTCATCATAACACATGAGTATTTTTCTAATTACCTCCTCCTTCTTATCACACTTGGCTTTCAATTCAACACCATTCGTATTGTAAAGTGCACTAAACAGATACCAAAAAGGCGTCCTCTTAATCTCCATCAGATGATGGTCCTCAAACCTCAAAGATTGCAGGTCCTTGATGCAAGTGTTTAGGTTACTTCTGTAGTAGGTGGTTGACGTTTGTACCGCAAGATCACCTAATTTTAGTTAATATTAAAGAAGTCAGAGTTCATCGTTTTGAGCACTACGCGTTAATTTATTTTACTTTTTTGCACAAAATTATATATATGCGTATACAAAAGCATAATCAGAACATACCAAAACGGTTGTTTGGCTTCAGTTCTTTCCTCTTCAAGTTTACATCATCACCACTGCTATATTCAGATGTCGAGGCATCCAACAGATTTGTAGGTATTGTCTCTCATTTCAGTGCTATCCCCTTCACACACAAAAAACACATTATATTTTGAGATGTATTAAATTAAAATAGTACAAAATAAACTGATTGTTCTTAATCTTGTGCAAAACAAACTTATGGTTTATAATCTTGGGCAAAATAAACAGATAAAATTTATGAGATTTTATTGAGATGTATGTTTCTGCACAACCAAAAACACATTATGTTGTGCAAAATAAACAGATAATTTTTTGAGATTTATTGACACTGTTTCTTAATCTTGTGCAAAAATAAACCAAATGTTCCTTAATCTTGTGCAAAATAAAAATCTGCATAACACATTCGAAATCATCATTTTTTGGAGAACACTCTATAAAAAACAAGTAGAAAATGCATAAGATTTTGAATACCTTTTTTCTTTGATTTCATCTTTTTCTGAGATTTTTTCCTTATACTCGAAACTGTACAAAAACACCCACATATACATTTATGAGTTAATCTAAAAAACTAAACAACTGCTCAAAAACACCCACATATACATTTACATTATTTTTTCTTCTTCTTCGATAACCGCATCTTCCCACTGCTCAATCGCCGGCTACGACGCTCACCAACCATTGTTTTTCTGCAAATAAATTGATAAAAAGTAAATTTAACAAAAAAAAAAATCACAGCAACAGGCGAAGAACAGAGCACATATGTCACCTGTATTCCGCATCGCTACACTAGAATCGTATTTTTGCCGTCCAAAAATCAGAAAGGTATTGTTTCTCCAAGTTTTGGGAGAAGATTTTGCCTGATTTTTTCTGAATTTTTTTGAACTGAATGAACGAATTATTGGGTGTAGTTGGGGGGAGTGTCTGGTTGTATTGGGGGGCGAGAAAAACGTCTTCTCAATGAACAACTGGAATATTTTTTCAGATTTTAGCTCATTAAGGGTAGATTTGTCTTTATACTATGTATATTGTATCTAGTTGTAAGATGGGATGGGTTATTGGATATATTAGATTGTAATAAAAGGCCCAACTTTGTACCTATATGATATCCTCCTTGTTCGTACTTTGGAATAAGGGGAATGAGAGTGCAATAATAATGGAGCTAGCTATGAGAAATATTAATCTCTTGCAAGTACTCCAAAAGGGTGAATAAAATTATTTATTCATTTGAGTACAGCACTTATATCTTGGATATTTGCAGTAAAGTTTTTTCGCTCTTACAAATTAGCTACTGATTTGAATTCTAAATTTAGGACTCACCAAAAAAACATGTCAACTACTCTTGCCAGCGCTGTCGCCGCCGCGCCTCTCTCCTCTGTCCCTCTAAGGTAAATTGAATTTATTTTCGTTTATTGGCATCTTTCGCTTGGGGTTACACAGATTTTTTGGATTTAGGGCTCTGATTGGTGATTTTTTTTTTCCTTTTCCGGTCATCGCCACCAGCCCTGCTGCCACTGTGTCGCCCCCGCTCCTCTCCTTCCCTTTCAGGTAAATTAAATTTATTTTCTTTTATTGACATCTTCCACTTGGTGTTACGCAGATTTATTGGATTAAGGGCCCTGCTGCTGCCGCAGCTCTCCATCCCTTCCAGGTAAAATGATTTTTCCATTTGGGTTTAAGCAGATTTATTGGAATTTAGGGCTATGATCGGTGACGAGATGGAGAGATTTCAAAAATTTTCATGAATTATTATATGAAAATAAAAGCTGATGCCTTTGTCTAATTTTGTTAAAAAATGTCAATATGTTTACGGAGGGCAGAAGCTCATTCAATTATGTGTTTTTGCCCTTTCCTTTTACTTGAAAGCGCAACTATGGGAGATTAAGTATGAGTTTTTTTGGCCGGCGTGATTTATTAGTAGAAGAATTTTTATTGGAGTACTTTTGTTGTGTTGGTGTTTACTTTATCTCTATGATTACTTTTTGAATGATAAGTGGATTGTTGTATTCTTCAATATGTTCTATGTGTTACTTGAATTGATTTTTGGGATTTGTATTCTTCTCTTATGGATTTGCTAATTGAAGCAGGTGGCTTACAAAGAATTTAATCAAAGGAGGTTGTGCAGCTTTGCCACAAGCCATCCATAGGAATTTGAAGCCAGAGAATTTTAGAGAATTTTAGTTCGCAAGTAAGAAAGAGAATTCACCTCTTAAAGCAATTGATTTTGGGTTTTCAATCTTCTTCAAGCCAGGTAAACAAAATCATTCAGCTGATTGAATGGTATGAAACCTTGGGAAGCTATTTATATAGATACTTGTTTTTTTAATTGCTATTGATATTTTTGGATACTGTAGTACAAATATATACGTATGCTTATGTGCAGATTTTTGTAAAATGTTTTTGTTCTTAAGTAAATACAATTCTCTCAGTAATATGAATTGATGAAAAATTGTTTTTATTGCTATTTGATATGGTACAGAGTGCAGATTAATGCTTTCTCGAGAAGTTTTTGTCTCAGTTGTTATTGATATTTCCAATGATTGTAATCCATATACTTTCTTTGATCCATTAATGAATTCTAGGTAAGAAGTTTTCTGAAATTGTGGGAATCCCTTACTATATGGCTCCAAAGGTATTTAAGAGAAACTACAGTCTAAAGATAGATATTTGGAGTGCTGGGGTGATTCTCTATATCTTATTGTGTGGAGTTCCTCCTTTCTGGGCAGGTACCTTGGAATCCTTTTTGCCCCCTCTCTCTCGGTTGCTGCTTCTCAACCTCCAAACTCTTTGGGGGTTGTGTTATTCTTTTAAATTTCGTGTTGATAACGAATTTTCATTTTCCTCTTTCCTCACTCATTTCTTTGGATTCCTTTTCTTTTTTTTTAAGCGTGCGACCTCATTTCAGCAGCTTTTTTATATAGATTGTACATTTATTAATAATGTGACAAAAAACTATATACATCTATTTTTTAAGAACAAAACAAGATGACTAGAGATTGATTAATCAAGATAAAATGTGATCCACAGAGCGGAGTTATAGACAGCTAACTTTGAATCAGACAAAAAGTGCAAAACTTGATACTATTACTATTAGTATTATAATTCTGAGTGCAACATAACAATTTATATGAAACAGGTCAAAATTTATATTATCAATTATGAAAGCCTATATAGTTTAGACCAACCCATGGACTGATTCGGATTCAGATGTGGACTGCTCCCAGCCAAACTGGGATTGTAAGGGGCCATTCTGGTTGTTTCCATTAATTATAGAAACAGAAGTACCATTTCAGTTTCAAGTCATAAAATCAATTATTTGCAGTTAATTATTAGATTCTACTTGTAGTTTATATTAAAAGATGAGATATGGAGTCTGGAGATAATTACAGAAAATGTGAAACTGATTTGGAAAATGCCAGTAGACCGGTTCTATTATCTATAGAACCGACAGTTCCTAGATTGTAGTCAAGTCAATGGTAGTTTTGTATATCAAAAGAATTGATAGAACTCGAGAAATATTAAATAGTGTATTTGAGTGATATTAATATCCAATCATACACTCCGAACTAAGTGTTGGAGTTTTTTTTTTTTTTTTTGCCATCATATACTATTAGCAACTTCAATATACATGTAATACATTGACATGCTTACTGGAATGAGATAATATCGCTTGCATACTGGAACTTGCCTGCATGTCAATGTATAACTGAGATCATATCCTTACCGGTCATATTGCTACATGCACATATAATTTGATTATTTTGAAAGCCTCTAAGTCAGTTATATTTCTAAGTGCTTGAAAGCATATCACAAGGTCCTTATGATCTAATTTCCAGTCTCTTAATAAATCTGTCTTCAGGTGAACCCCTGATTTTTATTGGAGTTGCACTTCTGAAGAATGTCGCCAAGACAATACAGGTAAATATTATTTACCCAATATTCTAGAAAATGAGTTCAAGCTTATTCTTTATCGTTGACAAGACTTCTACAGGAAGTTTTGTGGGATGATTCTCCAATACCTAAATGTGAGGCATCTTGTGCACTCTTTTATTCCATATCTACTACTCAGGTAGAGATATGGCACATAATAACTTTCCAAAATGATATGAAAAATTTAGAGAATTATTAGTTTTTATTTACATGCTCATGTTCTCTATTTTAGTCTTTGTTAGTGATATTGTACTCACACTTCTCTATTTTAGTCTTTGTTAGTGATATATTACTCGCACTTCGTACTATTTTGAACATAATCAACTTTCTTTGGTTTGTCATGAATTGTAAAATTCCTCTTAATAGTTATGTTGGCCTCTGTTTGCATATGTGTGCCCTTTTCATGTTTTCATTACTTAAATGAATTGAAATGGATTCTTGACCCCTATTTCATAATTTTAAAATTATCTCCTAATTGACACAAGGTATATGTAGTAAGTGGCTACAGTCATATATTGGCTATAAAAATGGCAGAGTGTGGCCATGAATTATTCTGAGTGTTGGATAATTTTGATCTCTCCCCCATATGGAAAATTACAGGCCTTAATGTTATCCACTTCTATCCTTCCAAACATACAAGGTACTGGCTTATAAACTTTTTGTACATCACTCCATGTCAGGCAAAGTAAACGTCCAATGAAATTGATCGTTAATAAGACCTAGAATACTTCATCTCATTTTTAAGCATGATAATTGAAGGAAGCTGCTTAACATATCAAATTATCATGTCAAATTGCATCAATAGCTGTCTGAAAGTGATTAGAAATCTGACTATTCTAACAAACTTTAAGAAACTGACCAATAGGAGTTAATTAGATGTGTAGAATTGTGTATTTTATTTATTAAAGATTGAAGAATCGAGCAAGCCACATTTGTTGTGGTAAGGGTATTCCTCGACTTAAGCTTGCATTATTCAACTCAGCTGAGATTAGATAAAGACACCTTAATTTATATAATTTTTAATACATACAACCTTCCTCTAGCTATAAAAACCTTATAGAGTGGTAGCATTTGTAGTCTAAATATTAATCATGTCATCCCTACTAATTTAATTGAAGATATCAATTTAATTTAGTAATATTATACTGTGAAGATGTTCACCCCCCCCTTTTTTTTATCTAAAATTCGAACTTTATTTTTGCACAATTATAAAAGATGTCAAAACTTATGGAGAAAATTGTAGCTTTAGATTCATTTGCCACACCTCCTAATGAAAATGGTCCTGTAACTTTCTATCTAACAAAGTTCTCAATGATTAACTGAAGATCATGGGGATTTGGAGTTAGAATCAGATGAATGAAGATCTTGGATGGATGGCTTCTATGGCATAAGATATGGATCATTATCATTCAAGAGATGGTATTGTTTTTCGAGAAAATGATTATAAGGTACAAAAAATAGAAGCATGACTCTAAGGTACAAAAATTTTGGATAGTGACTCTAAGGTACAAAATGAGACTATTTTACCCTTAAAGTCAATTATAATTACATTTTTGTCATACTACAAGTTGGGTCCACGACTCCAAAAAAAACCAATTGACAGGCCAAAAAATAGATTCGATCACCTCTCATTCCTCATTTCCCCAAATTCAATTTCTCTCTCTTCCTCTCACTTTCTCTCTCTCTAAACCTAGCCCCCAACCGTTCTCTCCCTCTATTTTCCGGCCACCACCCACGGCCGCCATCACCAACATCTACACACCACCACCACCACCACACGACGCCCTCTCAACACCACCACAAGTCGTCGTCACCAACACCCTCTCAACACCACACGACGAACTGGTTTAAGGGGGGCGGACGATGAGCTTTTTACAACGCCGCCGAGAGTCCCGTCACCACACGACGCCGCACACGACCACCTCGGATCTGAGGTTTGTTTATTTGGTTTTCTTTTTTTGTATTCGTTTTTGTGTGTGTAGATCTGAGGTGTTGGTGTTTGGGGGGGGGCGCCGCGGCGGTACGGTGGAGAAGAAGGCGGTGGTACGATTTGTGATTGATTGCTTTTTGAGAGACCGAAACTGGATTCTTATTTTTTGAAATCGATGGCCAAATTGGAGCAGGTAAGAACGAATCTAACACAATCTTTGTTGAGCGTGGGGCGTGGGTGGTTGCGTGAAGACGATGAGGGTTGTGTGAAGACGATGAAGGTTGTGTGGATCTATGAGGTAATTTTTGTATTTAATTGCTGAATATTAACTGCTGAAATCTGATACAGAACATCATTCATGTAAATTTTTTTATAGGGAAAATACAATTTTTAAAAAATCAGTCTAAAATACAATATTTTTATGTAAAATTTGGGGATGTACAATTTTTTATAGGAAAAATACAATTCTTTATAGAAAAAATACAATTTAAAAAAAATGCACTCCGAAATTGATCCAGAAGTGTAATTTTTTATAGGAAAAGTATAATTTTTTATAGGGAAAATACAATTTTTTAAAAAATTAGTCTAAAATATAATATTTTTATGTAAAATTTGGGGATGTACAAATTTTTATAGGAAAAATACAATTTTTTATAGGAAAAATACAATTTTAAAAGAAAATGCACTTCAAATTGGCTCACAAGTGCATAAATTTAAAACAAATGCACTCTAAAAATTTATTTTCTAAAAATTAATTAATATGCACTTTTGAACTTGATCCAAAATACCATTTATAAAAAAAATGCACTGCAAAATTGGTCCAAGATACGAAATTAAATGAATTCATTTTATGAACATTAATTAATATGCATTTTTGGGTTGGACCAAAAATACAATTTAAAAAAAAAAAAATACACTAAAAAAGTCGGCCCAACAAAATCTATATTTTAGTTTAATAATTTCAACATTTGGGTAAATGGATCCGAAAAAAAAAAATAAGAAAAATGGTGGAAAAGTGGTCCAGAAATTCAAAATGAAAAATGGGGGAAATGAATGGAGGGTGGTGTCGTGTTGTGCAGGCAAATTGGGTGGGGAATAGGGGTGAAAACGGATCGGATATTTCCCGACCGATCCGGAGCCGAATCCGGTCGGTATCGAATTCGGTATAAAAAACTGGTATCCGGGCGGATACGGATTCGAATACGGATAGTTGATTTCGGATTCGAAATCGGATTCGGAATACATAATATCCGACCGTATTCGAGTTTTACCATATTTTATCGGATATATTATCCGGATATCCGGATTTTTAAATTTTTTTTTTAATATTAATTTTATTAAAACATTTGAATTCAACTGATATCCAATCCTTCATTCCTTCCCAAAACCCTTCTTGGTTTTCACTTTCGTACCCCACTCGGCTCTCATTCTCGGTTCTCCCTTTCGTTTTCACTTTTCACCGGTAAACCCATCGCACCCCAACTAAGCTAGCCCGTCGTCGGCCAAATTAAATCCTCTCCTTCTCCTTCATTTTCGAAGCAGGGACGTTCAGCTCGGTTTGAATCGGTTGCCGATCCGACTAACGAGTAACGGCAATCTGGGAAAAACCTATTTGGGGACTTAAAACGATGACAGTGAGGCGTTCTCGGGGAAACCGAGCGGCCAGATAAACCGAGAGTCGGCGATAACTTAGGATTCAATTGATTGGAGAGAGAAAGGCGTCGTTGTCCCCTGTTAAAGACCAAGGCAGCTGTGGTAAATCTCTTTTACTCTTCTTTTCTCTGTCTCACTTCAATTGCACGGGCTTAAGTTGATTTCTGGCTTGTACATGGCGTAGGGAATTGTATTTATTCCATAGATCGTTTTTAGTTTAGTAGATTATATATCTTGGTGGTTGTACATTTTGTGGAAATTAGATCATTTCGGGCTTTATAGAATGGTCGAGTTGACCTTTAATTTTGAGATATATTTTTATTCTCGGAAGTAATCATTCTCGGTTATTCTTGATTTTTTTGTAGTATTTGGTACGCACATTTTATCTTAAATTCGAGATTTCTATCAAGTAACACATATTTGGGGTTTCAAGGAAATAAATATGATGTAGCAAACAATCTTTGACACACATGAAACACGTTCTTCTTTTCTACGCAACACAATATTTAGTGTTGATTGCTTTATTCATGCTTGGGTATAATATTATATATGTCTTCTTAGACGTTATGTTGTGCTGGAGTAGTGATGGTTATGAATGATATAGTTTTTAGTTTTCATATTATCCGATTAGGCGATTATAGTTATTCGAATCCGGCCCGGATTCGTCCGATATCAAATCAGATCCAGGTATATCAGAATATTCCGAATTCGGCTTTTCCGTATCCGACTCCGAATTCGAGAAAAAAAATATTGTTTAGGATACGGTATAAGCACTATCCATCCGTATTCGATCCGTTTTCACCCCTAGTGGGGAATGGGGACCGCATGAAAAGGGAAAAAATGGCAGGTAGGTGGGGTCCGAAAATGGAGGGAAAAAAAGGGTTGAAGGTTAATATAGACTTTTTGACTACTTTTTTGTACTTATAAATCACTTCTTTTTTTTTTTGTACCATAGAGTTTTTTGTTCTCCCACTTTGTACCTTAAAACTTTTTCCCTTTGTTTTTCCTTCTTCCTACAAATCTATTAAAAATCAAATAAAGAAAATTGTTAATGATTTTAAGGTTATACAATTAAAAGAAAGTTGTCTTTATTAACAATACATGCTATTGTAAATAAAAGAAGAATAATGTTTCAAAATTTTCTAATGGGTTAGTAAGCTTACCTCGCGATAGATGTTATTTAGAATAATCGTGTTATGTTAAATTTTATTCTTTATATTTTAGCCCAATTCAGTCACTGAACAATGTTAAAATGCAAGAAAATATTGTTTTAAAGGATTCTCAATTGAGTCAATATCTCTTTCAGATTATTTAACTCGAGTTATCCACATTCTCATACAATTCATAAATTTTACATGTGCACAAGAATATGAGAAAGGCAAAATGAGAAGGACCCTTTTTGTGATACCGAATTCTCTACTTTATAATATAAATAGTGTCCACAGTTTCAGAAAAAGTATAAAGTTATGCATAATAGCAATGGAGTTCACTTTGACTCGGGTTCACCGAAAATTTAATACACCGTATCTGTATCATTAATCTATATTGTTTGGCCTACCACCTTTATCATAAGGCGTACGTAATTCATAAATGATAAGCCCCTCCACCACCACTTTCAAATGAAAGACAAGAAACATTGCTACGCGGTTGTCAACCTAGAAAAAATATGGGACTCTAAATACCTTCCTGCAACTTTCTCCACCAGCATTTTGAAATTTAGCAAAGGAAAAGAAAAGATTATTTTGAAAAATACAGCTAAACATCATATATTGAAGAAAAAATATGCTTCCAAATCCCCTCTCACATACTAATCTTTTACTCATTCACCTTCACAACTATTCTTGAGCTTCCAAACTTGCTCATTGCACTCAATTATGACCGAGGCATTTTTTCATGTTTTGATTGAGAGTGCAACTTCCCTAATCGAGAGCGAGGTGGGATTGATTATGGGCGTCGATAAGGGAATGTAGAAGCTCGCCAACACTCTCACCACCATCCAAAAAGTTCTAATGTAAAGAGGGAAAACTAATAAAAAAAAAATTAAAACTTTATTTGTTGTTTAACATGCACTATCATACTTTGACAAATCGAAACACAGTTACACAAGCCACGTGCAACGCACGTGTTAAACCCCTAGTTTTTTAAAAAATGCACAATTTGGTACTTACATTATTTAATCAATTCATGATGCATAATTTAATGAAAAAAAAATCTTATTTGAGACTAATATTAAGAATATAACTCACTAAAAAACAATTATGTTTTAAAAATTACCACCAACTATGAATTGAGAAAGATAAATAATTCAAAGTGCTTACTAATGCTAATGTATTTTATTTTATTATTTTTTACTCTGCTTCAAATAAATAAATCAATCAAAATTATATGTTATATTTTATAAATATTTTTTAAATAATTAAGTTAGTAGCCAATAGAGTGGTTGAGAGTGACAATCAAGAATTACACATTCAATTCACAACACCTGTTTGTTGTACATGCGAACAACATTTGATGTGTTTGTTGGGGTTATACCTGAAAGTATGCTTTACTTTGTATAACAGACTGAATTTATCACTTATTTACTGAGAATAAATCTTATTATCATTGTTGCTTTAAATATGAATGAATGTTATTTATTTATTGCAAACCGTTCAATATTAGTACATATTGCATTGTAGTTAATGTAGTGATACCCGATCACAGAAGATCACATTAACAGTTTCTTGTAAATAAGTGCATCTTCACAACCTAGATGTAATTGAACACTCCATTGGTAGAGGTTGATGTGTAAAGCTCAGATTGACTTGTCTTGACCAAGAGATTGCACTAGTGCATTGTGATGCGTTGAAGCGGACCTACAGAGAGGATAAATTCTTCCTCACTGACTTATGAGATGAAGAATTAGACCTCAATGGTTGTTGATTTCTCAATCTCTGTCACTTAAATAGAATTGTGTGTGATTAATATTTATTGCTTTGATCTATGTTGGGTTTAGAATAAGAGAGCGATTCTATACTTTGTATTTTGGGCAATATTATTAATTACATGACAATTGCTAAGATTTAATACAGAGAAATGTGTGCAAGGAAAATCTTGTTTGATTTGTCCCCTTGGTGGGCTCAGAAGTTTTATCATACAAAATCTTGCAAGTGGAATTTATTTCCGGTATGGATAATAATTTTGAGTTGTCTTTACTTCAAGGAAAATATATTAATTAATATAAAGCTTTTCAGTGGCTTAATTAATTAATGGACTAAATAATCTTAAACATGAGAAATAATAATCGGGCGCCATATTATCATAATATGGGTTAAGATGGATATTGCAATATTAATTTTATAGTGGAATAAATTAATACTAATGGGCTGAATAATATTGCAGCTCAATATTGTAATTCAGAGCCCATTGGGAGGTTCAATAATAATTCTCCTGAAGGCCCCTTAAGTAGTCTAAATATAAGTCCATTAATGAAAAGGTGATTAAAATAGAAGAAATATTTTTGCCTAATTTTTTCTTATTTTTCGAAAAATATGAGGAAAAAGAAAGAAAGATTTTTTTAGAAAGATTTTATGGAAGATAAGTATTCTTGGAATATAAGATTATCTCATAAATTCAAGAATCTTTGACTTTGACTTTTTCTCCTTGTTTTTTTTCGAAAATTAAGTATTTATAAGGAATGAGATTTTTGTGGAAAAATTATTTATGGGAAAGAGAATGTATTCAAGATTACTTCTTGCACAAGAATTAAAGATCTTCTCATATCTATTTTCTAGGGCAATTTTCGAACACCTCTCCATTATAAACAGGGGATGATTTTTTCATCCCCAACACAATTCCAGTCTTGGAAAAATTAGAGATCCACAAAGGTGGTGGAATATATTTTTTCTTTTTCCTTTGTTTAAAATTGTTCGTGTGTATCTTCCACCGCATAACGAGCAAGGACTTGGGATATACTTGAGAAGGCATTTGGGTTGATCCATCGTCTCAACGATTATCTCTTCAAGGGTAAGAATTTGTGCAAACTCCTAGATTCCGTATGTTAGGATTTTACGGAATTTTTTGTACGCGTGTATGTTGTTGGTAATTGTTATTTGAATTAATATGATTAATTCATGCTAGTAATAATTATTTATTTAAATTTGTATTTAAATTACACCTCGAATAGATCCGGGCAAATCGTTCTCCAACAGTGTTGTCCTTACTTGCTTACCTTTCTAGCATGGTCCACAGATTTTTCCTTTTTCAAAGTTAAGATCAGGCAAACCAACAACAACACCTAGTCTATGCAATTTATGAATACTTCTATAATTAACATGGCCAAGTTTTTGATGCCAAAGAATAATATCATCTGCTTTAACACTTTTACAAGTATGGTTTGAACCAATCAAATAACAATTATCAGCAAATCTTTCACCAGTCAATAAGCATTCATCATTTTTGTCAAACACATAACATGATTTTTTGTCAAATTTCATGTAAATCATCATCACATAACTGACTAATACTGATCAGATTAGCAAGTAAACCTTTTACATGTAACACAGTTGTCAACTTTGAAAATCCAGGATCATTCAAGGTTCATTTACCAACCACTTTACCTTTTGAACCACCACCATAAGTAACATGACCACCATCACAAGATGTATAATTAGACAAATGATTAAGTTGACCAGTCATATGTCTAGAACAACCACTATCAAAGTACCAAGATCCAGCAACACATGCTTTCAAAGATGTATACACAATATTATATAACATGTTCTATTGAATCCACTTTTTAGTGTTTTAATCTGTTTTATAGGGTGTTCAACTTTATTAGGTAAAATAATTATAACTTTCAAATCTCTTCTTAACTTAGAACAGTATGGACAAATGTACCTACTCCAGCACAGTAAAAATAGACATACTCTTCAAACATTCCAGCAGATTTCTTTTGTTTAAGATTCAAAGGTTTTGTCAAACAAGTTCATTCCTTTACAAAAGAAATAGGTTTACTGGAGATTGGAGTATCTTCAGAAGTTTTCTCAAAACCAAGTCCAGCATTACTAGATCTTCCAATCATTAATGCATCATTCAAATCATTAGTGCTTGCAGAAAACTTTTTAAAATTTAGAGTAGTACACTTAAGCTCATTTTTCAAAGAAGAAATTTCCACATCTTTTCTAGTTAAAAGAACTTCAAGTTTTAAAAGATTCTCTTTCAAATCTGAATTTTCTAAAGATAAGGAACTCAACACCTGTTTTTAAGTTTCTAAATCAGTTTTAAACTTCAGATATTCAGAGTTACATTCAGCAGAATTTGAAGTTTCAGCATTTAGAATAGTTCTAGCAAAACAGTTAATCTCAGAATCATATTTACTAAATGTTGTTTCAAATGTTGTGTTAACATCTGAATCTGCTTCAGACCAATAATCATCGAGATCAGCATCAAAAGTATCATCATACACTATTCTAGAAGACATAACACTTAGTTCACATTTACCAGCATCAGTTTCACCATCAGAATCATCACTTAAGGTAGCATTAAAGTTCATCTTTTTTCCTAAGCATGGAATTAGCACATTCATTAGCATAATGATCATATCCAGAACATGCATCACATGTAACCCTTTTCCTGTACTCGGGATCATATTTAAACTTGTTATCCTTAGTAAACTGTCTAAGTTGATTGAAACTGGAAGACTGACTTGGAACAAGCTTTTTATCAGAGGGAGAAGAATTGTGAGAAACATATCTTTTGATTGAAAATTACCATTTGACTTTCTGAACTTTCCTTTTAGAAAAGATTTGAATTGCTTAGTAATAAGAGCAAATTGTTCTGAAATATTTTCATCAAATAAATCAGAAACATCATCACCAAAATCAACTTCAATAACATAAGAATGTTTTGCAACATTAGCAGAAGTTTCACCTTTAAAAGCAAGTACTTTCTTGTCTTTATATTTCTCATGTTTATCATCATCTAACATATTTGAGTTAATCTCATAAGTTTTCAAAATACTGATCAACTCATTTTGACTCAATAAATCAGTGTTCTTAACCTCTTCTATAGCACATATTTTTGCATCAAATCGTTTAGGAACAATTCTAAATATCTTATTGACTAACCGAGTGTTGAAAATTGGATCACCAAGACTCATTAGCAATCTCACTTATCCTTTCATTGTATGATGAAATAGTTTCATCATCTTTCATCCTCAAGTTTTCAAACTTGGTTCTCAACATCGGAAGTCTAGTCCTTCGTATACTTTTTGATCCTTCACAATGTTCCTGCAATATTTCTCATGCATCCTTAGAAGAAACATAGTTAGATACCAGTTTAAATATTGAAACATCAGTAGCAGTAAAAATCGCATTAAGGGCTTTAGAATTGAAATTGGTCGATGTGCATTCATCATTAGACCAATCAATCTCCTTTTTGACTTGAGATTCACTATCTTTATCATCAAATGTCTTTGGTGGATTCCAATAAGATAACACACTACTCCATGCTCTCTAATTTATAGACTTAATGTACATGCATTTTAGGTTTCCAGTAAGGATAGTTGGATCCATCCAAAATTGGAGGTTTTAAAGAAGGAGTCAACGGATAATCCATTGCAAAAACACACTTTAAAAACACAAGACCTTTAAATTATTGTATCAAGTTTATGGCTCTGGCGCCAACTGAAAGTGTGTGTGCGTGTATTTTCAGAGTGTTGTTGAAAATGTTATGCAACATGTAAAACAACATATGACAGCGGAAGTATTAAAAACGCAGTGCAAAGGATTTCAAAATTGTGTATAGTCTTAATTCAGACTATACGAACCTCATGGTTAAAAACATCACTATAACAAGTAGTGAGATACACAAGAATCTCTTACAAGATCCTAAAAGGTGTAGTGAAAAACCACACACCAAAAGCAATCTATTCAATCAAGTAACTAGTGATCTTATTCAACCTAAAACTTGATCTAATAAGATAAAATCAATACTGATGAGAATTATAGGATTCATTCGACCAGTACAAATAGACTAACATCGACCCTCACACTCCTAAGATTACAAAACTCTCGGTCAGAGGCAGACTTATTGTGGTACAAGGGGGTACAGCTGTACCCCAAATTTCTTTTTTTTCTCTAGTATATATATATATATATATATATATTATAATATATAAGAATCCTATTATTTACAAAAGTGCCATTAATTATTTTATTAGAAGCTTTGGTCAGAATTCAGTAACAATCCAAAATTCTCTTTTCATGTCCTGTTTTGCAAATCACCACTACCCCACAGCCGCAATGACATTCCCTCCCTTCCTTCTTATCTTTGAGACGGTGCCGATTCAACCAAAAAAAAGGTAAGGTCTTTTTATTTTCTTTTCCTTTTCCTTTTATTAATTTTTGAATTGAATCTTTAATGTGATGGTATATTAATATTTGTTAAGTTTATATATTAGGGCTTGCAATATTTTCTATTTAGTATGAATGTGAATCATAATTTTGATAGTATTTATTGATTGTTTAATAAATAAGTTAATTTGATGGTATTTATTGATAGATTAGGGCTTGTAATTTAATTGGGGTTTGTTTTATTTTAAATAGTATTCATATTTTCTTTCTCTAATTGAATTAGGAAATGGTGGATGAAACAAAAAAGTCAAAGGCAATGAGGAAGCAACCGGATCTTCGAGAGTTTATGCTTAAAAAAATAAAATCTCAAGGAACTTTTTGCTCTTCATCGAGAGATAATGAGACTCCTCTCAATGTCAATGAGTCTCCTTTATCCCAATCATCCCAATCATTTACTTCCCCACAACCTCAAGAAAATATTGTGGAAGAAGTGAGTATTGCTCAAGAAAATATTGTGGAAGAAGTGAGTAATTCAAGGGCTTTTAGTGAATTATCACAAGAGGACGAATTGGTATATGATGTGGATTTTCTTCCAAATGATCCCGGAAAAAGAACAAGCATATTCAAATCGAAGAAATGCGGTGAGGAGAGCATATATTCTTAAGAAACCTTGTCAACCAAAATCTCATGACTTCCCTCAAAGAGATCTTGGAGGTATGCGTCGGTTTAGTGTTTCTTGGTTTAATAAATATGATTGGCTTGAGTATAGTGTCGAGAAAGATGCAGCATTTTGTTTTGTTTGCTACTTGTTCAAGAATGATGTGGAAGTTAGTGTAGGAGGAGATGCATTTGTTATTGGGGGGTTTAGATCATGGAATAAATCGGGTAGATTTGAGAAGCATGTTGGTGGGGTTAAAAGTGCTCATAATCTTGCTTATGAAAAATATGTGAATTTAAGAGACTCGAAAGAGAATTCCACTGTTCATGTTTTTGATAATGCAAGCGATATGATTCGAAGTGAGTATGAAACTCGTTTGAAAGCTTCACTTACTTGTTTGAGGTTTCTCTTGCGTCAAGGATTGTCATTTCGTGGACATGATGAAAGTGTTGAGTCCATTAGTAGGGGAAATTTTCTTGAGCTTTTGAAGTGGCTAGCTGAACATAATGAGGGTGTTAAAAAAGTTGTTTTTGAGAATGCTCCAAGCAATCATCAATTGACTTCTCCTAAAATTCAAAAGGATCTCATCAATTGTTGTGCAAAAGAAAGACACATTATACAAGATCTTGGTGATGACTACTTTAGTATTTTGGCTGATGAGTCAAGTGATGTGTCTCAAAAGGAACAACTAACTCTTTGTTTGCGATATGTTGATGGTAAGACAGGAATGATAGTTGAATGATTTCTTGGGCTTGTACATGTTGGTGATACGCCTGCTTTGTCACTTAAAAGTGCAATAATTTCTTTGCTTATGGAGCATTCATTGAGTCCATCTAAGATTCGAGGTCAAGGGTATGATGGGGCTAGCAACATGAAAGGTGAGATAAATGGGCTTAAGACTTTGATTATGAAGGATACTCCATGTGCTTACTATGTTCATTGTTTTGCTCATCAACTTCAATTAACATTGGTTGCCGTTTCTAGAAAAAATAATGATTGTAGTTAACTTTTTGAAACGCTTACAAACTTGTTGAATGTGGTTGGAGTTTCTTGTAAGCGAAGATAAATGATCCGAGAAAGTCAAGCTCAAAAAGTTGCTCAAGCCTTGGAAGTTGGTGAACTTGAGAGTGGATCGGGTTTGAATCAAGAGTTAGGTTTGAAAAGGCCAGGGGATACTCATTGGGGATCTCATTACAAGACTATTTTGAATGTTATCCACATGTTTCCAACTACAGTTGAGGTACTTGTCATGATTGGGAAGAAGGCTTTGTGTTCGGAAGATCGGGTTAAAGCTCAAGTCATTTTGTACTCATTTGAGTCGTTTGCTTTTATATTTATGGCGCACTTGATGACAACTATTTTTGGGTACACCAATGATTTGTGTCTTTCATTGCAAAAAAGAGATCAAAATATTGTTAATGCCATGTCTCTTGTTTCATCAACTAAACATTTGTTGCAAAAAACAAGGGATAGCGGATGGGAAACTCTCTTGAACAAGGTCGTTGTTTTTTGCACTAAATGTGACATTGTTGTTCCTGACATGGATGCTTATTATATGTCCCGGGGAAGATGAAGACGTTTTGATAAACAAGAGACAAACCTTCAGCATTTTTGAGTTAAAATGTTTTTAGGGGTGATTGTGTTGGGGAATAAGTTGCACAGATCTATTCGGGGTGAATATTTAAATACAAATTTAATTCTTTAATTATTACTAGCATGAATTAATCCTATATTAATTCAAATAATAATCCAACAACATATCATGCATATAATAATTCACGTAAAACCTACGCATGCGGAATACTATGAGTTTACGTGAACGTACCTCTTGGGATGGCAACGGTATGGCTGATTAGACTAACCGAAAGGACTTCCCAAGTATTCCCTTAGCCCTCGTTCGACTATCCGGTGGAAGGATTCATGTGAACGATTTAACAAAAGGAAAATAAATTATGTTGCACCACCTTTGTGGATTTACTAATTTTTCCAGCACATGGATTGTACACTACTCACAATTATCGTTTTTCGAAAAAATACAATCAGTCGACGTTACAAAATATTTGATATTTTATCGACGCTGATATTTTTTCCGAAAAACCAATTTTCGTGTGTTACTGGGAATAAACCATTCATCCCCTATTTATAGAGGAGAGGGGGACGAAAATTACATGTGAAATAGGGAGGAAAAATCTTTTCTTGATCTCCAAGAAATCTTGAATATATCTCATGTATTCTTTTCTCCATAATTAAAATATTCCACAAAATCCCACTCTCTTATTTGTTATGGAATATTTCGAAATATTAGGGATCAAGATTCCAAGATTTGGATCTTCTTAAATTTATGAGATATTCTTGTACTTCAAGAAATACATATCTTCCATAATATCTTTTCAAGAAAATCAAGAAAATCTTTCTTGCCCACTATATTTCATTTTTTTCGAAAATCTCATTATAGATAACCAAGTGGGAGATTTCTTGAATTTAATGAGATAATCTTGTATTCCAAGAATACATATCTTCATTCCATAACAAAATTCAAAGAAAATCTTTCTCCCAACATATCTATAATTTTCAAAATTTTTCTTGGAAAAATAAGCAACAATATATATTTTTTTTAATCACCTTTTCAGTTATTAGACTATATGTTGGGCTACTCAGGGGGCCTTTAGGAGAATTAAGATTGGACCTTCTAATGGACCTTGAATATCTAATATTGAGCCACAATATTATTCAAGCCCATAAATATTAATTAATCCCACTACATAATTAATATTGCACTATCCATCTTAACCCATATTACAGTCAATATGACTCCCGGTCATTATTTCCCGTGTTTAAGATTATCTAGCCCATTAATTAATTCAAGCCACTTAAATAGTTTTCCATTAATTAATATCTTTTATCCTTGGTCAAGGAACGGTTCAACATTATTATCCATACTGGAAACTAATTCCACTTACAAGATTTGGTATGATAAAACTTATGAACCTCCCAAGGGGGCAAATCGAACAAGCGCACTTGCACACGATTCTTCGTATTAAATCTTAGCAATCACATGTGACCAATAATATTGCCCAAGATAAAAAGTATTGAATCTCATTGATTCGCTACCCATGATAAGTCAAAGCAATAGTTACCAATCCCACGTGATCCTATTTAAGGGACGAAGATTAAGAAATAACGAACCACTGAGGTCTAATTCTTCCTTGTTCAGTTCTGAAGAATTTATCCTCCTGTAGGTCCTATTCAGTGCATCAGTCATGCACTAGTATAATCTCTTGGTCAAGACAAGCCAATATGAGCCTTACACTTCAACCTTTCACGATGGGTTGTTCATTTCCATCTAGGTCGTGAATAACGTACTTTTAGTTACAAGGGACTGTTAATTTAATCTTCTGTGATCTGGTATCACTAAATTAACTACAATGTAACACGTACGACTTATTGAACAGTTATGCAGTAAATATATGTAACATCAATAATATTTAAAGCATCAGTGATAAACAATTTATTTCAGTAAATAAGTCTGGAAATTCAGTTTCGATTATACAAAGTAAAAGCATACTTTCCAGTATAATCCTAACAGATTGATCTACAACTAAGTGAGCTCAATGAAAGGTTTGCCGATTTGTAACACTCTTTTCTTTTCTTTTCTATTTTTGTATAACAATACTCATTACGTTCAATGATAGGTTTGATGAGGTTAACATGGAGTTGCTTAAATGCATGGCTTGCTTAAGTCCTCAAGGTGAATTTTCTTCTTATGACAAAGAGAAACTACTTAAACTTGCCACATTTTATCCATATGAATTTTCAGGTATTGATCTGATGACTTTTAATTTCATACTTGATATATTTATTTAAGATATGACTTTAGATTTTAGGTTTGAGATTTGGATTTTCAGGTATTGATTTGATGGCTCTTGAAGACCAATTTGATGTATTTATTGATGATATGCAAAGAGATGATAAGTTTAGGAATTTGCATGATCTTGGTGCCCTTTCAACGATGCTTGTTGAAACAAAGAAGAATGAGACTTATCCGGCAATTTATTTATTGATCAAGTTGGTGTTGCTTCTCCCAGTTGCTACTGCGGGTGTAGAAAGAGTGTTTTCGGGAATGACCTATGTCAAAAGTAGATTGCGTAATAGCATGAGTGATCAATTATTAAATGATTGTTTGGTAACTTTCATTGAGAAAGACGTGTTCCTAGAAATTCCCGATGAAGATTTCATAGATCTCTTTCAAAAAATGAAGACTCGTCGGGCTCAGTTGTAATTTGTAGTTGTAACTTTTTTGAACTCTAAGAAATATCATCGCTCAGTTGTGATTTGTAGTGACAACTTTTTTGAACTCTAAGAATCAGTTGTAATTTGTAGTTGCAACTTTTCTAAACTCTAAGAAATATCATATCTTTATATGGAGATTTAATCTCATATGCATTTTACATATAGAACAATGAATTTGTACAAATATTTTCAAATTATCTATGAATCGTATCCCCATTTGTAAAATCCTGGGTCCGCCACTGCTCTCGGTTGCACTCTTGGTTGTGTCTCAGATGTTACTCTCTAAAGTTTGGAGAAGAGCAAATGATATTTCACTTTTCCTCAAGCTTGTATCTCGACCAATGTAGTGTATTTATAGACTTGAAGATCAACTGCATTGTCTTATCCAAACGGTTTGGATAGCCTTGAAACTCTTCACCATCAACTCCATGATCTTGGTGTAACCACTCATGATCTTTCTATTCTCACTCATCCACAATGCAACCGCCTGACAATAAAACTGAATTGTTATCAATCTGCAATGTAGGAAACATAGAAAAACACATCTATTAAAACAGAGTCAGTGTTAGGAGAAATGACAAATTTATAATGTTGTACAAAATGTTGTCCGACATGTAGAACAACATCCGTGCAACATCAACAGAAATAATCTCATTTGTGACCAAAAACTTCATTATGATTATGGGGTCAGGATACCAACGTGATTAATAAGATGGTCGTCATGTAAACATAAACAATTGAGTTTCAAAGACGCATAATAAAATCATATTGTGAAAGATATGATTAATATTGTAGATTCTAGAAACAAAGATTTAATCCACAAATTTACATATTTTAAAATGACGAAGATGAGAGACAGAGGGAAACATATTTTGAGAGGCTACCAATAATAGTGGTGTGAAATTGGTTGGATCTTTGTTAAGGCTCACAGTCCCTCTAATGCACGAATTCTTTAAAATTGTACAGTATGCAATATCGAATTCGCTTGAGTGGAATTCGGGTGGGATTCGCCTGGGATTTGCACTCGATACGCCACGTGGCGTATCCCAATTTTTTTTTTTAAATTCGGATACGCGTATCGGATACGTATCTGGGTTTTTTTGTAAAATTTATTAAAATTTGGGGGTTTTTTTGTAAAATTTTAAAACCTGTGACTTGTGTAGGTTGGTGATATTTGATTTAATTGTTATTTTGTTGCTTATGAGATGAATTTCTTGATATTAGTACATGTGTTTTAAATACTCTTGGTATTATTACAGGTATTATATATAATTGTTGTAATTTTTTTTATATTAATACAGGTGATATATATAATTAAATAAAAATAAATTGACGTATCCTCGACGTATCGTATCCTAAAATTTTGAAAATCTATGAATCCCCGCACCCAAATCGCATCTGCACCCCGCACCCGCACCCGTGCAACACAGCACAGTCCCCAAGCCTAAGGGCATGTTTGTTTTGAGACTATACCGGACGGACTTTGGACTTTACAATTCCACATACCCATTTAATACAATACTAAAATCAGGATTTCAAAATCCAATTTAAAACCTAACCTAAACCCTACATCTGCACTTATTCCCATTAATAATAATATTATCACTTTTACAAAATTTCCAACACAATATTCAATCATTCAATCATTATTATAATAATATAATAATACAAATCAATCAACTTTTTTACAATCCTATATAATCATACCCTATAAAATTTCAAAACAGACATACAATTTTACTATTCATTAGGATTTTAAAATCCTGGATTTCAAAGTCCAGGATTTCCCCCGCCCACTATAAGCCCAAAACAAACACACCCTAATAGATTGAAGCTACTTTTAAAAGACCTCTTGAATTGAAGATTGATTTATTTAATGTGATTAAGATTTGTTGTAGTTTCTTTATTTGCAGATCCAACTGCTACAAGGTCAAAGGTGTCTTTTTGAATAGTTGGTCTTGCAATGGATATGGAGCTATTATCAATGTTTTCATAATCGAACCGGTGATCGAACCGGACAGTCCACCGGTCAGTGGTTCAACCGGTCGGACCGGTTCAACCGTTGAAATGATTTCTGCCTAATTTTTTTCAATATTTCTTATATTTAGTTAAAAAATAAAATAAATATACACCTATAAAAATTTAAACATATATCTTATAATTTTTCATATCTAAGAAAACACAATTGAGTCATGGTCATAATAAAAAATAACACAATAATATGAGAGAAAGTAACTTAAAAGGGAAAAGTGAACCTTATATTTTTATCCCACATCAAGTACATATTAAAAGAAAATGTAAGAGAAAATAAAATCTCATAATTTTGTCCCACATCGAAAATGTTAAAAGAAAATGTGAGAGAAAACAATATAAAAGGGGAAAAGTGTACTTCACCTCATATATTTGTCCCACATCGAAAGTGTTGGAGGAAAATGTGAGAGAAAGTATTATAAAAGGGGGTGAAGGTGGAACTTGATTCATATATTTATCCTACTTCATACATTTATCCCACATCGAAAGTGTTGGAGAAAAATGTAAGATGAAGTATTATAAAAGGGGTGAATGTGGACCTTGGTTCATTTTATCCCACCTCATACATTTATCCCACATCGAAAATGTTGGGAAAAAATGTGAGAGGAAGTATTATAAAAGGGGTGAAGTTGGACCTTGGTTCATATTATTCTCACCTCATACATTTATCCCACATCGAAAGTGTTGGAAGAAAAATGTAAGATGAAGTATTATAAAAGGGGTGAATGTGGACCTTGGTTCATTTTATCCCACCTCATACATTTATCCCACATCGAAAGTGTTGGGAAAAAATGTGAGAGGAAGTATTATAAAAGGGTTATCCCACCTCATACATTTATCCCACATCAAAAGTGTTGAGGAAAATGTGAGAGGAAGTAGTTTAAAAATATTTAAAAAAAAAGAAGGTGAAAACCAGTTTTTTCCGGTTAGGCGGTTCGCCGGTTGAACCGGTTTTTTCCGGTTTTGACCGGTTCAAACCGGTTCAACCTGAAAAGCGGTTATTATGTTGTTTTTTGACCGGTTTGCCGGCCGGTTCCCGGTTCAACCGGTTGAACCGACCGGTTCAAACCGGTTATGAAATCATTGGCTATTATAATATCTCTGTGGCAATGGGAGTAGTGAATTTTACGTCTAGTTTGCACGATTTATATGCTTTTTTTTAATATCTTTTTGTTAGTTAGTTTTGGCATTGTGATAAAAATGGGGAAATTGTTGGGATAATTTTAGTTTTGATTATTATGTCAAAACACCTTGTAATAGGACAAACTAAGTTGTATAGAAAACTTATGTTTCTAGACTTAGTTGTATTCTTACATGTAACAAGTTGAGGGGGAACTTATCAAGAGAAGACGAGACTGATCAGAACAAGACGAGACTGGTGAGTTCCATGTAAACTGATCAGCTGAACAAGAAGAAGCATGTTGATTTGTGAAGAAGAAATGCTGATGCAGTGCCGATGTTGTGCTAATGCAATGCAGATCCAGTGTAGATCTGATCTTTGATGTTATCTTGATGCAATCTTCGATGTAGTGTAGATGAAGTCTTGATCTTTGTCTTTGATCGATCGATCAAATTTGAAATCGAAAAACCGAAATCGAAAGTTGAAATCGGAAGATGATATCGAAGACCCGAATCTGAAGACCATAAATTTGCATACGTAATCGGTGACGAAATCAGAATTAATTTGTTGATCGATCCAGATTAGACACACAAAAAGCTGGCCAATGAGAAGATGACAACACATATATGGATGTGACATAAAGCTACAAGCAACAGTGCAAAATGACAAAGAAAAACTGGAAGACTATTAGTATGTATTTGAATTTACTCTCCAACGATAATATTCAAATCCACACTATAAATACATTGCATTATCTTCAAAAGAAGATATAATGGAGGATGCTGCAAAGAGAAGATTAAAACCAAATATTCAAACATCTCCATTCAAGAACACATAACATTAAATATCAAAATTTACCCAAGAGTGTTCTTCATTATATCTAAGCATAAATGTCATATCATAAGCTTAGAGAGATTTTTTCAACCTTAGCTTAAAGATTAAATAAATGTAAGGGAAAATCTCACCTAGTTGGAAATAACACCAAACCCATACTCTTTCTTGAGAGAGAATTAGTGGTTACTTGAGGTGTTAAGAGGCAATCCTGCAAGGGGGGGTAGGCGATCCTGTGAGGGAGATAAGTCTCGTAGGCAATCCCGTGAGGGAGATAAGTCCCGAGAGAGTGAGAACTCATTAAACATCTATAGACGATCCCGTGAGGGAGATAAGTCCCGTTGAGTGAGAGATCCATAAATATCTGTATGTTGGTGTGCCTAACGCCGTAAACTAAGGTTTTCTTTGGATTAAGGAAGTGCCCCATGAAGGGAAGAGTGAATGTAGGAGTTGGACTCCGAATCACTATAAAAATATGTGTGTTCTTATTTGCTTTCATATTAACTGTCATACATACTTTAGCAAATCTGCATAACACATTAGGAAAAATTTTAAAGTCACCTCTCATTGAGATTTTACAAGTTTTAAATCGGATTTTTCAGGACCAACAATCATGATGTTGCAACCATATTAGAAGATGGCCGAACAAGTTTAACGCAAGCCTAAGACATAGAGGCAACAAACCAACAAGGAAATTATTGCCCAACTAAAATAGACTCACGGGCTATTTTATGTGAGAGTGTACATGGTATTAAAAACAAAGAATGTCATGTAGAATGTTTGAACATTCAAAGCAGCATTAATGAAAATAATAGAAGACTAGATACGATCTGCAAATGGACAAAATCTTCACAAAATAGATTTTTTGAGCAAGTCTTGTGTAAAAAATTTCACATGTACAATTTAGACAAGAAAATTAAGTTAGTGGGCCAGATCCACAAAAAATCTCGCGGTTCTACCCGACCCGAATAAAAGGCAAAAAAATCTCACGGGTCTATACCTGACCGAATAAAAGGAAAAGCTGGGAAAACAAAAGTCAAACGTGCAAAATATCTAGACCACAGTTTAACCTTCATTTTTTTCTTTTTTATTTATTTATTTTTTTGGTAAATTATTTTTGACCGAGAAACCATTTGGACCACAGTTTAACCTTCTTTTTTCTCTCTCTTTTTTTTTTTATAATTTAACTTTCCATTTTCTCTTTTTTTTTTCCTTTTTTTTTTGTTATCACCACTATGCTATCATAATTATATATTAATTAAATTTTTAATAATTTATTTATCTCTTATAATATATTACAGTAAAATATGTAGTTTTAAAGGGTATTACACACAAAATTAAATATTTTGAAGGGGAATTAAACAAAAATGAAAGCAGTCTTACAAGCAAAAGATAATAGTATTACATGTAAAAATATAACAATATTTCATGTAAATACATAACAATATTACATGTATATACATAACAATATTACTTTCAAAATATAAGGAAAAGTGCTATGAAGGATATTTAATACAATATAAAAATAGTATTTACAAGCAAAACATAACAGTATTATATGCAAAATATAAAAGTATTGCATTCAGACCATAAGAAAAAAAAAAGTAAAACTCCAGGTTCTTAAATGCAAAATTGGGTTAATGAAAAGAAGGTGGTTGCAATGCAACCATACCATCTCACAACAATTCTCAAATACCGTTGCAAATCCGCTGCGAATCGCTGCACAAATCCAACAACTCCACGCCCAATCCATCACAACAGGCAAATTCCATCTACTCCTTTGTCAAATCCTCCACTCCCGCATTTTCTCCGCCTCTCAATCCACCTCCAATTCCATTATCAATTACTCCACCAAAATCTTCAACCACATCATGTACCCCTCAACTTTCGACTACAACACCATTATCAAAACACACACCCACCTCCAGTCCCCCTCCCCCAACACCATGTTCAATCTCTTAACCCAGATTCACCGGAATTTCATGCTACTGAATTTTCACACATTTTGGGGGTGGATCGACTATGTGATAACGATTATAATTTTAATTCCACCATCGATTAAACTTCGAGAAAATCAACTACACAATAAAAAGCATAACACAAATTCATAAGACTTATTCAATTTTGTTGTGAGAAAAGAAGAGAGAAAAAATCCAGAGAAAAAATCGAGAGAAAAACAGAGAGAGAAGAGAGGAAGAGGAAAGAGAAAAAAAGAAGAAAGAGAACAAGAGGAAAGATAAAAAATGAAGGAAAAAAGAAAAGAAAATCAGAATGAGTCAACATAAAAGGAAAACGGGATGAAAAATGGGTAGGGAAAAGTGGGCCAGGCGAAAACTGGGTCAAACCAAAGTGGGTATGGAAAAGTGAGTTTTTTCACATTGAAAATTTTCACACAAGACTTTGTCAATAAAATAAAATAAAATTGTGAGTACCTCAAAGCGAAACTTTCACTATGATAGAGTAACGAATAGAAGTTTGTAAGTCGATGATTCAAAAATAGAATCTCTCTCAACACAAGCAAGATCTAGTACAAAGCTCGTCGATCTTAAGGCTAAGTGAATACTCTAGCGAAATAACTTATAAATATACAAAGTAAGTCCTAAGTTACTCAAAATGATACAACACCAGGACCCTAGCTATATTCTAGATATGATAAATACTCAACAAAAAAAATACTCGATTAATCGTTGTCAACTGATGAAGACTCAACATCTAATTATAGATGAATTAAGCAACTGAAGCCTTCAACCATTCAGAAGGATTTAAAAAAACTTCATGCCAACTTCCAATGATCTCTTGAAAAACTGCCAATTGTGGAGGTTATTTCCTAACTTGCAATTTGTCGCACAATATAGAGTGTCCTATATTTATTCTGGAACCTGGTGGAACATCTTGTATTGTCAACCTACGGTCAACAAAATTAAGAATAACATTCAAACAAAAGAAGTAGAAGTTAGAAGAAAGGAAAAATCGAGATGTTAATCGAAATGTGACAACATTTGAAGCAACATCAACATTAAGGATTATGCATCCATAGAAAGTACAAAATATGTAATGTGTGAGTAGTGTATTTAATCTGTTTAAAAGAAAAAAAACATAATATAAATAGATGAAATGAATATGTACCTTGATTTTATCATTTTTCTTGAATATTCCGCTGAATCTAGCTCTATTATTTTATATTTTTTTACGAATTTACTGCTCTCGTCATCACCACTATGACCAACGGTACTCGACTCAAAATCATCAACAAAGTGATTAATTGAGCTCAAGAAATATCCATCCAAAAACTGGAAAGTTTCTGAATGCCAAATTGTGGGGCCTCCTAAACACCACCTTCACCTCCAAAACTAGTCATGGAATCTTCTCCTAGGTTTACAATCATTCCTTCCTGGATTTACAACCATTCTTTCATCTTTTCACTCTATATTTGATACAACCTCAATCTCCACTTCAGTTTTCGCTACACCTCAGCCATTTCTTCCCGCGATACTCTCATCAATTGCTAACATGCTGCATACCCATCAAATTAGCTCCAACATCAATGAGTTTGCCTCTATCTTCAATTGAACAAATCAACTGCTTTGTTTGGGTATTCGACTCCTTTATAATTTCCTAAGGTTGATAGTAATGACCCACGGATTTGTTATGTAAGAACGGGATATGTATTACTTATTATGCAGTTCCATTTTATTATAATCTTGTATGACTTCATTTCACCTTTTCGAGAGTTTTACAATGGTTTCAAAGTCTTATTCGTAACAATAAATTGAAATTTGGGATCAGTTTGTGCATTTACATGAAAAAATATTTAGACCCTCATTATATGATGATCCTCAAGGTGTTATTTCTAAACTGATGCAAACATGGGATTTTGATAATTACTTTACTAAACTTGAATATATGGCTAATAGAATAATTCTTCCTTTGTTTTTAATGAGCTGCTTCATTTTTCAGGTCTCAAACTTGAGATTAAACCAAGAATTATGGTGTATCGACTCGCCAATTTTTATGATGCTCCAATCTTAGCTTGTTTATAGTATTCCAAACTAGCAGCCCACACCCAAAAAATTATTGGCCCATTTACACAAATTCCTCAAAACCACCCAACATAATCCTTAACCCACTCTCACATATCTCACAATGTGTCTTCATCAACACATCAAACTTCACACCTGTTATGTCTAAAATATTGACAACGACGCCTGTTTTGATGGCGATGCCATGTCTGACGACGATACTAGGATGGATGACAAAAAGGTCGAAGACAATCCACGAGAGTTACCATGGTCGCCAGGGTTGACGACATGACACAAGTGGTTGGGCTTGGTATTAAAATAAAAGGGATTTTTGTGCCACATCGAATGAGAACAAAGAAAGGGGACTTCCTATGTCGAAAAAAAAAAGGGGGACTTCCAACTCCTATATAAGTAGCCTTTGTGTCTTTTTTACAAGTGCATCGATCAATATACTTTAGTCTAATATTTGATTCTAATTAAATTCTTTTTTCATATTTGTGAGAAGGTGAGAGTCATGCAGACTTGAAATAGTGTAGGGGTGTCGAGCGAGGGAGGGAAAATCTGTATGATTGTAAAAATTTATCATATAGCAATATTTTTTTCGTGGTCCGTGGTTTTTCTTCGATTTTGAAGTTTTCCACGTAAAAGTCTTGTGTTGGTGATTGTTGTTTTGTTTCTTTTTTTTTCTCGTTTGCGTCGTTTCCTCCTTGATGTGAATGGAGATGGATTTATTTTTTCTCTTGTTAATTGGGACGGATTTTTCCCAACAAGTGGTATCAGAGCCCGGGCCAGGACTCTTGATATTCTGAGTATGCTCTGTGGTTGCAGCGTATTCTGACCTTCCATACCAGAAAAGAATTCTTGAGAAGGCCCGGGGGTCTCTTAAGAGATGGGTTATTCACCTGGGGTTGGAGAAACGGTATATCAGAGGCTTCAAGTTCCATGAAGTGGTGACGTAGAGAAATATGGTGGAAGAATCAATGTGGTGAAGCAATCTGGGTTACACATGGGGTTATTGATCAAGGTGGAGCGGGCAAATAGCTCTGAAACTAACATTATGCTTGATCGAAAATTATTTCCTGTTAAAAGGAAATGAATATCCTTTTGGTATACCCAACTGTCATGGAAGAGAGTGTGATAATGTTAGTTGGACATCATGTACATTGATTTTGCATGGATGCAAGGTGTGTGGTGAATATATGTCGATGACTGAAGGAATTCTAGGGGAGCCATAAGCTAGAAGAAACACCATAGTTTTCAGCTGTTTTAAGATTTAAACAAAGGCATATTAACTTTCGTGTCCAATTAGTTAAAGGCCTTGCCTTTTCAGTTTAAGGTCGTGGGATCCCCCATTCAATGCATTCATTAATTTCTTTTTAAATTTTGAACCTTTTTTTTTTCCTTTAAGCTTGAGCCTTCTTTAATTTTTTTTTTTTTTTTTTTTTTCTAATTGAGCCTTTTTTTTTACTTTTTAAAATTCTTCTATCCAATTATTATAGTGAAATTTCTAAAAATTTAATATTATTTAAACATTTTTTGGTATTACTTATTTATATTTAACAGTACATATAAAAATATAAAAGTATTATATTCAAAATATAAAAAATAAAATAAAATTATAAAGTATATTAAATGAATAACTTAAACAATATTAAATTCACAATCGACAATCATTAACGCCTTCTCCTTTGATTTCAAATAAGAAATTGAAGCAGTATTACAAGCTACATATAAAAGTATTACATGCAAAAACATAATAGTATTACAAGAAAAAATATAAGAATATTACAATTTAAACATAAAAAATATCCCTGTCATAAAAAGAAAAAAAGAACATAAAAAAAAAATCTAGGTAAGTTATGAAGGATATATAATCAAAACAGAACAATATTATATACAATACATAACAATATTACAATAAAAAAATACGATTTTGAATGAATATACATACAATTTGTAAATAGAGGCACTAATAAAAACAATCTTTATATATTTGAATCAACTAGAGAAATAAAATTAGCCTTACTTTTACTCATCGATCAATTGTGAATGTAATCTACAATTAATTATATATGTAGCGCCCCAAAAACCGACGCTTCTCACTTAGGAAAAACTCATTTGAAATTTAAATAATTTTTAATTTTATACTTAAAGTGATTAAAGCGGAAGACAACATCATAAAACACGAGTCTATTTTTTTTTTCTTTCTTTTAAGTGCCTAATTATGCTTGTGTCTAACTCGTGAATTACCCACATTTCGAAGCCAAAAACTTACTTAAGTAAGACAATTCCAAAAGTAAGTTTACATGCACGTAAGTATGTTATGACTAACTTAATATAAGAAGAGATGTCATTTAGGATACCTATCATGCATTCAATTTTAACATTAAAAGGGTCGACACATTAACCTAGAGATTTGAAAAAGACTTGATTACTTGAACTAGCAATATTCACATAATTATGAAATCAAACATTCAAAACAATAGTTTAACAACTCAAATGACCGACTGGTAGTTTGCAAAAGATTCAAGCACTTATCCTAAAAATTCATACATAATTCAAAACCATAATTTAAGACAAACTAATACTTAATCCACTTCTTACATAAGTTGTAAAGCACACTAAGTAGATTTAACAGAGTCTTCCCAGTCAGTCACACGTCCGTCTCGTCGTCAATAGAACCTGAAAAAGTTAAAGTAGCATCATGAGTCTTCCCCCGAAGAGGAAGCCCAGTGGGATAATATTTAATATACTACTGCATTACAGAAAGTCATTTGATGTGAAGAAATGAGTACATGCCAAGGCCCGTCGACCCGACCCAAATCTTATTGATTGTTTCCACAAATTTCTCGACTAACTCTAGTATCAATATTTTTCTCACTTCAACTTCCTCCCAACAGATTGGTGTTCTACATCTCTATCCATAGAGTGCTTCATACAGTGTCATCCCCATAGTAGACAGGTATTTGTTATTGTAAGCAAATTTTGTTAAGGACGAATGATCTTCCCAACTCCCTCCAATGTTCATAACACATATCCTCAATAGATCTTTTAGAATTCCATTTAGTCTCTCTAATCGTCCATCTATCTGCGGATGAGAAGTAATGCTGAAATTTAGTTTTGTATGCAAACCTAACTCCAAACCCCTCCAAAATTTTGAAGTAAATCATGGATCACGTTCAGATACAATTGATATTGGCACTCCACTTAATCATACTACCTTACCTATGCACAATTTAGTCAATCAATCAATTAAATATTTCGTCTTGACTGGTACGAACCGAGAAACTTTAGTCAGTCTATCGACCACAACCCATACAACTTCCTATTTCTTCGAGCTTTTGAGTGGTGCCATCACAAAATTCATTGTCACATGTTCCCATTTCATTCCAAAATGTCCATTAGTTCAACAATTTGGCTGGTCGTTGATGATCAAACTTGATCATTTGTTAAGTAAGGCATATCTTTACAAACTGCGCAATCGACCTTTACATGCCCCTCCACCGGAAGCTACTCTTGAGGTCTCTATACATCTTTTTTTTTGTCTGGATGTGCGGTAACAGTGTGTTATAAGCTTCCCTCATTATTTCGTCTCGCAGCTAATCCTTCTTAGGCACACAAATTCTACATGTAAATACTAAAGCTCCATCTTGGGCTATAGTGAAGTCTTTAGTCATGTTGGGATAATTTTAGTTTTGATTATTATGCCAAAACATCTTGTAATAGGACAAGCTAAGTTGTATAGAAAGCTTGCGTTTCTAGACTTAGTTTTATTTTTACAGATAACAAGTTAAGGGGGAACTCATGAAATCAGACGAAGATGATCGAAATCAGATGAGGCTGCAGACGAGGTTGATCGAGATCAGATGAGTAAGATAAGTTCCATAAAAGCTGATGAGCTGGATAAGAAGAAGCATGCTGATTTGTGAAGAAGAAGTGTTGAAGTAGTTTGATCAGGCGAGGTGACCAAAAATCAGGTGACCAGAAATCAGGTGACCTGAAATCAGACGACCTGAAATCAGACGACCTGAGATCAGACGACCTGAAATCAGACGACTAGAATCAGGCGACCAGAAATCAGACGACTAGAATCAGGCGACCAGAAATAGGCGACCTGAAATCGGCAAACCAGATCAGCAGACCAGATCAGATGACCAGAAGAGCAGACAAGCTGATCTGAAGAGGAGCAGATGAGACTGATCAATATCAGACGTGATCGAGATCAGATGAGGTTGAATAGAAATCAGGTGACCAAATCATCCGCCCAGAATCAGAAGAGCTGAATAGTAATCAGGCAAGCTGAAATCAGATTCGTTAGACACACAAAAAGCTGGCCAATAAGAAGATGACAACACATGTATGGATGTGACATAAAGCTGCAAGCAACAGTGCAAAAAGATAAAGAAAAGCTGGAACACTATTAGTATGGATTTGAATTTACTCTCCAACGGTAATATTCAAATCCACACTATAAATACATTGCACTATCTTCAAAATAAGATAATGGAGAATGGTGGAAAGTGAAGATTAAAGTCAAATATTCAAGCATATCCATTCAAGAACACAGAGCATTAAATATCCATATTTACCCAAGAGTGTTCTTCATTATATCTAAGCATAAATGCCATAGCATAAGCTTAGAGAGATTTTCCCAACCTTAGCTTAAAGGCTAAAACAATGTAAGGGAAAATCTCACCTAGTTGGAAATAACACCAAATTCAAACCCTTTCTTGAGAGAGAATTAGTGGTTAAGTGAGGTAGTTAAGAAGCAATCTTGTAAGGGAGGGTAGGCGATCCCGTGAGGGAGATAAGTCCCGAGAGAGTGAGAACTCATTAAATATCTATAGGTGATGTTGGTCCTGGTGCAACGAGTCTTACACGTGTATGGGGTGGAATACACGTGTTAGTGATTTTTAAAACTTTCTTCTTTACTGTGATCAGAAGGGTCAGGATGTCCTGAGAATTTTGCCCTGAGAAGCACAATTTGCCCTGAGTCAAAGTCTACTGAGACAGTGATCCTGAGCAGCTTTCAGAATCTTCAGATTAGCCCAACTGATCCTGAGTTTTATCAGAGATCCTGAGAAGCTTGGATCAGATAATTATCTTACTGAATACTCAGTAGAGTTGGTTCAGTTTGGTAACTATCTGTTCTAGCTAATCAAGAGTGCAGAATGTGTTGGCCCTAAGTTTATACTCGTTTTATCTTGCTGAAATTCTTTTCCTTAGTAAAAACAGTGGTTAAGGCTGTGATCAAATTTGATGCAAGTTCAGTGGATTGTTTCCAACTGAATATCAGGAAAATCAGTATGCTTTCAGTGAAGATATGCAACAGATAAGATGCAAAACAGAAAGCAAACAACACAGCAAATTATAGTGGTTCGGAGACAAAGCTCCTACGTCCACTCTCTCTGGTCTTCAGAGAAATTCCTTAACACACTATCACCTAAAGTTTTCAGGCTGAACACAGCAGCTTACTAACTTTTCTACTTGAGTTTTCTGGTTGACTACTGTAGCTTACTAACTCAACACACACAAGCTTTCTGACTGTCTAAAACAACTTACTCACTTCTTCTCTAGAGCTTTCTGGCTGACTCAACTGCAGCTTACTTGCTCTTTACAACTCTTTCTCACCAACAAGCATACACACACACTCAAACTACCTAATAATAGGGTTTGGGTTGGGTTGGTTTCCAACTAGGGTGAGATATCCTTTTACAATAAGTACAAATGCAAAGGCTATGATATCTCTACTAAGCTTTCGATATATAACAATTCTAGGCTTAGTAAATGAGCTCTCTTCAATGTGAAACACTTGGGAAATCTTGATTTTTTCGAGTGCTTCAATTTGCAAGAATACGAATGAGCTCTCTAGTTTCTTTTATTTCCCGTGCCCTTGCAATGGTGAAGGTCACTGGTATTTATAGGCAACTTCTCCAAGGTCACTCTTGAAAAACTATCCTTTGGAAGAAATAACATCAAGGGTTTCCTCTTTTGGTTATTGATGAACGACTATTTTTAGGTTTGAACGCACCCTTGCATGTTTTAGGAAATATGCAGTTATGTAGCCAATCACCAATTTCTGTGAACTGGAAGATATTAGTTCTGACATTTCTTTAGTGAGATGTCGCTTTCAGTGTCAGTAAAGTACGTTGTTGTTGCCTCCTCATTGGTCGAATCTTCCTTTGAACAGAGACAAACAAAACGGCTCTTTTTAAGTTGACCTTTCTGAGCTGATATGTTCCTTAATGTCCACAAATGTCTAACATTCTGTTTGTTTGTACTAGGAATGAACATAACATTATTTCATTAAAATAGTTTGTTCAGGTTCCTTTTGATCAGTACAAAACAGTCTCCAGGATCTTTGTTCTTCAGGATCTTCAGTCTTCAGGATTCTTCTGAGCTACTCAGTATTTTCTGAGTCTTCAGAGTTTTCTGATTCTTCAGAGTCTTCAGAGTCTTCATGATCTTCTGATTCTTCAGAGTCTTCATGATCTTCTGAATCTTCAGAGTCTTCAGGATCTTCTGATTCTTCAGAGTCTTCATGATCTTCTGATTCTTCATAATTCTTCTAAGTCTAATTCTCCCTGATCTATATCTGCTGACTATACATGATGCAGATAATCCCGAGTCCTAATTTCTATTGAAACCTGGTCCTGATCCTATACTACAAGATATCCTGATGCATGTCATACTCAGGGGTTTTGGGATCTAGTCAAAATCTTTTATTAAATTCATCTCCCAACAATTTTCCCATTTTTTATGATGCCAAAATCATCTTGTTTACATTTTAAGAAATCCTAACCTATCACTCATGTTTCAGTTAACTATTACATTCAATGGCATATCAGATAAGTAAAGACATATAAAAAGATAATGAGATATTATCTTGTAAGAACACAAAAGATAAAGTTTTCATTGATGATAAATAGGAGTTACATTGTACAATGAAAACAAAAACCATTCAGAGATACATAATCTTCAGTCTTCTTCGATCTCATCCTCTGGTACTTCCAAGTTGAACATCCCATAATATATTTTCTTCAATTCGTCTCTTTCTTTGATAATCTCAGGGTTGTTTCCTGTCAAGCCTAGCTGAAGAGCATACTGAGCAATTTCCTGAGAGATGTCAACCTCATTTATATAGCCATTCTCAAACCTCGGAGCAGGATACATGTATGGCCCTGGAGCAACAATCTGAGTATTGCTCTCATCTGCCAGATTAATCCATTTTTGCAAGTACTCCGGGTAGAATGTCAACAAATATTCAATGAAGGCTTCATTCTTATCTGAGCTGCTCCCTCTCCATTCCCTCAGAATTTCATAATAGAAGCAGAAGGTTCTCTTTATTTCTTCCCACGCATCATTGATTTAAATAGGCATCCATTTGTCAATGTGCGGCCACTTTTGAGTTTTCTCAGTACCTCTCCTCTGGCTGATAAATTTCTTGAACACACCCCTCATTTTCTGTTCTTCTTCCTTCTTTTTCTTGATCAAGGGTGCCCCAGATACAGATGCAGCAGTTCTCTTCTCCCTTTCTATCTGTAGGGCTCTCATAGTCTTCTTTGTGTCGAAGGCCTCTGATTGTGTTTCAGATTCAGCTCTCTCAGGCTCTTCTTCAAATTCATCAAAATCAACGACCAGTTTCCTCTGAATAGGCTTTGCTACTTTTGGCTTCTTTTTCTCTGGTTCCACAAAAGCAACAACTTTCCTCTTTTCTGGTCTAGCCTGGTCTTCACCAGCCTTGCTTGATTCAACATTCCTCCTTTCAATCATCTTCTCTTGAATGATTTCTTGAGCAATCTGTTCTGATGTCTGAGTGAGGCCAGGTTCTTCAACTTCTTTGAACTTCAGTTTCTCAGTGGCTTCAATCTCACTCAGAGCATCCAAGATTTTCTGTGCCTCAGCTTCTTTTTGGGCTTTCTTCTCCAAGGTCTATGCCAACAACTTATCCAATTGTCCTTTTGAACTTGGTCTTTCCCCCTTTTTGGCATCATACCTTGGGAGAAGTTGGGACAATGCAGTATCCATATAGAGCTATTCTTTGCCTAAACTGCGCACCTCCCCAGCCAGCTGATCATGCTCATCTTCCAGCCTCATCAGGTAGTTCTTGGCCATTGAAACTTCTTCTGAAAGTGGAGCAAACTGAGTTGAGAAGGTCTTGTGCATCATCTCTGTCATCTTGGTCATGAGCAGAGTGCTCATTTCCTCAACAACTGATTTGATCAGTTGCTCATTCTTCTCAACTAGCTTGGCCTCAAGATATGCAGTTCTGGCCTGGTGCCTTTGCTCCATGTTTGCATTGAGCTCTGTCCTTACTCCATCAATTTTCTCATCAAGTACAACCATCTTATCTGAGAGTGTAGTTTGGATTTGCAGCATATCACTTGATGAACTCAGACTTTCCAATTTTTGAGATTGATCAGCCATTGTCAATTCCATCTGAGTCATCTTCTCTAAGACTGTCTCTATCTTCTTTAGCCCATCCAGGATTGGAGTGAAGTAAATCACTGGAGGTAGTACATCAGTCTCCATCTGAGCTGGCTGCTCCAAACGAGCTCCAGTCTGCATATCATAAACAACATATTTAAAGATAGATACTTCAGTAACTTTGGCATAATTTACAATAGTGTCAAAAGGTACCTGAAGAGCGCTAGCTTCAGTCTGAGGTTGTCTGATATCAGGCTGCTCAGATTCAGTTTCTTTCTCTATGTCTTTCTGAGTTTCTTTCTCCTGCTCAGCCTCATTTTCTCCTTCTCCTCCCTGATCTCCTTCGCCTTCCTGATATTGAGAACTGGATTCACCAGTCTCAGCAGTCCTTCTCTCAGCCACCTTCCTCTTCACTAGCTCATCAAATTCAGCAAGTTTTATTCTGAGCTTAGTCTTCCTAAAACCTGAGAACTCTGTCAAAGCAGCAGTCTCGGCACTCCACTACTCCTCTCCTCTGAAGGAGGCAATGTTCAGCATTTCAGCGAGTGTCTGGTTCATGATATAGACTGTTGTCCTGAGTCTAAAAAGTGATCCTGAAGGATAACCGTATTGGTTCGTCGATGGTGTTTCATAAATTTTATGGGGAAATTACTCTCAGGTGCAAGATTCCTCTCAATATTATGATTCAGTACAATCAAAACCCCTTAGTACTCTAAGATACAAAATGCCTCTCAAAAAGTCCAAAATACCCTTATTAGTAAAACAATACACAAATAATTTCTACCCTCTAAACGTGAGATACATGGAAGGGATAGATACACAAATAATTTCTCACCCCCACTCACGTTTGAAACCCTCAACCACCCCTTTCCTCTCTCTCAAGCCCACTCCCCCTCTCTAAAATCAATTCAGCAAAATGAAACAAATTTGGCATCTCCAATTCATTGGTTTGGTAAGTTTGGTTTGATTTTAGTGATTTGAGAATTTGGGGAGCTACGGGTGGTCCCTGTGGTGGTTAACGGCGATGGATCTGTACATATACGTCGTCAGATCTGTACAAATACGTCGCCAGATCTGTACAGATACGTCGCTGGGTGCAATAAATTGGTGGCATCGCCGTGTGTTCTCCAAGTTTCGACATCAAGTTTTGGGTTTTGATGGTGAATCTATTGGTGACGGTGGCGGGTGGGTGTTGGTGGCGTTTGTGGCGGCGGATCTGTAGAAGGCGGTGATGATTTGGCCGGAGATGGCATCGATGTCATATCTGCAGTTGTATTATATGTGCTTTTGTAACTTGTTTTATTCTAGTAACTTATAGAATAATGATCTTGGATTTAAAGTTTCTTCCACTCTGCTAAAGTTTTTTTTTTGGCTCACTAATGGAGAATCTATGCGTTAGATGTTGGTTGGCAGCGACAGAGTTTTCTGTGGTGGTGGTTTGGCTGTTTGGGCAAAATTTGTTTTGTGCGTAAAATATTTTAGTATTAAAATTGTGTATAAATGAAGATAAATAGCTAATGAGTCCCGTATTAGGTTTTTTAACCATTGCAATATTGCTTTCTTCTTCCCCATTCTATAATTTGATGAATCCGTGCGTTAGCTTTTTTTTTTTTTTTGCACAGACGAAATTTTTGTGTGTATAAAGTGAATTCTTTTTTTGCACATATGAAAATTATGTGTGTATAAAATTTTTAGTATTGAGATTTTTGTGCTGATATTTTTTTACCCTTTGTGCATATTTTTTTACACGTCTTTTAAAATATCTGATGAACTCAACTAAAAAACTGGTTCTAATTGTTTGATTAGTGTCGTTTTTAAAAGTTTATATTTAAGTTGGATTTTTTGTGATTTTTCTGTGTATTTTCATGTGAATCCAGGCTTTTTAAAGTTCATAGAATCATGAAATTAGTAGTGTATGTGGTTAATTCGATGTTTTTAACATGTTTGTTTATTGCAGGTTCCATTTTTACCAGATTTGGTGGAGGAGGAAGAAGATTACATATAGATAAATGAAGCCAGTTGTGCAATTTTTTTTTGCATTTGCAAACTTTTTTTTTTGTGTGCAAATTTTTGCATTTGTGTACAACTAATGAAAAAAGATAATGGAAGGTTATTTGCAATTTTTATTAAAATTTGAGCCGTAATTTTTAAACTTTGGATCTGTAAATTATTGAATTTTTTTGTACAAATTTTTTGTGTTATTTGTTCTTGTTTGAGTAACAAAAAAATGTTGAAATAGGATTGCAAAAAAAGAAGAAATGGAGAACATGATTCAAAATTTTGAAATATTAAAACCTTTGGGAATGACGAAAAAATGAATAGGGGTGGTTTTGAATTCAATTTCTTGCTGCAATGATATTTGCTTTCTGTGGAAACATTGGGAAGGTAAATTCATGTCTAATCATGAATAGTAACCACAGAATTTTTCAGAAAACCGGTTGGGGGGAGAAGGCAATTAGTAAGGGTAGTATAGGTTTTTTACCATATTTTTTTGTTGGGAGATGAATTTAATAGAGAATTTTTTATTAGATCCCAAAACCCCTGAGTATGATATGTTCAGGATAATTTTGATAGACTGAGTCAGGTTTCAGTATAGATTGTTCAGGAAGTTATCTACACCATGTATAGTCAGCAGATATAGATCAGGTTAGATCTTAAAGACACTGAAGACTCAGTAGGTCACTGAAGACACTGAAGACTCAGTATGTCACTGAAGACATTGAAGACTCAGTATGTCACTGAAGACTCAGAAGACACTGAAGACTCAGTATGTCACTGAAGACACTGAAGACCCAGTAGTTACTGAAGACTCAGTAAGATACTGAATACTCAGTATAACCTGAATGTTCAGAGGCACTGAATATAATCTATCTGAAGTCTACAAAAACTGAGAAAAATACAAATGTTCAGAAAAGTAGATATTGCCCAAAACATTCATATGCAGACAAAAGGAACTAAGTCTAAGTGTTGTTTAAGGTTATCTCATTCAGAGAGATTGACCAAAAAGAGCCGTTTTGTTTGTCTACATTTACTGAAGATAAGAACCAATCAGAGGAAGACAACACTATACTTTACTGACACTGAAAGCGATAGGACCCTGAATTATGTCAGTAGTACTAAGTTCCAGACTGCAAAAATTGGTGATTGACTACATGACTGTATATTTCCTAAACATGCAAGGGAGTGTTCAAACCCTAAATATAGCCGTTCATCAAACATCCGAAGAGGAAACCCTTGATACTATCTCCTCCAACGGATAGTTTTTCAAGAGTGACCTTGGTGAAGGTTACCTATAAATACCAGTGACCTTCTACATTGAGAGGTCACGGGAAATTTCAAGCAACTCAAGAGCTCATTCGTATTATTGCAAATTGAAGCACTCGAAAACCCTAGAATTTCCCAAGTGTTTCACATTGGAGAGAGCTCACTATTCTAAGCCTAGATTGATAGAAATATCCAAAGCTTAGAAGAGATATCCTAGCCTTTGCATCTGTTCTTATTGTAAAGGATATTTCACCCTAGTTGGAAACCAACCCAAAACCCAAACCCTTTGATAAGGTAGTTTGTGTGTGATTTGTTGGTGAGTTAGAGTTGTAAAGAGTTAGTAAGCTACAGTGAGTTAGCCAGAAAACTCTAGAGAAGAAGTTAGTAAGCTACTTGTGGTAGTCTGAACACTTGTGTGTGTTTGAGTTAGTAAGCTGCAGTGAGTCAGCCAGAAAACTCAAGGTAGAAAAGTGAGTAAGCTACAGTGAGTTAGCCTGAAAGCTTTAGAAAGTGGTTAAGGAATTTCTCTGAAGATCAGAGAGAGTGGACGTAGGAGCTTGAGTCTCTGAACCACTATAATTGCAGTGTTGTTTTGCTTTCTGCACTGCATTCTTATCTGTTGCATGTTTTTCACTGAAAGCATAGTTCACTGATATTCAGTTGGAACCAATCCACTGAACTTGCATCAAATTGATCACAACCTTAATCACTGTTTTATTGAAGGGAAGATTTTCAGCAAAGGTAAAACAAGTATAAACTTATGGCCAACCATTCCGCACACTTGAGTAACTAGAACAGATAGTTACCAAACTGAACTAACTCTACTGAGGGTTCAGTAAGATAATTATATGATCCAAGCGCCTCAGGATCTCTGATAAACTCAGGCTCAGTTGGGCTAATCTGAAGCTTCTGAAAGCAGCTCAGGATCATTGTCTCAGTAGACTTTTACTCAGGGCAATCCGTGCTTCTCAGGGCAAAATCATCAGGATAACCTGACCCATCTGACCTCAGTGAAAGAAAAGTTTTAAAACTCACTGAACACGTGTATTTCCCCCCCATACACGTGTGAGACTCGTTAGCACCGGGACCAACAAGTGGTATCAGAGCAGTGGTTCATTTTAACCACTCGCTTTGGTAACCATAGTCTATTTGCTGAAAGACTTTGGTGGTCTACTGAATAGATCTGTTTGCTGATATCTTACAAGGCTCAGTCATCATGCCTTCTAAGAAACTTCCTATGTTCTCTGTTGAGAGCTATGACTTATGGAGACTGAGAATGCAGGCTCATCTGTATTCAAAACATGAAAGAATGTGGAGAGTGGTTTCTGAAGGACCATTCAAATTTACTGTTGTAAATCCCAGATTCACTGATACTGAGATAAATGATCCCAGGGATGAATTTCCTAAATCTGATGACCAACTGACTCCTGATGAGAGAAAGTTAGTCAATCTGGACTGCATTGCTAAAGATACTTTGTATAACACTATTGATGATGGTGTTATGGGAATGATTTCTCACTGAGAAACTGCAAAAGAAATATGGGACACACTTGCTATTATGTGTCAAGGCACAAATCATATTAAGGAAAACAAACTTTCTGTTGTTATTGGAAAGTTTGATGGCTTTGAAATGAAAGATGGTGAGTCCATTGACAAACTTGAGGTCAGATTCACTAGCATCATGAGTGCTCTGAGTGCTCTTGGGAAAAGATACCCATAGAGAGGAGTGGCACTGAAAATTCTTAGAGGATTGTCTAAGAAATTGGATATACATGTTGTGGTGATTGAAAACACCAAAAATATTGATTCCATGCCATACCAACAAGTTTTCTCTGAACTGAAAGCTTATGAATTTGTGATTGACAAGAAAACTAAGAAATCTGACAGCAAAGATGATTCTTCATCTAGCAAGAATGTGGCTTTTAAAGACAAAAAGAGAAACCCTGTAAAGCTAGAGAGTCTGAAAACTCACTTGCCAGAAATCAGGATGAGCAAGAGGAAAAGCTAGTACTGATGGCAAGGAGGTTTGAAAGACTCAATAGCAGATATGGAAAATATAAGAAATACTACAAGAATCACAAGTACAAGAGAAACTCAGAAGCTGAGGACAGATACACTGAGAAAAGGAAGGACCACAAAGCTGAAGGATCCTCATCCAAGAAGAAGGACTCCAAGACCAAGGAGGAAAGTGATCAGGATGATGATACCAACAGATGCTACAACTGTCCGAAGAAAGGTCACTTTCAATATGACTGCCCCGAAATTTGAAAAGCTAAAGAAAGAAAGGAGAGACAAGCAAGAGAGCGGGGAAGATCTCCAAAGAAGAAAGCTATGATTGCAAAAGAGGAAGAACATTCTGAAGAAAGTTCCAGTTCCTCAGATGAGATTTTCTCAGACAGTGACAGTGATGATGTCTGTCTTATGGTTGTAGAGGGGGTAAATTCTTCTATCTCTGTTGTTGCTCCTATACAAGCACATGAGTTCTCAAGTTCAATCAGTGAAGAACTTTGACTGATGGATTCGTTTGAGAATCTTATGAAGGACTATTACGTGTTACAAGAACTACTCATTGAAACTCAAGAGCGAACAAAGGAACCGATCACGAGAATCAAGTGGAAAGACTCTAAAATGCTGAGATTACTTCTCAATTGATGGGAACTACTGATGAACTGGATGTTCTAAAGTACAACTCTCAGAAAAAGAGAAGGTGATAGAGATCCTGAATGGAAAATTAGAGAAATCCACTAAAGAGATCTGATTTTATCGTAATCGAAGTTCAATGACCTCTTTGAGAAGCATGAAACTCTAAAGAAATGTGAGGATAGTCTTGCAGAGAAAGTTAGCTCTATTGATTTCTGCATCTAAAGTAATAGATGAAATTCAGAGTTATCAAAGACCTGCAACTATAAAAACTGGATTGGGATACATTCCAGGGGGAACCTCACAAGGTCTTCTGAATGCTGCTTCTAGTAGCACCAAGACTGTCTTTGTTAAACCAGTGGCATCTAATCTTCTTACTGAAGAACAACCCAGAGTTTTAGACAAGGGTAAAAGACCTATGGTTTCAGAAAAACTGAAGGTTCAGGGAAGAAAGCCCAAACCTCAGGAAAAGGCTAGAAAACCTGAATACTTAGTAGGAAATTTTCAGGCCAGTACTTCAAAGCCTCAGGCTAAGAATACCAACCTGAAGAGATCTGCACTGAACCATCAGAGGAATTTTCAGAAGAGAAACACACAGCAGAGATATTCTCAACTTAAAAGACCAAGTCCTCAGATTACTGAAAGACCACAATTTCAGTACAGACAATCTAAACCCCACTTGCCTAAGGGTAAAGGTTTCCTAAACCCAAGTCAGCAGAGATAGAGACCAGCTGCACCAAAGCTAAGGCACTTGAACAAAAAGCCTGAACCCTAGAAGAACTCTAAGGCTCATGTTCATGCTAAGACTGTCACTCATACACAAGGTACTGCCAAGGCACCTATGGTAGTGAATGTGTATGTAGATGCTTATGGGAGACAAATCAGCCACTCTAAAGTAATTAGAGTTATCAGACAGATTTGGGTTCCAAAAGGTACATCTAACTTGGTAGGACCCTACACCAAATGGGTACCTAAAAACTGATCTGTTTTTCAGGTAAAGGAAAAGAGCACTGAGCTGAATGAATACAACATATTACTGATGAGTGGAAATGAATTGGAACCTGCTGTATGGTATCTGGACAGTGGATGTTCAAAACATATGACAGGATATAAGCAACTAATCACTGACTATGTTGAGCAAAAAGGCCCTCAGATCACATTTGGAGACAATTCCAAAGGACAAACTGAAGGATATGGAACTCTTGAAGTTGACTCTGTTCATATTCATGGTGTTTCATATGTGTCTGATTTAAAGCATAACTTGCTTTATATCAGCCAATTCTGTGACAAAGGATTCAGTGTTGAGTTCTCAAAGAACTTATGTTATGTAAAAGACAATGCTTCACAGAAAATTTTACTGACTGGTACTAGAAAAGGAAATGTGTATCTTGTTGATTGGAGTTCAACTCCTAAAGATACATGTTTGGTTGCAAAAAGTTCCACTGATACCAGTTAGTTGTGGCACAAAAGACTGAATCACTTAAACTTCAAAACCCTGAACAAACTTGCAAGATTAGCACTTGTGAGGGGGTTACCCAATGAAGTGTTCAGTAAAGATCATGTATGTGATGCTTGTCAGAAAGGAAAACAAATCAGAGCATCTTTCAAAAGCAAAGTAGATGTTTCTACTGATAGAATACTACAACTATTACATATAGATCTCTTTGGTCCAGTAACACCTGTGAGCACTAATGGCAGAAAATACACACTTGTGGTAGTTTATGACTACTCTAGATACACATGGGTCATATTCTTACTCAGTAAGAAAGAGACAGACAAAACTGCCTGAACTACTGAAAAGGCTCAGTACTGAAAAGAATCTGAGTGTGGTCAAAATCAGATCAGATAAAGGAACTGAGTTTATCAATCATATCATATCTGATTATTGTGCAGCAAATGGAATGAAACATCAGCTGCAAGGACCCCACAACAGAATGGTGTTGCTGAAAGAAGAAATATGACTCTGAAAGAAGCTGCAAGAACAATGATTGTTGAAGCTGATATTCCTAAGAGATTTTGGGCTGAAGCTATCAACATTGCATGCTACTCTCAGAACAGATCCATGTTGACCAAGAATCAAGGAAAAACTCCTTATGAGCTATGGAATGAAAGGAAGCCTCTTGTTTCTTTCTTTCGTGTGTTTGGTTACAAGTGTTTCATACACAATAATGGTAAAGATCAGTTAAAAACTTTTGATAACAAAGCTGATGAAGGGATATTTTTAGGATATTCTGAAGTCAGTAAAGCCTTCAGAGTTTACAACTGTAGGACTCTTATTGTGGAAAAAACACCTCATGTTGTTTTTGATGAATCTACTTGTGTTCAGAAGAAACAGGAACATGACTCAGAGAACTGACCAAGAGAATCACCAGACTTAGCCTGAAAAAGAAATATTCTGAACCTGAAAAGAAGAAGTCAGTCACTTTCTATGAATGGAGTGAATCAGACTCAGACAAAGAAGTTCAGGATGGAAAAACTCAGGATGGTGAGACTCAGGATGGAAATTCTCCACTGAAGGAAAGCCAACACACTGAAGCTGACCAATCTGAACATACACCAGTTCAGACTCAGGTATGTAATGCCGATGAAGATGTGGTCACAATTGAGGCAAACTCCGAATCTATCAACCAAGGGGGAACAAATGTCTCTGACAATGTTCTGAATGGAATTTCCCCTGAGGAAGATGATTCCCTTTCTCCTTTTCTGTTGTTCGCTGAATTTAATGAACTGTCTGAACCTAACATTTCTAATGTTGAGGATACTACTGAAGGGGGAACATCCAGGAGAAAATGGTTGGATAGTCATCCTATGTTGGTCCCGGTGGAAACGAGTCTTACACGTGTATGGGGGGGGAATACACGTGTTCAGTATTTTAAAACTTTTTCTTACTGAGGTCAGCTTGGGTCAGATAATCCTGAAGGTTAGGTTCTGAGAAGCACAGATTACTCTGAGTCAAAGTCTACTGAGACAGTGATCCTGAGCTGCTTTCAGATACCTCAGATAATCCCAACTGAGTCCTGAGTGTCAGAGATCCTGAGTTGCTTGGATCAGATAACTAACTTACTGAATCCTCAGAAGAGAGTTCAGTTTGGTAACTATCTGTTCTAGCCACTCAGTCGTGCGGAATGGTTGGCCCTTAGTTTATACTCGTTTTAAGCTTTGCTGAAAACCTTCCCCTTATGAAATAGTGATTAGGCTGTGATTCACTTATGCAACTTCAGTGGATTGATTCCAACTGAATATCAGTGAAAAGTATGCTTTCAGAAATCAAGTTAATGCACCAGTTAAGGACAGATAAGGAAAGCAATAAAGAACACAACAGTTATAGTGGTTCAGAGACTCAAGCTCCTACATCCACTCTCCCTGACTCTTCAGAGAAATTCACTATCAACTTCTGAGCTTTCTGACTACCTCGTAGTTTACTTACTCAACTCGGCCCTGAGTTTTCTGACTACTCCACGTAGTTTACTTACTCAACCCGACCTTGAGTTTTCTGACTACCTCCGTAGTTTACTTACTCAATCACACACAAGCTTTCAGACTACCTCTGTAGCTTACTAACTTCTTCTCTAGAGTTTTCTGACTACTCCGCGTAATTTACTAACTCTTTACAACTCTACTCACCAACAAACACACTCCAACTACCTTCACAAGGGTTTGGGGTTTCTTGGTTGGTTTCCAACTAGGATGAGATATCCTTTACAATGAAGCACAATGCAAAGGGTTAGGATATCTCGACTAAGCTTTGGATAAATCTTATCAAGCTAAGCTTAGTAAAGTGAGTTCTCTTCAATATAGAAGCACTTGGGAAATTCAAGGTATTTCGAGTGCTTTAACTTTTTCAAGGATAAGTTTGAGCTCTTGAGTTGCGTATAAATTTCCCGTAACCTTACAATGTAGAGGGTCACCAGTATTTATAACCATACACCAAGGTTACTCTTGAAAACTATCCGTTGGAGAGATAGCTTCGTGAGTTCCCTCTTATGGTGTGTGAGAAACGGCTATATTTAGGATTTGAAACTCTCTAACACGTTTTAGGCAATAGCCTTTCATGTAGCCGGTCTTCACTTTTTGCAGTCTGAAACTTTCGTACATCTGACATCTTTTTCAGCGGCTTGTCACTGTCAGTGTCAGTATGGTACAGTGTCGTCTTCCTCTTTTTGACTTTTGTTCTTCAGTTAAAGGTAGACACCTTCAACGGCTCTTTTGGTTACAAACTCTGTGTTTGATATAACCTTAACAACACTTCTGACTTAGTTCCTTTTGTCTGCATTTGAATGTCTTGGCAATATCTAATCTTTCTAAGGCATCGCGTTTTTCTCAGTATTGCATCCTTCAGATAGATATATTCAGTGCCTCGGAACATTCAGGTTCATACTGAGCATTCAGTACTTTACTGAGTCTTCAGTAGTTACTGTGCTTTCAGTATTCTTGATCTTCAGTCTCTCAGTCTTCAGCTTTGCGTATTCAGAGTCTTCTGAGTCTTCAGAGTCTTCTGAGTCTTCAGAGTCTTCTGAGTCTTTAGATTTATACTGACTGATATACTGAGTCTTCATGCTGAGTCTTCAGTTTCATACTGAAACTTCAGTATCTTCAGAAACATACTGAGTTCTTCAGAATCTTCAGAACCTATCCTGAACTATATCTGCTGACTATACATTTTGCAGATAACATCCTGAATACTCTAAAAACTGAATCCTGACTCATTTATCAAGATCATTACTGAACATGTCATACTTAGGGGTTTTGGGATCTTAATCAAAATCATATAACCTTTTATTAAATTCATCTCCCAACAATTTCACCCTTTTTGATGATGCCAAAATCTATCTTGTTACAGACATATAACCTATACTCAGGTTTCAGTTTATCCAATTACAAGATTGGTTATGTCTCTCAACAATTGCTTCAGCAATGAATCTCTCAACAATTTCATCACCAAACAACAGTAATCAGGCATATCAAATATAAAGACATGAAAAATAAGATAATGAGATATTATCTTTTGAGCATAATGATAAATCTTCATTGATGATAAGTGTACCATTACAGATTACAATGAATTTATCAAACAAAATCAAAAGGACAAAAATTTAAAGACTACAAAAATCTTCGAGTCTTGATCTTTTAGTCTTGATTCGGCTCTTGGTCTTACGCTTTCTGTTTGCTTCATTTTCGATTTCATCGATTGGGCACTTCCGGATCAAACATTAGAAGAATCTCTTCTTGACTCATTTATTTTTCTCGATAATGTCCGGATTTGTTTCGAGTTAGACCCAACCGACCAACAGTCTTTCGGGCAATTTCTTGCGTAATGGCCTTTTCATTTACCAAGCCATTACCAAGTCTCGGAGGAGGATAAGAATATGGACCAGGGGCTACTATCTGTACTCCACCTTCATCCGCAAGGTTAATCCAGCTTTGTAGATACTTTGGATAAAAGGTGAGAAGATGTTCAATGAAAGCTTTGTTTCGTGCGAGCCTTCCCTCTCCATTCCTCGAGAACATCATAATTGAAACCGAAGGTTCTCTTCACTTCTTCCCACATGTCGTTGAGTTTAATGGGCATCCATTTATCAACATGGGGCCACTTCAGCGCTTTCGATGTTCCCTTCCTCTTGCTTGCAAACTTTCTGAAGTCACTCCTTCGCCACGCTCTTCGTCTATCTTCTTTTTTATCACGAAGTTCCCGAGACCGGCGGCGGCTTTTTTCGCTTGTTTTTTTGGAGTGTCATCGAGCCTCTTTGGTGTTGAAGACTTTCTTCCGAGGTTGAGACTCGATTTCTCTCGCATCTTCATCATCCGAATCAACTTTTCGGGATTGGCTTAGAAGCCTTCGTGACGCTTGCTTACAAAGTTGAACAACGCCCAAGGCTTTCCTCTTCATAGGCGATTCAATTACCGGCTGGCTTGTTCCAACCTTAGTTCTAGCTTTTCGGTTTCTCTCTTGCAACCTCAAGCTTGGTTTGCCTTTAAACTTCGAATGTAGACAGGCTTCTCTACTTGAGCAAATTTTAATTTCTCAGTAGCATTGACTTCTTTAAAGGCTTGGGCTAGATTGTACATTTCAGCATCTTTATGAGCCTTCTTTTCCAAAGTACGTGCCATGAACTTCCTGAGGTCTGCACCTTCCCTTTCCCCCTTCGCACCGTAGTTTGGAAGAAGTCCGAGAGAGGCGTGTCCATGTGATCTTGTTCTTTGCTCACACAATGGATCTCTCCCGCTAAATGATCTTGCTCATCTTCCATTCTTCTAATGTGGTTCTTACCACAGCGATTCTTCAGATATGTGGGCAAACTGGCCAGAGAGAGCATCTTTAAGCATCTCTGTCATCTTGGTCATGAGCACTGAGCTCATTTCCTCAACAGCAGATTTGATCAGTTTATCTTTCTCTGTCAGTTTCACCTCTAAAAATTCAGTCGACTCCTGGTGCTTTTGTTTCATTTTCACTCTTAACTTTCTGTGTTGACTCCTCCGCTTTTTCATTCAATTTTTTCTTCCATGGAGGTCATCCGAGTGGTCGAGTGTTTTGTATCCGCACAGCTCAAGAAGAATGGCTAAATCCTTCCATTATCGAGCTTGATTGGCCAACGCGTTGCTTCCATCCGAGTAAGTTTGATCGACATTGGCTCAATCTTCTCAAGTTTCTCCATGATGAGTGAGATCAATCTCGTGATTATAGACTTTTACGTGTTGTTTGATCATCCTGAGCTCCAGCTTTATCCTGAGCTCCGGTCTCCAATTGAGCCTCAGTCTGATTATCAGACATTTCAGAATTAAAGATAGTACTTTCAGTAACTCTGGCATAATTATTAGTAGTGCCAAAAATTACGAAGAGTCTTAGCTTCGATCTGGTCGATCACCTCTGAAGTCTCTTTTTACATTTGAGATCGATCAAGATATCTCCTGTTGGTCCCCATCTCCATTTTGGATTTGTCTCCATTGCTTGGGGCACCAACCTCGATTCTTTCTTCTCGGCCTAGCTTCCTTTGAACAAAATTTCATCAAAATCGGAATTTTTTCATCCGAGCTTTGTCCTTCCGAACCACGAGAAGTCGGTCGGGGAAAGGTGTCCTCCTCATTCCACAGTCTTTCCTACGAATGCAAACAACATCAAGCATCTCGGGTAGAGTCGATTGAGGATATACACTGTCGTCCTTAATCCCGAAGAATATATCTTGCGGATCGAGGGTATGATTTGAGCTTCGAATTGTCGGTCAAGGATGAACCGTTCCCCCTTGCTCCTCCACTTTCGCCTTCTTGACCTCGCCCTTCTTCCATCTCGGGCTCTCTGGTTCAGTAGAATCTTTGGCTAAGGGATCAAGCATTATGTCACTCAGGAGTTCATCGAGTACATTTTGCTCCTGAGCCTCAGTAGTATCTGAAGCTTGTGCATTCAGGTCCTCTGTTTGCATCCGAGTGGGGTTCCCGAGGCTGGTGGCATTTCCTCGATATAGTCTGAGTTATTTTGGTCGGTCGAGAGCTGCACATCTTCAGATTGACTCTGAGGTGGCTCTTGATCCGAGCTCGCGTGATCGAGGTAGGCATCTCGAGGTCTGAGCTCCTTAAAAAATTTCCGAGAAATTTTATCCGAGGCTGAGTGATGTCTCGAGCACCTCGGAGAAGACACTCTCCCGATCTCGATCTGTGTCCTTGAGCTAACCGAGAGCAAAGACTTGTAATGGTGAACTTTTGATTTGGCCCCTCGGGTTGTCTCTCCTCGAATCATTTGGTACCATCGTCGGTGAGAACCACCAATCTTCTGCGCTTTGGGAGCGAGGTTCTTTGCCTCATCGGTTTTGCTCCTTGCTCCATTTTTGCTTCCAATGAACCCTCCCCCCGGTTTGTTGGGTTTCTTTCTCAAGATTTGCAGAGGGTGATTCTACCTTCTTTTCTCTTTTCCCTCGAATGACCGCTTCTTCACAAAGAAAGTGGTCTTGAAGAGAATTTTAGATTTAGGGAATGGGGTTGAGTTGGCGAAGATATCCTCCTCCTCTCTGCGCACATCTCCAAAATATAGGCAATTTTGGTGGCATGGTGGATCTTGCCTTTCATCGTGATTTCCCATTGACTCTTTTTATGATCTTGGCTTTTGCTCGACACCATCCGGACTAAAATTTCGGCCGGTTGAAGTCGGTGGTGGGAGATGCCTCGATCGCCGCCATCAATCCGAGCTTGGGGTACTAAACTGTTTCAAAACTCCCATGAAGACTCATGACGCTCTTGCTCACAATATCCATCAAGACACGATATTGTGGCTTTAGGTGCTTCTTATTCAAAGATGCCTCAAACTTCACAGATTCTCGGCAATCCTATCTAGGTACTCTGCTTTCTTTTACCCGACATATACATCGCAGATCCTCTCCTCTATCACATAGCTCAAACACATTATTGATTTTTTAGGAACAATGCACAACTCCCTCTCAAAATCGACGTATTTTGATGAGTGTTCTAGATGAGATACGGTAATCGAAGAGTGCATACAATCTTCTTCATCTATTTTCAAATTGCAGATGAATTCGATTACCTCCTTTGCGAACTCTGATGTCCGTGGAAACTGCGACTAGATGGGTGAGTTTTAGATCGGATCATATGTAGAGCCTCTCTTACGGCTTTGAGTTGGTTGTGCTCTCAAGTGAGATAGTGAACTCGTACCATGGCTTATTGGTTATGGCTAATCTCTCGTACACGGTTGAGGCCATTTTAGTATATGATTTGAAGAATGTGAAGCTTTAGGGTTTTGCGATTTCTGGGCAAAGGGGATTTTAGTTACAGAGTATTTGGGAACGAAGGGTTTGATAAAATTTTGGCTTGAATGGCTTAAAGAGGTGTAAAATAGCTTCAAGATCGTGGGGAATCGTGTTGGTTAGGTGAAAAGCAATGGTTGAGATTAATCTCAGATTAATCGGGTATATGAACCGACGATCTCCGAAAAGTAAGCCGCCAAAAATATCCTCATTAGTCAATAATATGGCAGAGCATTAAATGATTATTGACCTTCTTTTGGAATTTTAAAACGATCCTTAAAAAAACATTCCTCGGTGTTTTGTATTTATTGCGAATGATTCCGAAGTTTTTCGTAAGCAATAAATGGGTCACATGAGTCATTACTTCTTCGGACTAATTTCCTCTATCGGTCTTCTCGAGTAATCGACCTTGATAAAATGTCGATAATATCGAGAAAATCTTGAAAGGGTTCAAAGATGCCATCGAAAGTCTTGTCCTTCAAGAACGTGAAGTTTCGAGACTCGATTCAAGATTTCCATTTTATCCTCGAGTTTCTCAAGAGAAATCGAGAAAGCTTCATGCATCCGAAAAATCTTCAATTTTCGATTTACACTATACACACGGTTCTAACATCCCTAATTCAACCGGAAAGTTCACGAAATCTTGATTCAAACCCAAAGGTTTAGTCAAGATCGACTCTTTGCCTATCATTATGAATCTTCTCCATCCTTATGTCCTTTTTCTCGACATGATCTCTCGATGAAGTGATGTCGATATCCACATGCTTGCATCTCGGTGTAATACGGATTTTTGTGAAATAGCAATGGCACTATTATTGTCACAAAATATTGGTACCTCATTGGCCACAACTTTATAATCCCTTAATTGTTGTCTGAGCCAAAGAACCGGGAAAGCACAATGACTTCTCGCAGACCATGTATTCAAATTTCTTGATAATCTTGGTTACTCGAGGTCATTTCTTTTGAAAACCAAGATATCGGTTTGCTTCTAGAAATTGACAAGTTCCTGTTGTGGACTTTCTGTCAATTCTGCAACCTCCATAGTCAGCATCTGAGTAACCAGTTAATTCAAGGTTATCATCAGCTGGATACCATAATCCTCTATTCACTGTGCCCTTAAGATATCTTAGTATCTTTTTGGCAGCCTCCATGTGACTAGTCTTAGGATTAGCTTGGTATCTTTGCACATATCCTAACAAAGAAATGTTATATCCGCCTACTTGGCGTGAGATAGAGCAATGATCCAATGATTCCTCTATAATCAAGTATGATTCACCGATTTGCCTTCCTAATCGGGATCCATCTTGTAGTTAGTATTCATAGGAATCCTGGCGCGAGTTGCAATTTTGTACACCATATTTCGCAATCGATCTCTCGGTGTACTTTGCACGGTTGATGAATATTCCTTCCTTTGATTGTTTCACTTGAAGACCTAGAAAGATATTCATCTCTCCCATCATTGACATCTCAAACTTGCCTTTCATCGGTGTTGAAAACTTTTCACCACGGTGATGGTTTGGAGATCCAAAAATGATGTCATCAACATATATATCCGAACCAGTAAGATATCTTCCCCATCCTCTATCCTGAACAGAGTTCTATCAATGGTTCCTTTGACAAAACCATGGTCAGTAAGAAACTGAGAAAGAGTATCATACCATGCTCTGGGTGCTTGTTTGAGACCATACAAGGCTTTTCTGAGCCTGTAAACTTGGTCATTCTGTTTGAAGCCGGAGGTTGTTCCACATAAACCCTCTTCTTTAAGCACACCGCCGAGAAATGCACTTTTCACATCCATTTGATAGATCGTGAACTTCATGTGGGCAAAGATATGCAAGAAACAATCTGATGGCTTCTAGTCTTGCAACTGGTGCAAAGGTTTCATCATAATCCAAGCCTTCTTCTTGGGAATAACCTTGTGCAACTAGCCTTGCCTTGTTTCTTACAATGTTGTTGTTTTCATCTCTTTTATTCTTGAAAACCCACTTGGTTCCAATGACATTGTGCCTTTCAGTCTATCTACCAACTCCCATACTTCATTCCTTGAGAATTGATTCAAATTTCATCTTGCATAAAGAATAATCCAATAAGAATCTTGTAGAGCTTCATTAATCTCGTGAGTTCTTTTTTCCGATAGGAAGCAATGAGAATAGTGCACTCTCACCATGGAACCTTCTTGTTTTAACTCCTTTGGGTTAGATCACCCACAATCGACTTGTAGGATGACTATCTAACCATTTCCTTCTTGATGTTCCCCTTCAATAGTATCCTCAACATTTGAAATGTTAGGTTCGATTAAATCAACAAACTCGAGGAACAAAAGAAAAGGAGAAAGTGAATCATCTTCCTCGGGAAATTCTATTCGAGAACATTGTCGAGACATTTGTTCCCCCTTTGGTTGATAGATTCAGAATTTGCCTCATTTGTGACCACATCTTCATTGGCATCACATACGAGTCCGAATCGGTGTCTGTTTGATTGGTTACCTTTTAGAGTGTTGGTTTTCTGAGTCTCACCATCATCGATTTCCATCCCGAACTTCTTTATTCGAGTCCGAGTCACCCAATCATAGATAGTGTGACTTCTTCTTTTCTCGTTCAATGGATAATTTATCTTTTTGTTTCGGGCTTAATCTGGTGATCCTCTTAGTCGGTTCATCTTTATCATGTTCTGTTTTTTCCGAACACAAATAGTTTCATCAAAAACAACATGAGGTGTTTCCTCCACAATAAAGGTCCTACGGTTGTGTAAACTCGAAGGTTTTCTTGACTTGAGAATATCCTAAGAATATTCCTTCATCGCTTTTACTATCAAAAGTTTTCAACCGATTTTTTACCATTATTGTGTATGAAACACTTGCAACCAAACACAAAAAAAAAAAGACAAGAGGCTTCCTTTCATTCCAAAGCTCATAAGGTTTTTTGCCTTGACTCTTAGTCAAGATGGATCTATTACGTGAGTAGCATGCGGTGTTGATGACTTCAAATTTCAAAATCTTTTAGGAATATCACCTCACTATTATCATTGTCCTTGCAACCTTCTTTTCAGAGTCCTGTTCCTTTTCAAAGAACACCATTTTGTTGAGGGTCCTTGCGGTGATGTTTCATGAGAAATTCCATTTCTTTGCACAATAATCGATATGATATGATTTATAAATTGAGTTCCTTTGTCGGATCGATTTTGACCACACTCGATTCTTCTCAATATCGAGCCTTTTCAAGAACTCTGGCAGCCTTTTTTATTCGAGTCTCTTTCTTCTTGAGTAAGAATATGACCCAAGTATATCTCGAGTAGTCATCAACTACTACCAATGTATATTTCCGCCATTAGTGCTCACGGTGTTATAGGACCAAAAGATCCATATGAAATGGCTGAAGTATTCTTTCAAGAGAAACCTCAACTTTACTTTTAAATGATGCTCTTATTTGTTTGCCTTTTTTTCGCATGCATCACAAATATGTTCCTTCTTGAACACTTCGTTAGGTAACCCTCTCACAAGAGCTAATCTTGCAAGCTTGTTCGGGGGTTTTGAAATTTAGGTGATTCATTCTTTTATGCCATAACCAACCGGGTATCTGTGGAACTTTTAGCAACTAAACATGTATCTTTAGGAGTTGAACTCAATCAACAAAGATACACATTCCCTTTTCTTGTACCGGTCAAGTAGTACTTTACGTGATGTATCATCTTTCACAAAACATAAGTTCTTGGAGAACTCAACATTAAAACCTTTATCACAAATTGGATAATTGAAAGCAAGTTATGCTTCAATCCGGATACATATGAAACACCATGGATATGAACCGAAGTCGATTTTCGAGTTCCATATCCTTGATCATCCTTTGGAGTTATCTCCAAAAGTGATCGTAGGCCTCTTTTTGTTCAACATAGTCATTGAGTATCTTCTTGTATCTGTCATATGTCTTGAACATCCACTTGTCAAGATACCATATATCGGGGAGCTTTTTTCATCTCTGCTCATCGTGATTGCCATGTGATCTTTAGTCGATCAAAGGGTGCCCTTGTTTTTTCCTCCGAAAAACAAATTACTTCTTAGGTACCCAATTTGTGTAGGGTCCTACAAGGTTAAATTTGTACCTTTAGGGATCCAAATCGCTTTAACAACTCTAATCACTTTAGAGTGGCCGATCATCTTCCATAAACATCTACATACACATTTACTACTGGGTGCCTTAGCATTTTTTTGTGTATAGTCTTGTGGCCTTTAGCATGAACATGGGCTTTTGAATTCTTCTTTCGTTCAAGCCTTTTGTTCCATTGCTTTGCTTTTTGTGTGTACCGGGTCCGAATCTTTGTTGTCTTGGGTTCATATAACCTTTACCCTTAGGCAAGTAGAGTTTAGGTTACTGTCTTGAAATATGGGTCTTTCAAGATATCGAGGACTTGGTCTCTTGGTTGAGAATATCTCTCACGAAAGTGTTTCTCTTCGAAGATTCCTCTCGATGGTTGATGTAGATCCTTTCAAGTTTGTATTCTTAACCGAGGCTTTGAAGTACTTGCACGAAATTTTCAACCGATTTGCTTTCAAGTTTTCTAGCCTTCACCGAGGTTTGGGCTTTTAACCCGATCATTCGGTTTTTTTTGAAACCATAGGTCCTTTTCCTTGTTTACAACTTTGGGCATTACTTGGTTTGAAGTGTAGATGCCATTTGATTTAACAAAGATTGTCTTCTTGCTACTTGATGCAAAGATTCGGGATGACCTTGTGAGGTTCCCCGGAATGTATCCCAAACTGGATTTTATAGTGACAGATCTCTGGTAACTCCGAATTTCATCTATTACTTTAGATGCATTATTCAATAGAGTTAACTTCTTACAAGCACTATCCTCACAGATTCTGTAGAGTTTCATGCTTCTCGAGAGAGGTCATTGAACTTAGTTTCGATTAGTTGAATTTCTTGATGGATTTCTCTAGCTTTTCGGATTAGGGTCTCTATCAACTTTTTCTTTCTCTCGAGAGTTGTACTTTGAACATCCGATTCATCAAGAGCTCCCATTAATTGAGAAGTGATTTCGCTTTTTGCTAGAGTCTTTCCATTTTAGATTTTCAAAGATTGGTTCCTTATTTCGCTCTTGAGTTTTATTTAGCAGTCCTTGCAAAACAGCATAGTCCTTCATTAGATTCTCAAAAGAATCCATTAGGTCAAAATGACTGTTTTCAGTGGAACTTGAAAACTCTTGTGCTAGTGTAGGAGCAACAACAGAGACAGAAGAGTTTACCTCCTCAATGGCCATCGACGAGATGTCATCACTTTCACCGTCCCGAGAATATCTCATCTGAAGAGCTAGATCCCTCCTCGAGTGTTCTTCTTCTGCAACCATGGTCTTTTTGCTTGAGAACTTCTGGTCTCTTGTAGCTTATCTTTCTCTTCTCTCCTTAGCACTCAACTCTGGACAATCATACTGGAAGTGACCTTTCTTTTGACAATTATAGCATCTGTTGGCATCATCATCCTGATCATTCTCTTCTTTGGACTTGGAGTCCTTCTTTCTGGATGAAGATCCTTCAGCTTTTAGGTCCTTCTTCTTCTCAGTTGATCTGTCCTCAGGTTTCTTCTGGTACCTGTAGTTCCTGTAAAAGCTTTTGTATTTTCCAAATCTATTATTAAGTCTGTCAAACCTTCTTGCCATCAGTGCTAGCTTTTCCTCAAGCTCATCGATGTTTGGCATGGGGGTTCTCGAGACTCTTTAGTTTTCTGTGTTTTATCTTTGGCTTTTAAAGCCACATTCTTACTTGATGAAGAATCATCTTTCTTTGTCGACCTTTTTGGATTTCTTATCAATTACAAATTCATAGGCTTTCATTTCGGAGAGAAGACTTGTTGGTATGGCATTGAACTAATGTTCTTGGTGTTTTCAATCACCACTGCATGAATATCCCATTTCTTAGAAAGACCTCTAAGAATTTTCAATGCCACTTCTCTTTGAGGATATTTCTTTCCAAGTGCATTTAGATCATTCATGATGCTAGTGAATCGACTTCCAATTTGTCTATTGATTCACCATCATCCATTTCAAAACCTGTCAAACTTTCCAATTGCTCTTGAAAGTTTGTTTTTTTTTATATGATCTCGTGCCTTCGCACGTAATGCAATTAGTGTATCTCATATTTCTTTTTAGCAAATATTACAGTTGAGAGATCATTCCCATCACACCATCATTAATTAGATTTGTATAGTGTGTGTTTTTTGCAATGTAGTCTAGATTGACTAACTTTCTCTCCTCAGGAGTTAGTTGGTCATCAGACTTAGGAAATTCTGCTCTAGGATCAAGTCTCTCTTCTTCTGTAATTCTGGGATTCACCACAGTAAATTTGAATGGTCCTTGAGAAACCACTCTCCACATACGCTCATGTTTAGAATACAGATGAGCCTGCATTCTCAGTCTCCATAGATCATAGTTCTCTACTGAGAACATGGGAAGTTTTTTAGATGACATTTTTCTGATCTTTTGAAAAAAAAATTCAGCAAATAAGATCAGTTCAGATAGACCACAAGTATTTTTGAAAATAAAACTTTGGTCAACACAGCAGGTGGTCAAGTTGAACCACTGCTCTGATACCACTTGTTGGTCCCGGTGGAAACGAGTCTTACACGTGTATGGGGGGGAATACACGTGTTTAGTATTTTAAAACTTTTTCTTACTGAGGTCAGCTTGGGTCAGATAATCCTGAAGGTTAGGTTCTGAGAAGCACAGATTACTCGAGTCAAAGTTCATCGAGAGATGATGATCCTCGAAAGCCGCTTTCGGATACCTCGGATAATCCCAACCGAGTCTGAGTGTCGGAGATCCCGAGTTGCTTGGATCGGATAACTAACTTCTTGAATCCTCGAGAGAGAGTTCGGTTTGGTAACTATCTCTGTTCTAGCCTCGATTCGATCGTCTTGAATGGTTGGCCCTTAGTTTATACTCGTTTTTTAGCTTTCTTTGAAAACCTTCCCTTATGAAATAGTGATTAATTTGTGATTCACTTATGCAACTTCGGTGGATTGATTCCAACCGAATATCGATGAAAAAAGTATGCTTTAAATCAAGTTAATGCGATTAAGGGCGGATAAGGAAAGCAATAAAGAACTGGCGATTATAGTGGTTCGAGGACTCAAGCTCCTACATCCACTCTCGCGACTCTTGAGAGAAATTCACTATCAACTTCGAAGCTTTCGACTACCTCAGTAGTTTACTTACTCAACCCGGCCCTGAGTTTTCTGACTACTCCATGTAGTTTACTTACTCAACCCGACCTTGAGTTTTCTGACTACCTCCGTAGTTTACTTACTCAATCACACACAAGCTTTCAGACTACCTCTGTAGCTTACTAACTTCTTCTCTAGAGTTTTTCGACTACTCCGGCGTAGTTTACTAACTCTTTACAACTCTACTCACCAACAAACACACTCCAACTACCTTCACAAGGGTTTGGGGTTTCTTTGGTTGGTTTCAACTAGGATGAGATATCCTTTACAATGAAGCACAATGCAAAGGGTTACGATATCTCGACTAAGCTTTGGATAAATCTTATCAAGCTAGGCTTAGTAAAGTGAGCTCTCTTCAATATAGAAGCACTTGGGAAATTCAAGGTATTTCGAGTGCTTTAACTTTTTCAAGGATAAGTTTGAGCTCTTGAGTTGCGTATAAATTTCCCGTAACCTTACAATGTAGAGGGTCACCAGTATTTATAGGCATACACCAAGGTTACTCTTGAAAACTATCCGTTGGAGATAGATAACCGTGAGTTCCCTCTTATGGTGTGTGTGAGAAACGGCTATATTTAGGATTTGAAACTCTCTAACACGTTTTAGGCAATAGCCTTTCATGTAGCCGGTCTTCACTTTTTGCAGTCTAAAACTTTCGTACATCTGACATCTTTTTTGACTTATCCTTTGTCGATGTCGATATGGTGCGATGTCGTCTTCCTCTTTTTGACTTTTGTTTTTCAGTTAAAGGTAGACACCTTTAACGACTCTTTTGGTTACAAACTCTGTGTTTGATATAACCTTAACAACACTTCTGACTTAGTTCCTTTTGTCTGCATTTGAATGTCTTGGCAATATCTAATCTTTCTAAGGCATCGCGTTTTTCTCGAGATTGCATCCTTGAGATAGATATATTGGTGTCTCGGAACATTGAGTTCATCTTGAGCATTGGTACTTTCTTGAGTCTTGATGAATTCTTGTGCTTTTCGGTATTCTTGATCTTGATCTCTCGGTCTTCAACTGCGTATTGAGTCTTACGAGTCTTGAGTCTTCGAGTCTTTTTAGATTTATCTTGGTGATATCTTGAGTCTTTCTGTTGAGTCTTGATTTCATCTTTGAAACTTGGTATCTTGAAACATATCTTGAGTTCTTGTAATCTTTGAACCTATCTGAACTATATCTCACGACTATACATTTTGCAGATAACATCCGAATACTCTAAAAAACCTGAATCGACTCATTTATCAAGATCATTCTTGAACATGTCATACTTAGGGGTTTTGGGATCTTAATCAAAATCATATAACCTTTTATTAAATTCATCTCCCAACATCCTACAAGTCGATTGTGGGTGATCTATCGGATGGTGTCAAAACAAGAAGGTTCCATGGAGAAAGTGCTTTTGTTCTTTGCTTCCTATCCGAAAAAAAAGAACCCATCGAGATTGAAGAGGCTCTACAAGATTCATTTTGGATTCTTCTTATGCAAGAAGAAGAGTGAATCGGTTCTCAAGGAATGGAGTTTGGGAGCTAGTGGATGACCCAAGAGGCACAATGTGATTGGAACTAAGTGGGTGTTCAAGAATAAAGAGATGAAAACAACAACATTGTGAGAAACAAGGCAAAATTTAGTTGCACAAGGTTATTCCCAAAGAAGAAGACTTGGATTATGATGAAACGTTTGCACTGTTGCAAGACTAGAAGCCATCGATTGTTTCTTGCATATCTTTGCCCACATGAAATTCACATCATCGGATGGATGTGAAAAGTGCATTTTCGAATGGTGTGCTTAAGGAAGAGGTTTATGTGGAGCAACCTCCCGGTTTTGCAACGAGAATGACCAAGTTTCTGTGCTCGGGAAAGCCTTGTATGGTCTTAAGCAAGCACCGAGCATGGTATGATACCCTTTCTCGGTTTTCTTCTTGACCATGGTTTTATCAAAGGAATCTGTTGATAGGACTCTGCTCAGGATAGAAGATGGGAAAGACATCTTACTTGTTCATTTATGTAGATGACATCATATTTGGATCTCCAAATCATCGGTTGTGTGAAAAGTTTTTCCCGATGAAAGGAAAGTTTGAGATGTCAATGATGGGGAGATGAATTTATTTCTTGGACTTCGTGAAACAAACTAAGGAAGGAATATTCATCAATCAAGCAAAAATACACCGTAGATCTAATTGCAAAGTATGGTGTATGATTGCAATACGATTTAGAATTCCTATGAATACTAACTACAAGATGGATCCCGATCTCGAAGGCAAATCAAGAAATCACACCGATTATAGAGGATCATTGGATCATCGCTATATCTCTCACAAGAAGTAGGCACGATATAACATTTGATGTTGGGATATGTGCAAGATACCAAGCTAATCCTAAGGTTAGTCACATGGAGGCTGCCAAAAAGATTCTGAAATATCTTAAAGGCACTGTGAATAGAGGATTATGGTATCCAGCTGATGATAACCTTGAATTAACTGGTTACTCAAATGCTGACTATGGAGGATGTAGAATTGAAGAAGTCTACCACAGGAACTTGTCAATTTCTCGAAGTAAACCGATATCATGGTTTACAAAGAAACAAACCTCGAGAGCAACCAAGATCTCTTTGAAAGCTTAATACATGGTTTAGGAAGTTTGTTGTGCACATATTCTTTGGCTCAGACAACAATTAAGGGATTATAAGATTATAGCCAATGAAGTACCTATATTTTGTGATAATAATAGTGCAATTGCTATTACACAAAATCCAGTATTGCACACCAGATGTAAGCATGTTGATATCAGACATCACTTCATCAGATATCATGTTGAGAAGAAAGACATCAGAATGGAGAAAATTCATACTGATAAATAGAGGGCTGATATTTTGACTAAACATTTGGCTTAATCAAGATTTCAGGAACTATCAGTTGAATTAGGTATGTTGGATCCAGGTGAATAAAGCAAATCTGAAAAATTGAAGGTTTTCAGATGCATGAAGTTTTCTCAAGTTTTTACTGAAAAACTCAGGATAAAATTGAGAGTACTGAACACTGAGTCTTGGGAAACTCAGTTATCCTAAAGATCAGTACTCAGTATTATACTGACATTTTATCAAGGTCAAAACTCAGTAAGAATGATGGAGAAAATTAGTCTAAAGAAGTATTTACTCATGCACCACATTTATTGTCTATCTGAATCTCAGTAATCATTGGCAATAAATGACAAAACACCTGAAGAAATAATTGGGCGGGACCTTTGAAATCCACTAGGAAAGTCAATGGTCTGCAGGAACAGTAATTAAATGCACTGTTCATTAATCACCAATATGGATAAATTGGCGGCTTAGTATTTGCGAAATCGTCCTTTCATATACCCATTTTAGTCGGTTTTTAATCTCAACCGTCGATTTCTTCATCTACGCGATTTTCCATAAATCAAAATCCTATATCCATTGGAAAAATTTCTTTCAAAGCCCTATTCCAAAAAGCCATCATCTTCACAAACACTCTGCTTTGAAACCCTCGATTGCCCAGAAATTTTTACCTATCTCAAAACCCTTCACCAGAAATTCTCCAAAAATGACACTTTCTGTATACGACAAACTCGCCATTACCAATAAACCTTGGTACGAATATGTCGTTTCTCTAGAAAGCACGTGCAATGCAACTCACGAGGAGGAGGCGTTGCATATGATTAGTTTGGCAAAGCTTACATGCTTGGTCGCGAATCAACCAGAGGCCGAATATGCGAAGGATGTAATTGAGTTTATCTCTAATATGCAGTTAGATGATGAGAATTGCATAGAGTCTCAGATTACAGTCTCGCATTTGGAGCATAGTACAAAATATATGGATTTTGTTAGGGAATTATATATTATTCCTAAGAATCTAAATGCCATATATGAGTTAAGTGATAGAGGTGAAGACCCTACGATATACATGATCGGTAGGGAACAGGAGTATTTGGATAAAATTACTGAGCATCCAGTAAAGTTTGAAGCTACTCTGAATAAGAAGCATTTGAAGCCTAAATATCGTGTACTGTTGGATATTGTAAGAAAATGCATCATGAGTAGATCTGGTAGTTTCGAACAGATAAGCACACCTAAGTTAAGGCTAATGGCGGCGATTGAAGATTCTCCTACTACGACATTCAATTGGTTGCACTATTTGATCAAGGTGGTGAGTGATCAAGCCAAACAAATTCAGAAGGTGAATGGCTCTGTAGTTATCAAAGGAAAGATTCTACATGCAACCAAGATTGCATTCATCTTGGAAACGTGCAGAGAAGAGGAGGACATTTTTGGCGATTCCACTTCCTTTCCAAAGTCAAAAATCATGTTCAAAACCAACAAAGAAGACTTTGAGAGGAAAGAAAGGAAAAAACTCTATGAGTCTCAGGAGGAGACCGTTGAAGAGGAAACTGATGAAGAAGCCAAACAAGCTAGGGGGAAAGCCCTGATGTAAATTAAAAGAGAAAAAGGTGAGAAATTGAAGACGAAAGCACTGGCTCCTCAGAAGCGAAGAAGGCTTCAAACTATTGCTGAGAAGGAGGCCAGTGAAACTGAAGAATCTCAACCTAAAGGCCAGGAAGAGTTGAAATCTCCACTTCAGGTTCTTGCTCAAGTAGTGACAAATGTGCAGGAGCAAGAAATTGAGGAGCAGGTTTTTTCTGAGGTAATCGAAACCTCTCTGAGCTCAGATAAAATCTCTCAGGAAATATTCAAGGGACCTCAGATCCCTACTGAAGAAAGACCTGTTCAGACGTCAGATCAGTCTGAACCTCAGGAATTGCTGAACTTGGATGCGCTTCTGAATGAACCATTTCTTGATCCATCGGCTCTGGAACTTATACACTCTGAACCTACTGCTCCTGAAAGCCCAAGATTGAAGAAGGGAGAAGCCGAAGAGACTAAATGGCGAAGTAAGGGGGAACGGTTCATCTTGGACAGATACCCTGAGCTGAATGCGTATCCTGACCTTCAGGATATGTTCTTCAGGCTCAGAACGACAGTGTATATTCTGAATCAAACACTCCCGGAGATGCTGAACAATGCTTCATACAGAGGAGAAGAGTGGTGGAATGCAGAGACAGCTGCCCTGACCGAATTCTCAGGTTTCAGAAAAACCAAGCTGAGAATGAAAGCTGTTGATTTTGATGAATTAGTGAAAAAGAAGCTAGCTGAAAAGAAAGCTACTGAAGGAGTTGATGCTTCTAGCTCCCATGATCAAAATAAAGATAAGGATAAGGAAGATGATGCAGAAAAGAAATCTGAGAAGGAGAAGGAACCTCAGATAGATACTGAGAAAGAGAAGGAAATTGAGAGTCAAATGGTGACAGATACTGATGCTGAACAAACTGATATCAGACAACCTCAGACTGAAGTTAGCACTCTTCAGGTACCTTTTGGCACTGTTATACATTATGCCGAAGTTACTGAAGTACCTAGTTGTTGAGAAAATGGGCTCTCTGCTCATGACCAAGATGACAGAGATGATGCATGATGTCTTCTCAAAGCAGTTTGCTACTCTTTCGGATGAATTCTCAATGGCCAAGAACTACATGATGAGGCTAGAAGATGAGCATGATCAGTTGGCAGGGGAAGTGCGTAGTATGGGCAAGGAGCAATACTATATGGATACTGAACTGACTCAACTACTCCCAAGGTATGGTGCCAAAAAGGGGGAAAGGCCTGGTGGCAAATTAAGTGAGTTGTTGGCACAAACCTTGGAGAGAAAGGCTCAAAAAGAAGCTGAAGGAAAAAAATTGTGGATGCCTTAAGAGAGATTGAAGCCACTGAGAAACCGAAGTTCAAAGAAGCTGAGAAACCTATCTTCACTCAAACATCTGAGCAAACCATTCAGGAAGTAATTACTGAAAAATTGAGTGATAGAAGGATGGTTGAAACAAGCAAGGCAGAAGAAGAACAAGCCAGACCTGAAAAGAGAAAAGCAGTTGCCTTTGTTGAAACTGAAAATAAGAAAAGAGCAAAGGTAGTTAAACCTACTCAGAGGAAGCTGATTATGGATTTTGAAGAATCAGATAGAGAACCAGAAAAGGAAACTGGAACTCAATCAGAGACTTTTGATACCAAGAAGAATCTGAAGGCCCTGCAAATTGAAAAGGAGAAAAGAACTGCTGCTTCAGTATCTGGTGCTCCTCTGATCAGAAAGAAGAAAGAAGAAGAACAGAAGAGAAGAGGTGGATTCAAAAAGTTTCTAAGCAAAATGAGAGGTACAGAAAAGACTCAGAAGTGGCCGCACATTGACAAGTGGATGCCTATACAGTTCAATGATGCATGGGAAGAGATCAAGAGAACCTTCTGGTTCTATTATGAGATTCTGAGAGAATGGAGGGGGAGCAGCTCAGATAAGAATGAAGCCTTCATTGAGTACTTACTGACTTTCTATCCTAAGTACCTGCAAAGTTGGATTAACATGGAAGATGAAGGAAACACACAGATAGTAGCTCCTGATCCATACATGTACCCAGCTCCTAGGTTTGAGAATGACTATGTGAATGAAGCAGCCATTTCTCAGGAAATAGCCCAGTATGTCATCCAGCTAGGCCTAACAGGAAACAACCCTGATATCATCAATGCAAGGGATGAACTGAAGAAGAGATACTACGGGATGTTCAACCTAGAAGTGCCAGAGGATGAAGTGGAAGAAGACTGAAGACTTTGTACTTCTGATTTATTTTTTGATTTTCATTGTAATCTGTAACTCTTATCCTACATCAATGAAAATTTCATCTTTATGCTCAAAAGATAATATCTCATTATCTTTTTACATGTCTTGATATGCCAGATTGTTAAAGAAATTGTTGGAAAAAATTGCCATTTTGGTTTGTAATAGATAAACTGAAACCTGAGGATAGGTTAGGTTTTCTTAAATATAACAAGATGGTTTTGGCATCATCAAAAAGGAGGAAATTGTTGGGAGATGAATTTAATAGAGAAGTTTTGATTAGATCCCAAAACCCCTGAGTATGACATGTTCAGGATAATCTTGATAGACTGAGTCAGGTTTCAGTATAGATTGTTCATGAAGTTATCTACACCATGTATAGTCAGCAGATATAGATCAGGTTAGATCTTAAAGACAATGAAGACTCAGTATGTCACTGAAGACACTGAAGACTCAGTATGTCACTAAAGACATTGAAGACTCAGTATGTCACTGAAGACTCAGAAGACATTGAAGACACTGAAGACACTGAAGACTCAGAAGACATTGAAGACCCAGTGGTTATTGAAGACTCAGTAAGATACTGAATACTCAGTATAACCTGAATGTTCAGAGGCACTGAATATAATCTATTTGAAGTCTACAAAAACTGAGAAAAACGCAAATGTTCAGAAAAGTAGATAATGCCCAAAACATTCATATGCAGACAAAAGGAACTAAGTCTAAGTGTTGTTTAAGGTTGTCTCATTCAGAGAGATTGACCAAAAAGAGCCGTTTTATTTGTCTACATTCACTGAAGACAAGAACCAATCAGAGGAAGACAACACTGTACTTTACTGACACTGAAAGCAACATGACCCTGAATTATGTCAGTAGTACTAAGTTCCAAACTGTAAAAATTGGTGATTGGCTACATAACTGCATATTTCCTAAAACATGCATGGGAGTGTTCAAACCCTAAATATAGTCGTTCATCAAACACCCGAAGAGGAAACCCTTGATACTATCTCCTCCAATGGATAGTTTTTCAAGAGTGACCTTGGTGAAGGTTGTCTATAAATACCAGTGACCTTCTACATTGAGAGGTCACGGGAAATTTCAAGCAACTCAAGAGCTCATTCGTATTATTGCAAATTGAAGCACTCGAAAACCCTAGAATTTCCCAAGTGTTTCACACTGGAGAGAGCTCACTATTCTAAGCCTAGATTGATAGAAATATCCAAAGCTTAGAAGAGATATTCTAGCCTTTGCATTTGTTCTCATTGTAAAGGATATTTCACCCTAGTTGGAAACCAACCCAAAACCCAAACCCTTTGATAAGGTAGTATGTGTGTGATTTGTTGGTGAGTTAGAGTTGTAAAGAGTTAGTAAGCTACAGTGAGTTAGCCAGAAAACTCTAGAGAAGAAGTTAGTAAGCTACTTGTGGTAGTCTGAACACTTGTGTGTGTTTGAGTTAGTAAGCTGCAGTGAGTCAGCCAGAAAACTCAAGGTAGAAAAGTGAGTAAGCTACAGTGAGTTAGCCTGAAAGCTTTAGGAAGTTGTTAAGGAATTTCTCTGAAGATCAGAGAGAGTGGACGTAGGAGCTCGAGTCTCTGAACCACTATAATTGCTGTGTTGTTTTGCTTTCTGTACTGCATTCTTATCTGTTACATGTTTTTCACTGAAAGCATAGTTCACTGATATTCAGTTGGAACCAATCCACTGAACTTGCATCAAATTGATCACGGCCTTAATCACTGTTTTATTGAAGGGAAGATTTTCAGCAAAGTTAAAACGGTTATAAACTTAGGGCCAACCATTCCGCACACTTGAGTAGCTAGAACAGATAGTTACCAAACTGAACTAACTCTACTGAGGGTTCAGTAAGATAATTATCTGATCCAAGCGCCTCAGGATCTCTGATAAACTCAGGCTCAATTGGGCTAATCTGAAGCTTCTGAAAGCAGCTCAGGACCATTGTCTCAGTAGACTTTGACTCAGGGCAATCCGTGCTTCTCAGGGCAAAATCATCAGGATAACCTGACCCATCTGACCTCAGTGAAAGAAAAGTTTTAAAAATCACTGAACACGTGTATTCCCCCCCATACACGTGTGAGACTCGTTAGCACCGGGACCAACATTTTTGTATCTAAGAGTAATAAATTTTTATTGATGAACCTGAGAGTAATTATATGGGGTTTTTTGTACCTAAGAGTGAGCCCCCCAAATTTTATCTCCTTATCTCATGGCAAATGTAGGAAAAATTGTTGAGCATAATAATCTCATTGGATTTCTCCCCTTCATGAGCACGCCTACATGTCTCACCTATCGGAGCTACAAACTCTCTTATGGTCGCACATCCTAGGTAACTATTTCTAAGTACATGACTTTTAAAAATAAGTACATGACTTTTAAAATAAAACTCAAGTGGTTACCTGGAGGCTATTTGGATGTGTGCTGACTGTGGATTCCCTTCTATATTTTCCTTTTCATTCTTAATCATCAATGATAACTCTCGTGTATTTTATCATGCATAAACTTTAAATTTGGAAAATGATTGACTTAGAGTCCGAGGAAAAAACCCAACCTCGGCTCTGATACCACGCTGTAGCGCCCCGAAAACCGACGCTTTTCACTTAGGAAAAACTCAGTTGAGATTTAAATAATTTTTAATTTTATACTTAAAGTGATTAAAGCGGAAGACAACATCATAAAACACGAGTCTAGTTTTTTTTTCTTCTTTCTTTTAAGTGTTTAATTATGTTTATGTCTAACTCGTGAATTACCCACATTTCTAAGCCAAACACTTACTTAAATAAGACAATTCCAAAAGTAGGTTTACATGCACATAAGTATGTTATGACTATCTTAATATAAGAAGAGATGTCATTTAGGATGCCTATCATTCATGAAATTTTAACATTAAAAGGGTCAACACATTAACCTAGAGGTTTGAAAAAGACTTAATTACTTGAACTAGCAATATTCACATAATTATGAAATCAAACATTCAAAACAATAGTTTAACAACTCAAATGACCGACTGGTAGTTTGCAAAAGATTCAAGCACTTATCCTAAAAATTCATACATAATTCAAAACCATAATTTAAGACAAACTAATACTTAATCCACTTCTTACATAAGTTGTAAAACACACTAAGTAGATTTAACAGAGTCTCCACAGTCAGTCACACGTCCGTCTCGTCGTCTACAGGGCCTGAAAAAGTTAAAGTAGCATCATGAGTCTTCCCCCGGAGAAGAAGCCCAGTGGGATAATATTTAATATACTACTGCATTAAAGAAAGTCATTTGATGTGAAGAAATGAGTACATGCCAAGCCCGTCGACCCAGCTATTCCACACAGCATAATTCCACACAACATAATCCACATAGCATAATCCACACAGAGCAAAATCCGAAGATCTGCTTATTTGCATCTTACACACAAATTAAACTAACCTATACAAAAGTAATTAAGTGTTACCCACTTTCTTGACGTTTGAATGTGGTGGGATAGCTCCTTCAGAGTCCGGCTATCTCGCACTGCATTCGACACATTCATCCATCTTTCAGTCTTTTAAATCTTTGAAAGTTTCAATGCACACATATTGTTTTCACTATCTCATGTAATTTAATTAACACATATGTACCTTATTTCCATGTGTTATTCATAAGAGTATAAATATTTCTACTAGCTTAATCATACTTCGAGGAAATTCGAGTTGCGGAACTAGGCAAATTCACATGGATATACACGTTGAATCGTAACACTTAAGTAAGTATCCCACACCTATAAAATGAATCACAGCAGTATTTTAAAATGCCCATACCAAGTCCAATTGGTTCATTTTGGAGTGCTAATATTATTATTTAACTAGGTGATTAAATAAAACAATCTACCAACTTACTTCTATATGTTAAACTTTCTCAAAAGACAGCTTGTAGTAGATAATTTACAAACAAATACAAACACATCAGAATATTATGAAATTTATACAGTAAGTCAATGAGACATATAGCTTCAGAATATTTCAATTCAAAATGTATTGCAGATATTTTCTTGTGATTTTCACAAGTGGACTGAAAAATAGGTTACAAATAGGACCTTCATCAAGTCATTTTCTAAAATTTGGTAGAAATTGTGTATTTCTCATAAAAATATAAGATAAAATCCTTCGCGACCTTAAGAGTCAGTAGTAACACCATTAAAATGAGCACAATTTAAATCTTTGAATTTTCTATTTAATGGTATAATGTTCTAGAGCCTTAAAACTGCCCATTTTCACTGTGCATGTACTGTTTGCTAGAAAAATCATTAAAAATATAATATGACTTCAAATTTACCCAAATAAAATTAATATGATAGCTAAGATGTGATAGAACAACATAGTCGAAAAATAGTTTCAAAGACAAAGTTATCTCTACCCAGTAAATCCTACAATCATCGTCAAAAACATGGCCGATTTTTCTGCTGTACAGCATTTCAATAGAAAATTCATATAAAATTAAAAACAGCTCCAAAAATTCTGAAACTTTTACCACATACCCTAAGCTTCCAGATCATCAATGTGATAAAAGAGTTTTGTCAATTTCATCCAGGAGAGGTCATAATAATTCTCGAAATCAACATGTAATTGCAAAATCAACATATAACTCATTAATTAACACCAAATAATCACATATTTGACAAATCCATAGGCTAAATCATAAAATTCATTCAAAATTCTCAACCCTATGTCAAAAATAACGTTTCAAAGCTTAATCTCAAATTATTAAACATCATCCTACCAAAAATCATAGGAAATAAATTGGGGAAAAGCCAAATACCTTGTTAGAAAAATTGGGCAGATTTTTTTTTTAAACTTAGTTTGGAGAAAAGGGTTGAAAGGGAGTGTTTGTTCTTCTCTTTCCTTGAAGGTCTCTTGAATCATCAAAGGTTTCTTGAAAATTTGTTCTGATTGATCGAATTTTAGGGGAATGTTAGAGAGAGGAAGAGAAGCAGAGAAAGAGGCGTTCGTTCGAATGAGAATGAGCAGATGGGCGTGAGTTTTCTTCACTCTTTCTTTTTTATTAAGCGTTTTATTTTTCTCTTCTTGTTTTGTATTAAGCGTGTTTTTTTTAAACAAATTATAAAGAGAGAATATATATATATATTTTTTATATTGTGTGCGTGTGGTTTAATTTTGATGAAGTATTCTTAATTTTATTAATTAATTAATATGAAACATTTACACTGATATATATAAAGATACAATAATGATCAAGATATGGAAATAATCGAATTAAATCCCATGATTATAGGAATTTCTATAACTAAATAATCAGTGCAGAATATTTCTTGATAGGAAATATTTTATAATTAATTACTATAAATTTCATTAATATTAATTGTATTATAATCATTATTCAATTCTATCTTAATTTTTCTTCCAGGAATTACTTATCTCTTTTTGTTAATTACTTGTGACGAGTGAGTCGAAATCAAGCTCGGTCTCAGTGGGATATCCTGCAAAAACCCTTTAAAAACTTCCGTTGAAAACATTAGCTCTTAAAATTCATAAATTTTAAGGTTGCACAAACTCAAATAATTCACAACTTTGATATTTAAATAAATAATTAAATTGTTTTAAATATAAAATGGAAGTTTTTGAAAATGGGGTGTTACAATATATGCACTTATAAAGTTCTCTCCTTGTCACCTTCAAGATCTGGGTTCAAACCATGTAGGGGACGTCCTTTTTATATTTAAAGATATATTTTAATAAAATAATCTACAAATAATTTAAAATATACATACCTAATTAAATATGATGTATTATTTAGAAAGTCTCAATATTAATAGTTGTAGGTCCCTAAAGTGTTTCGTGTGGAGAAAGTTTAGAGGGGATGAGTGAATAGACTTTCTGTAACTTTTTAAGTGAACAGCGTGAGATCAAATAAGTATTGTTGAGAGTGTGTGTGAATCAGATTGGTCTGATATCCTACCTACTGACTACTTCTCAGCGGGTCAGTTGGACGTCTATCAGCTTAGTTGATGTGCGGAAGTCTTTTCTTAACCCGTGTGAAAAACTTTAAAACATTCTCAAGGTTTTACCAGATCAGCTCAGGTTGATCTGATCAGTGAGCTTGATGCTAAACTTATCCTTCTCAAGATATATGCATGTTCTTCTTAAATCAGTTGTGTGCAAGTGTAAAACCAGTAAATCACATAAGATTTTTATAGTGGTTCGAAGAACTTCTCCTATGTCCACTCTTCCCTATTAGCAGGGGACTTCACTAGCAACACCTTAGTTTAATGTGTTAGGAAACACAGTACAAACTGATGTTTATAGAGTTCACACTCGACTATCCTAGAAAATAAGCTAGAACTTCTAACTTACAATCTTGCTTAACAAACTAATCTATCAGGATCTGTTTGGGAAAGATTTGTTGTGTTTCCAACTAATGAATCAACCCTAACTATTGTTTAGCCTAAAAGCTAAGTAGGATGATTCTGCTAAGAATGATATGAGATGAACACTTGAAGATATACGTGAGTTCTTGAGTGTTCTTGCGGAAATTGCTTAGGGCTTGAATGCTTGATAATTTCCATGAATAACTCTGAAGGAGTGATCCCATTTTATAGAGCTCGAGATCAAAGAGCCGTTGGAGAGCAAATTGAATTTCGGTCTATTTGAGGTAGGTTTGCAGGTATGAAGTGGCGTGCTCAAGGTTGGCCATGCCGTTTTCGTACAAGGTCGTCCTTTCTGGCCTTTGACCCTGATACTCCGTATCGCGCCTAGTCAGATCCGTACATACGTGTCGATTTTTTATTGACCAACAAGTACACTTATTCGGCTCCTTGTAAAGCCAACTAGGTTGACATTCTTCTTGTCTGATCAACTTGTATGCCTTGGGTATATTCTTTGATGTCTTCTGACTGAGATATTCTGATCAGTATCAAACTGATCAGACTACCTCCGAGTCTTCTGGTTCAAGTTATCTTAGCATAACTTGAGACTCAGCTGATGATGTTGATAAAGTAGGTCTTCTGGTCTTCAGTCTTCTGATCTTCTGTCTAGTCTATTGATTTTCAAGACTTAACCAAAATATGACCTATATTATTTCATCAGTTGTCTATACATCATCAACTGGGTTCCTATCTTATTCATCAGTCAGCTAACAGGTCTAATTGATCCTATTACAGTTGTTTTGGAACATTCATCAAAACTATAAATTTTCCTAATAATAACATTGACTAAAAAACAAAGCATTTATATACAAATCGATATAAAAAGTTGAACACTATGTTATTGTGGCATAATGGTATGCAGTCATGTTTTTTACCCATGTGATGTGGGTTTGAATCCTTGCAGCCGCATTGCCAAGTCAAATAAGGAAATTTTCACAAGACTTTGTGTATTTATTAGAGTGGGTTACTTTCTGGTTCCATTTGACCCATTTTATTGCAAATAGGTTCCAAGTATTATAAACATTACTATTTGTTCCATTTTGTGTTGTTGTTACATAAATACCCTTAAGTTAGACTTTTAGCTTGTGTCCAAAATTTTGCCTTCCAATGGTCAAATCAAATAAAAAAGTAACCGTTCCAAAAATTGTATTTATCCCACCTTTTGTCCTTAATCCACTGGTTCCCCATTTTACAACAAAAGAGAGATAGTACTCATTTTAGAGAGAGAAACTCCATTTTATGAAATGTAAACCAGAAACTTCCTTCGTCGATTTTAGAGAGAGAAAATCGTGGGCTAAGATTCTGGTGTGGGCTACAAACCAAAAACATCCTTTTGGGCAAGATATGTAAGGTTTCCGGCGAGTTTGTTTCGAGTAAGATACATTTTTTCGGGCAAAATTTAATTTTTCCGGCGAGTTTGTTTCGGGCATCATTTACTTTTTCGGCTAGTTTGTTTCGTGCAACATTTAATTTTTCCGGCGAGTTTGGTTTTGAAACTCACAATAGGGTTTTTTTTTCAGTTTTGAAACTCACACAAGGGTTTACGGCGAGGAACCGTCACTGTCTCCATTTTTCGGCGAAGAACAATACTATAATCTTTTCAGGTAATTTCATTTTCGTCGCCCCTAACCCCCCATTGTAAGGTAATAGGTAGTCTCAATTCCTTCTCCATTTTTCTTTAAATTATTTCTTCACCTATTACTTCTGTTTCTTACTATGTATTATTTTCTATCTTTGTTTGCTTGTTTAATAAAGCATAGTGGAAGGATATGGGTTCGAGTAACCGTGGTCGTGGTAGATCTAGAGTCCGAAGCTCTTCTAAACTATAAAGTGAGAGTGTTTTCTTGTTTATCACTTGTTGTTTTCAGTGATGCTGTTGTTTAATGTTGATCTAAAATTTTAGAATCTGTTAATTATTGAAATGGTTGATGCATGTATTCATGGTTTTGTGCATATATTCATATTTTTACAAATATATGCATGTTGTTTTGGGAAAATCAGTACAGTATGCCTAGTAACAGTGTGTTATTGGTTTGGTTGATTTGTATAGGTAAAACTAAGGAAATTTTCAGTTCATCATCGTCTGATACAGGTTTTAACCCATTCTTTGATTAAATGTGAAGTTTTCATTTTATATTTGTTAACAACTTTTTGTATAATAAGTTCCTATGTGAGAATGATTGTATAATCTTTATTATTAGATTTTAAAAAAGACAAAAGAAGGGGACGGAAACGTCCTAGATTAGAAGTTGATTATTCGGAATCCGATTCTTCCACGATGGTACAAATTTGTTATAAAGTTATCTATAATTCCTCATTCTATGGGTATCAATTAGTCATATTTACTCCCTGACTCATTTCTTTTGTAATGTTACATTCATAAGATGTCGTGAAAAAGAGAGTCAAAAGCAGGAATACCATGGTTGATGATTCAGAATCAGACTCATCATTTAATGGTAAGTATGAAATCTATTTCTTTTTTTATCAAGCATATATTTAAAAAACGTTTTGACTTGGATCCTTTTGTAATATTTAGTTTCTGTCAATCAAATCATTGGTTAATGTTATCAGATCTATTATCCATAAACATTCAATAAAACATCAATGTGCTTTTGTTTTCAAATTAAATATATTGAGAAGAAGTTAAGGGATATTTATCGTGGGAAGAACGCTAAACATCCCTTCTTGGATAATAGTTTCCGATGGCCAGATTTCTCCGAATGCCTACAACAGTCTGAAAGTTCGGTCGATTGTGGAGTAATAGTTTGCATGCATATTGAGAACACCATCCTAAACAAGACTCGTACGGCTGTTATTTTTAACGAGACGTCTTCCGGAGATTATCGTAAGCTGATAGCTGAATTATTCCTTCAAACCCCATCTTTAACCGTTTAACAGTTTATGGATCATGTAGTCTGTTTTGGAATTTGCATTATGTGTTGGATATTCTTTCAAACAGATGTTGTTTTGGTATTATGGATTATGTAGTGACTGTTGGACCATTTAGAATGAGCAACTTGTCTATTTTGATCTCATCTAATGTCATTGGAATGTGTCTTATACTTATGAGGTTATTGTCTTGGGGGTTTTATATGTTGCTATTCAGCTCTTATTTATGTGTTTATGTTAAGTAGGCCCTTTGAACCAATTTTATTTTTGGCATGCATATATGCATGGAATTGTGTATATATGCATGCGTGTATTTAGTTTTTTAGTTTTTCAGGATGTTGGATTATCCCTTATATGTATTGCATGTTGGATATCCACTAATATACACGAATATAGTAATATATTTATAATATTTACTAATATAGTAATATATATTTACTAATAAATAATATACATGTCTCATATATTTATAATAAATAAATATAATTATATATTTGTAATAAATAATATATTTACTAATATACACGAATATAGTAATATATTTATAATATTTACTAATAAAAAATATACACGAATATAGTAATATATATTTATAATATATATCAGTATAGTATATTCCCAAATTCATAGTGTTCTAGAACACCACGAAAAGCTCAGATGCATGTATAGTTATATATTCATGCATAAGTGCATGTCAGATTTGTCCAATTTCCCAGAAACAAAGAACACACACGTGTCTGATTTTTGGACTAAAAATGACCGTTGTAATTCGACCGTTTGAAGCAGGATGCCACTTACACAACCTTATAAATAGAGGGTTCTTTACAAACCAAAATATAACTTTCACCAAAAATTAATATATGGCAAGCTCTAGTCAAAGCACAACATTTGGTAAATATTTGAAGTATAGACCTGAAGATTGTAAAAAATGTGGTCGAGCAACAAGAATCCATGTTTCGGCATCGACTTACAATCCCAGTAGGTTGTATTATAAATGTGAAGGATGTAATTTCTCCCGTTGGTGTGTGCCGACCAACTACTTCATTGTGGAACCAGACACCGAAGAGGTTAACAGTCTGCAAATTCATCGTCGTAATACGAATTCAATCAATCGTAGTTGCGATTCCGTCATAGGGATGACAATGGGTCGGGTCGGGTCGGGTACATAGATACCCGGACCCGCCCCACTCTTTAAACAGGACGGGGCGGGTCTGACCCGCTCGGGGCACGGGTCGGGGCGGGGCGACCCATTTTAAATATTTTTTTATGTATATTTTTTTTTTACAATTTAAGATGTTGATATCAATAGATGATTTTAATTGAAATAACATATTATATTTTATATTGGCCTAAAAAATGTCTATAAAGTTGAATTGTTGTTATTTACATATTAATAAATATGAAAAAAAATGTAAAAATATATTGTATTTGCATATGTTATACAACATTTATTTTGATTTTTAATAAATTAAACGCGGCGCGGGTCCGAGGCACGGGTCCTGAGTAATACCCAGACCTGCCCCATTTCACTACGGGTATGGGGCGGGTCCGACCCAAATAGTGTGGGTCAGGGCGGGTCGGGGCGGGCCGGGGAGATATTGCCATCCCTAGATTCCAGCCATGTGAAGATTAGTACTATAATGCTTGCAAATATGATGACAATTGGTTTAATTTTCTTGTTTTGGCAATTATTCATTAATTTGTTTAAGTAGGAAGATTAGTACTATATCCTTAACCATATTTTTGGTTAAAATTATGCTATTGTGTAACGTATATCTTCTTTTATATCTTGTTTTGTGATGCCTCTACAAATGTTCTATGAAGTTTTATAAAATTTAATTTATTTAATGTTTTTAGTTTATATAAACTCAATTTAGTCTATATATTGTTTTTTATATACTAATACTTTTGGACCTGCATACATCAACATATATACATAAGTGTGTTTTATACACTAATAATTTGGGAACTGCATACATGCATGCATTTATATACTTAAACAAAAAATGGCCTGCAAAAAGGGTTCCCATTCAACCAAAAGCTGATATGTCACTGTTTCACATCATTCCAACACTTTGCATACAAAAAAAGCACCATAATTAACAAATATGTAGCAAAAAATGTGAGTTTTTCCACAACAGGGGAAAAATATGTGTCCTATATATAGTCAACATACTGAAACTTGAATAACAAGGTGTGAATTATCAAGTTTCAGTTAGTTGAGTCATGATTTCCCAAGTATGTCCTATGATTAACCACAAAAATTAACGAACTTCGTATGCATCATCCGGTGGTAATAAACATGTAGTAGAGTCATGATTTGCCAGTGTCCCACATCTGGAGCATACCACATAGTGTTTCTTCTTTGGGAACTCACCAAATGATGGCTTCCTTTTTTTCCTATGATGGCCTGGTTTTTTCTTTAGCACGGGCGGGAGAATCTTGATTTTGTTTTGATCATCGGGCTGAAATTCAAACTTCTGGGTACATGCATGTCAGAATCTATTGTGTTGCAAACAGTACAAAGATGAACTTGAACAACTTTTTCTGATGAAACTTCACATAGGCTAAACAAATTTCTCAAATCACTATCATTGTCTAGGCTGCAATTTGAAACTGATCCAACAGAATAACTCAATGAAAAGGACAAATTTCTAACATCAGACCACTTAGAAAATACCTAAAAAAGGATTTCATCGTATGCTGCTGATGAATCAACGACAATAAGTTTGCTTATCCCCTGATAATTCAGAGAGAGAAGAATTTGTGAGATTAACATCGCCCAAATCGACCAACACCTATTCGACAATAATCCACCAAAACCTTCTCTCTCTCGCCAAAAATTGGCCCAAAACCCCCAACAAGAAATAGCCCAGGTCGACCCTACCCAAAATCACTGTGAAAATCGCCAAAATTTGAACAAAATCGAAATAGCCAAGGTCGCCGTCGCCGACTTCTCCCAATTTCTTAAGAAGCAACTCCGAAAAATAAGAAATAAGAAATACAAAGGATTCTGCAATACATACCCACAAGAAATTTGAATTTCAAATTAATCTTGGGAATGTGAAGCTCCGTACGCATTGTCTGTCAATTCCGGCGATTTCTTTCTTGTTTAGGTGAGAGAGAAGCCTAATTCTGAAGAAAGTAACCACTCCCCTTATTTTCCGAAAACAGAAAACTCCTGCAACAAAAAGTACTTACTCATCTAATTAAATTAATTGTATTTTTTATTAGTTGTCATATAAGTGGCGGCAATAAAGTCATAACATTATAAATTGGAATCTCCTAGTTGTAAAAAGTCTTGGAACCTCTTAGCAATATTGTGGCCAAATTGGAAACCTTATTGTAATTTTCTCTATTTATTAATATAATTTTTTATTTGTTCTCTCGTTTGATAAAAACATATCTTTTTTGTTTGTCCCCACTTTAGATTAAAAAATACATGTATTGAAAATGTAATTAAATGTTATCACGAAATAGATCTAGAATTCAAATATATGAATGTATTAAAATGTTATCTTGTTCAGGAAAAATGTTGTTGGTCCCAACCTTAATTTTTTTTTTTTTTGCAATTAGTTGTTCGATTACTAGTTACTACCGAATAGATTTGCTAGGTTAGTATTTCGGTTATCATGAAATATAAATTATAAAAGCTTGTTATTGTCATGTATCATCATTTCAAAATTTTAAATAGAGCACCAACCTATTCACAAAGAAAGAAAAATGACTATCATCTTTCTTAAAGAAACAACATCAAGATAGTTAAGTGAACAACAAAATATTTTGTTATGTATGAAATTTAGTGTGCTGAAATGTAAACATTTTACATTCAACCCATCCTACTATAATCAAAATATTTTTGTTATGTATGAAATTTAATGTGCCAAAACGTAAACATTCACGTTTCAACCCACCCCACTATAAAAACATTTTACATTCAACCCACCCTACTGTAATCAAAATATTTTTGTTATGTATGAAATTTAGTGTGCCAAAACGTAAACATTCACGTTTCAACCCACCACACTATAAAATCCTGGATCAGCTCCTGTATAGGGACTCTCTATGCTGTATAAGAATTCTAAATGTACTAAAAGTTGGACTATTGGAGCAACGAAAGGAAACTGGAATGCTTTTCTATCTTTTCTGAGAAATGGGTCGAGATAGAAATAATGCATGGACTTACCTTTACTTTTCTAGATAAGCAGCTTATCTCAATAAGTACGACTGCAAGATGTTGTTTCCATTTCTATTAATCTGTGCCAGATTTCAAGGGGTGGTAGTAAATCATCAGTGTATGCATACATACATAATAAAGATCCAAAAACCAAAATAAATCAAGGAATTAATTTTGTCTTCAAGTAGCTTTTAATTATCGATTTCGAAGGTGGTGCAGTTGCAAGTGCTGTATATTTTCAGGATTTCTCTCGAACCCCAACGGAAGGTGATGTTGATGTCTCCTCATAGGCAACAACGGCAACGTATTATTCAAAGGCAGAAACTGGTGTTGTGAAGGCAACAACTGTTGGTACTTGGCAGCTAGAGAGGCGTTCAAATGATTATGCGCGTAGTTCAGGACAGAAGCCGAGTCTCTTCCTCCGCTCGTATTATTATTCTAGTGTGTCTGAAGCTTAGCAGCCAGATGCTGTCCTGTTTGGGCTGTAAAACTGCTCTGATATTGATGGACCTGCATATGAATAACGAAACAGGTCACAATATTGTGGTGTTTCTTTTCCGCAAAACAATACTCCATTCGTTCCACTTTAATTATGGGTATTAATCATTTCACACTAACCACTTTCTCATTAAATTAGAATATCGAAAGACTATAACCATCATTTATTACTACTTGATGACACTAATAAGCTTATAATTACAAGATGGTTAGTATTATTAAGGGTATTGGTGAAATAGAAGGGTATTTTTATGTTGATAAGCAAAGTGATAAATAATTAGGAACACCATTTTGTATAGAATCAAACAGCAAATTAGGAAAGGACGAAGTATTTAGGTTGCATTTAGATTGAAGATTAAAACTACCTGTTGTGTTGGCAAAGCTGAATTATGGGTGTGGAAAATAGAGGAATGACCATTCTGGGGCGATGGAAACAACATGGCCGTATGATCTTGTGATTGCATGTACGACGCATGATACTGTATGGCTGAATAATCTCGTTTATCACTCTCACCAGTTCCCAAAGACAAAAAGTCGTAGCCCTGTGAAATTTAACTTTTAGACCAAAACACATAATCTCAGTGTCATTCATAGCAACGGTGCATGACTCACCTGTTTAAAGGCAGGAGGAGTTTCAGTAGCCATCTGCTGATCTTGAACGGGCCTCTTGTGCAAAAGAATGTCGTTCTGGATTTCAGATGAATCTTTCTGAACGCCACTAGAAGATGCACTACTTTTTCCACCATTTAGTATCGGTATTTGGTTCACATGAATCTTCTCAGGTAACGATTTTTTCTTTCTGATACTTGCATGACTTTAATCAGACGACTTATGTACAAGTGGGCTGTACATCTCTTCCACGATTTTTTTGACTGAACAGAAACTGGAGCATCCCGAACCTTTTCCGTAGTAATACCATTCTCATTTACACGGGGCTTAGAGGAAAAAACCATGCTCTCAAACAAGGCAGGGAATCTGACATTGGACAATCTTGAATTATTGAGTGCAATCTATTTGCAAAAAGAAAAAACCATTGATTTTGGGGACAAAAGTTTTACCTTGAGCAGGATTTCTGTGACGCAGAACTCGGAGCTCCAGTTGTAGAGAAGGCGGGCGATAGAAACTTATCTATATTTCAAAAACAAATATTCACATTATTAAAACTAATAATTAAAATGAGAAAGTTAGCGGCCTGAGATTGAATTTTACCCTTACATTTGTCATATGTGCAGTATTGAACTTCAGAAACTCCCTCCTGAATAAGATCAAAAAACACCATCTTAGATGAAATATTTAGAGAGATAATAAAAGCTGAATTAACACAATTCTTGGGTATATACTTGTTTGAGGTCAATTTCCCGTTCACCAAATGGAGCCATTATTGATACCGCTGGTCTGCCATGACAAGAAGTGACATATTAAGAACTGAAGAGCAACTCAAGTCCATTTTTAAATGGTATTTGTTGTTTTATTTAAAAGTATTAGTTATTTCCACCAAACAATATTAGTTCTTTTCATTGAACAGTATCGTATCGGTTGTACTATATATTGAGGAGAGGAAGAAGGAACTTGCAATGCACCTCGAGCCAAGACTTAAATCGGATCGGAGTCCAGCAGTACTAGCGGTGGTGGGCTCCGCTTTGGGTTGTTGAGCACCTAAAGATTGCGATTTAATAACATCTGCTGTTGATGAATGGGAAGCAGCGTCAATCATTACTTCTGAGCCGGTTTTCCTAGACTCCTCTCCTATTGTTAAGAGTGACACTTAAATTAGTTCCAACACTTGAAAAAAAGGTAAGTATAGCATCGTAATAAGATATAAAAACCTTAAAAAATGAGGTAAGTACTTCTATGCACCGTACAACTCGATTGAATTTTTAAATGGTAATAGTTGTTTTACTAAAAGGTATTAGTTGTTTGCACTAAACAGTATTAGTTGTATACCAGTTGCACCCAAGCGTTACTAAAAAACGAAGGTAATAGTAAACCAAACCTTCAGCTGCATTAATCGAATCCCCTTCTTCTAGTACAGCTGAAGATTTTGTTTCAGTTTGTTCTTGATCCAATCCAGGCTGGTGGGCCCCTTTCACGTCGGCGAACATACCAGCCAAAGCATTTAAGGTTTCAGCCACTTCTTCCTCATCCTTGGTGATATGTCCCTTCATCTGCAAAATTAAACTCCCTTAGCATCCATCCTGAATTCAGTAAATGAGATGATAACATAACTTAGATTTCTAACCTTTTTCAGCTTGGATTTCTTTGTACCATCTTTTCCGAGCGTGTGAACCCCATTCGACGTGTGACGCTTCTTCTTTGGAATTGGTAGTGGCAATGTAATCGTTTCACGCCCCCGTTTCTTGATGGCTAATATAATAACACAACTGAATGAAATTTGTGTGCATATCTCAATGAAATTAAACAAACAGAAAGGATAATTTATGTTTATACAATTCACAACTCATGATTAGTACAAATGAAAGAGAAACAAATGATCATTTCATGGAAATACTCAAATTTACACCACTGTAAAAAAACAAAACAAAAATTTTTTCTGGAAAAGAAAAAAAGGAGAGAGAAAGAATCTTGTATCAACACAAAAAGCTAAAAGGAAAAAAGAAAAAAGAAAAAGAAAAGTTAGAAACTTGAGAGTACAAAACTGTAGGGTATAAAAGAAGAAACTTCTCAGAAGACCCACCATTGCAGAACCCAATCCAAAGGGTGGGCTCCAAATTATCTTCCCTAAAACAAAAATCCCAATTCACAAGTAAACGAACAAATTTAAATTAATTTTAACAACAAATTTTATCCTATATTTAAAATACACACCAGAACGCAGTTTCTTTGGAACAGAGGCACCACATCCTTCAAGAAGCTGCACAACAAAAAAGAAACACAATTATTTAAAAGAAATACATCTCTAATTTTGCACAAAACTAAATGATTTCAAAAGGGCTTTTACCGTTTTAGGTGAATTGTTGTTGTTGCCATTGATGTCTTCACCAAGAAAACCCATTTTTCACAATTTTTGTGTCTTGCAAATTGGAACTGGAAAAAGATAACACATAAGAATATAAAGATAGGAAAAGAAGAATATAATGCGACACGTAGCTTGAAAAATCACAGTATTGTAAACACCAAAAGCATATCACCAAACAAAAATATGGCACGGATAAAGACAATAACCTCGTGGATGGGATTTTTTGTTGTTTTGTAAAAGGGGTGGGGATCTTTTGGTAATATCACATTCAGAAAACATAAATGAATGAATTTCATGAACATATATACCAAGAAATTTTGATGAAACAGATTGGAGAAAAGTAAGTAATCAGTTCTTTACTATTGTCTTTATCTATCTAGTGTGTGTTTGTGTGTGAGAGAGAGAGTAAATTTGATGCTATACCGTCTGTAAAAACAGATTCAGATCTTCAAAAATTCTTCTGAAAATTTCAGAGTGAATTTCGGGTTCTAGAAAAAAAAGGGTCAGCGGAATTAGATTTGATATCGGGATTACATATGGGTGTTTTGAATTATTGGTGATAAAGGATCGTTGAAATCAGAATCAAAATTATGTGAAGAGATTTTGGAAGTGAATTTAAGCTAAATAGGAAAAAGATGAGAGGAAAAAGGAAAGTAAAAATGACATCATTTTTATGTGGGGTTCAGATAATCAGGTTCTCTTCACGCAATAAAAGGGACTCATTTACTCACACACTCTCTCTCACACACACTTGCTTTCTCTCTCACACACAAAAGAGAGAAGACATGGAAATGTGGAAAAAAAGTTCATCAGAAGAGTGAGAAAGAGAGGAAGGTAACACAAAATGTGAAAATTTTTCTCAATCTCAATCTCAATCATAAACAAAAACAGCTGAAATTGATCCAAAACACCATTAACAACAAAATGAAGGAACCCAAAACACAAAATCTCCGGAAAGCAAAAAACCCAGATGAGAAATACAAATTTCAAGATACCTCCTTTTTTCTTTTTTCGCAATCCGAGTCGGGGAAAAAGAAACGACTCAGTGAGTCAGTATAACATATAGAAGACAAATGGAAATTCTCAAATCAACGGAAAGACGAAAAATCTTGTCTTTTTTTCTTTTTGTCTTTCAGTTAAAATCTTGTGCAGGAATAAACCCCACTAATTTCTCAGCCCATCGCATTAAGCAAAAAAATAAAATCGCCATAAATTTACGACCGCATTATATAACTGCATTAAATGACGTCGTTTGAGGATCCAACGGGTGCAATATAGAAGTCGTTGTTGTTATTTTGACGAAACACGCTTTTCATTTTTTCTGTGTAAAAGCCTCTATATAAATAGGCTGTTGTACATTGTTGTTCCCTTGATTTTTATTATGAAATAAACAAAAAGCTTGAGCTCTCATCCGCGTAACCGTTTTCCCCCTTTTGCATCCTTATGGATGTTTTCATATCTTAGATACGAATTCTTCATGGTATCAGTTTAGATCGCGATCCTTAATATCTTCATGGCATCTGATTGGAATCGGCAATGGCCGGCTCTTACGGCGACCGGTGGTGGTGCGATTGGTGTTGGTACCAGTTCACGAGGTGTCGGATCTTCACCGAATGTGAACAATCCTCTTTATCTTTCACATTCCAATCATCCAGGTATGATTTTGGTGAGTCATCCTCTTAATGGTGACAATTATATTTCTTGGAAGCGCTCGATGATGCTCGCACTGAGCTCGAAATTGAAGTTAGGGTTTATCAACGGGAAGGTTGTTCCACCGTCTGAGGATGATGTTTCGTTTGATCATTGGAAGCGAGTTGATGATTTGGTTATTACCTGGATTCTGAATTGCGTTTCGAAGGATATTGTTAATTCCATCATTTTCGCTAATACTGCGAAGGAGCTTTGGGAGGATTTAGCTCAGCGCTTTGGTGAAAGTAATGGTCCACTAGTTCATCAATTACGCCGCGAGATTCATAGTATTCAGCAAGGAACTGATTCGATTGCTGTTTATTATACTCGCCTTAAGGAGTTGTGGGATCAGTTGGCTTGCTTGAAGCCCCTTCTTGTTTGCAATTGTGCTATACGACATGAGGTTATTCAAAATGATCAGGAGAATAAAGTTTCTGAGTTCTTAATAGGTTTAAATGATACTTTTGATCCTATTAGAAACCAGATTTTGGTTATGGAACCTATGCCAACTGTTCACAGGGTGTATTCTATGTTGGTGAGGGTAGAAAGATAAAGGACAGCTGGTGTTCAGTTTTCTGACACTCACGATAATGCTGCTATGATGATGAAGGGTGTTGGTGTACAGTCTGGAGGCCGTGGGAGAGGTTTTCATAAGATGACCAAAGAAGAGAAGGCTAAGCTTACTTGTAGCCATTGTTCTGGACCAGGCCATGAAGCATCTACATGTTTCAAGCTTCATGGGATTCCTGAATGGTATAAGAAGTATAAAGAGAAGATGGGTAAAACTTTTGCCAATGCTGCTGAGACAGGGGAGTTTTCTGCTTTTGTTCCTTTGCCTTTAGCTAATAAGGGAGGAGCTCTTGATATATCTGCTCTTTTTCAGAAAGAACTGACCAAGTTCTTTGGCTCTAAGGATGTTCCTCCTCCTGAAGGTGGCTATGGTGATTCCAACAAGGACTATGTTAATTTTGTGAATTCAGCAGGTAATAATCCTGATCCCTTGTTGATTCATACTCAATTGTCTTTGTTGGTTGATTTGAAGAGAGGAGATTGGATCATAGATACTGGTGCAAGTAGGCATATGTGCAATGATATATCTTTGTTTCATTCTATATCCACTGTTTCTCATCCTATATCTGTTCTTTTACCTGATGGCTCCACCAAACTCATCACTCAAATAGGTCATGTTATTTTGAATGATAGGTTCACTCTTCTTAATGTGCTTTTCATTCCATCCTTCAAATATAATTTACTCTCTGTTTCTCAATTGACTATTGAGTGCGATTAACCGGTTTTTTAATTCCATTAGATTAAAAAGACAGCGGGTGGGTCCAAAGTGTAAGCCACGTGCACAGGTATCATGCGACACGTGTGACTATGGACGGTTGTGATTCGACCCTCGTGGTATCAGCTTGATGACATGGCAGTGAGATTGGGGCTTAATGAAATGATCGGCGATTTAATTCGAGGGCCAGTGTAATCATTTTCCAGTTGCTGAATTCTGAAAGTTGGCGTGAGGGTCATGTTTGCTGCGTGTCGCCATGTTAATTGACAGTTTTGACCTTTTAATTGATTTAGAATTTTTTTTGGAGTGGATCTCATGTGTTACCGTGCACTCCATAGTATATTAAGTGGATGATTGCAAAAAAATTTAAGTGATTATGGTCATCTAAAATTGTGTGCAGAAACAATTTAGAGTATTTTGTTTCTCTTTTATTATATAATTTATCAAAAGTTAAAAGTTGAAAATTAGTGTTTTTAGTAGGTTATTAGCATTTTTTAAGACACTTTTAATTTTTTCTCCAAACACTATCAATTTTTTTTTTAATTATTTTACAAACACTATCAACTTTTACTATTAATCAATTTTCTCATAATCACTAATGCTAATCACTTTTTCAAAATTATAAGTTTTTCCAAACACCCCCTTAGTAATATTTTTTTAAACTCGGATCAGTAATTGAATCAAACAATTAACTGGGTTGTTGGGTTACTGTTTTGACCGATTGGAACGTTATATAAAAATCGAATCACTTGAATATATTATAAAATGTGCTTATACATTTTTTGTTAATAAAATTTAAAAAAGAGTGGACCTTTCAATTTTTATCATTTACAGAGAAAAATAAAAAGGAAAGGAGCTAATTTATTAAAGAAAGGGGTAAAACCTGCGTCAATTTTGTCTAAACAAGCAATCAACTCCATTAGGTAAAACCTGTATTTACACATGTAAAAAATTGGGGGGGGATATCAATTAGGTACAAAATGGGGGGATTTATATCAAATAGGTACAAGTCATTCCCTTCCTATCAATTAACTACAATCTCCTAAGTCTTAAGACTATTGTACCCCTCAATAACCGATTTCTACAAAAGTATAAACAACTATTCAATTCTCTCTTCCCAATGCATAAACATGCAACAACTTTTCCCTATCACCTGAAAGGCTCAAATAATTCATTTGAAACTACCCCCAGTATTTTGAAACACCATTTTCCCTTCTACCAAAACCCACGAAAACCCTTCTTCCCCCTTCGGCGAAAAAAAATCTGGAATCCATTTTGCACGACGACGGCGAGGCGCTATTAGGGAAGGTAATAGCCGTCAACAGTATGTAACCTTCGGTGCGATTTTTTTTCTGAAATTTATAATTCATATCCCCTCTTATTATTTTTTCAGAAATTTATATTTTTTTCATAATTGAGAAGGTGAACAGCGCCAATGGTGGGTAAGCGCCGTAGCCAGAGATTGAGCAGCGGTAAGATGAAAAAATCGAAGAAGAAGAATAAACAACATCCAGGTATTTTTTTTATGAAATTGTTCTTTTACATATATTTATAATAGTTTATAATTTAAACGATGTGTATGTTAACTAGGGTCCGTTAGCCGGCTGAAAACTCCAAAAAGGATGAAATCAAAGAAAAAAGGTAAGAAATGTGTTTTGTTCTTATAAAATTTATGGAATTTTTGACCTTTTTTTATATTAAGCAATGATATGTTGTTTGTAAATATTTGTAGGAAAATGTGCTAGGGATAAAAGAAAGGCAACCTCAGAATCAGGTAGTTATGCATGAAAATCCTTAAATATTGTTTTTTGCACAATAAACCATTGTATTTAAGGATAACAAGATAATTTTTTGGGTTTTTTTTTGCACAATATAACATTCTGTTCTTTTTTGCACAATATAGAAAACACATTGGGAGAGAATACGTATAAGGATTTATTGGATGCCTCTACTTCAGAATATAGCAGTTGTGGTGATGAAGTCGTGTGGAGGAATGTACTGAAGCCCATAACCAATTTGGTATGTTACTGATAAGTTCCCAAGTTCTTTTTTTAAGGGAAAATTTCAACCTTGTACAAGATTTGCAAAAAAAATATCAACCAGGTACAATGTGCAAATATTGGTTTGCACCGTAGTACAAAATTTGTACTACGGTGCAAATCAATTTTTGCACATTGTACCTGGTTGAAATAAAATGCTGCACTTTGTACGAATGGGAAAATTTCAACCAGGGCTTTTTAGTTTTTATGTTGCTATAACTGTGTGGTCTTTTAAAAAAAACAGAACACATATGTGCAAAATGATGTTTCTGACTTTGACAATTCATTAAAAAAAAATAGGTGATGTTGTAGTACAAAGACCAGTTACGTATTACCGAAGCAACCTGAAGACATGCATCAAGGACCTCCAGTCTTTAAAATTTAAGGATCATCATCAAATGGCTATTAAGAAGACCCCCTTCTGGTACCTGTTCCATTCAATTTACAGTGTTGATGGTGATGAATTAAGAGCCAGGTGTGATAAGAACGAGGACGTCATCAGAAAAATACTTTTGTGTTACGATGAGAATACAGAGAGTTTCATAATTCGGGGGAAGATCATCCAATTGACAAGTTGGGATGTGGCGCTGATTTTTGGTGTTAGTGGTGGGCACAAAATAATACCAATAAAGAACACGGAGTACGATCTCCCGGAATGGGTTAATAGATGTTTTGGGGAAGTTAAGCAACTTGCGTTGTACAAGAAAAAAAATCTTGAAGAGACTCAAGACGGTTCTTCTCCGGAATTATGATACGAGTTCACAAACTGCTATTTGCTTGCTTCTTTCCTGTCGCCGAACCAAAATTCAGCCATTGTGGTACATCTAACGCGCTGTTTTGAGGAGTTTGAGGATATAGGGAAGTATGACTGGTGCGATTATGTGGTTAAGTTGTTGCTTAGTCAGATCAGGACAAGCAGTACTATGAAATTGGTGGATGCGCAATCCTACTCTCCGTAAGTATAACGTACAAAAAAACATTTAAAACACGGTTTTAGATCTACATATGATTGAGTTGTTGTTGGTAATGCTAATTGTTTTGTTTTTTTTTTTTTTGTTTCTAATTGGATTGTGTAGTTTTGGCTTTGTGAGCTGTTGGGAAATCTGTATTTTAGTTTTGATGGAAGTTCCAAAACAGGTTGTAATAGGACCAATCAGACCTGTTAGCTGACTGATGACTTAGAATCAGATTAAGATGACCAGCTGAAATGTATAGATAGCTGATGTAAAAGATAGGTCACATATTGAGGGGGAACTCAATATGTATAGGCCAGGTCGAAGTATCAGATGACCCAGATAAGGTCAGATGAACCTGAAGGCTCAGATGAACCTGAAGACTCAGATGGACTTGAAGACTCAGATGAACTTGAGGACTCAGATTGACTTGAAGACTCAGATGAACCTGAAGACTCAGAATAACCTGAAGACTCAGTAACAAACCTGAAGACTCAGTATGACTGAATACACTGAGGCTCAGAGACACCTGAAGATCAAAAGACCTGAAGACCTACATTCAGTCAAGTCTATTTATTGAGCTAAGACAATATGCATCAGAAGACTCAAATAAGGTAGACTGATCAGTTACCTGATCAAGTCAGCTCACACCTGGTGACAATCAAAATTATACACCAGACAAGACGAATCTTCTACAAAAAAGAATATCAATCGTCTAACAGACAAATTATTGAAGTGCCGCCTCGCGAAGCCAAGGAGAAAGCAACACGTGCACAAAAATAGCTGATAATACGGGATACGACTCTGCAGACAAAAACGACGCTAATCATGCCTACGGCCACGCCGATAATCAGAGCATGTCACAATCATATCCTACAACCTACCTAATATAGCCCGAAATTCAAATTGCTTTCCAACGGCTCTTTGATTTCGAGATCTATAAAATGGGATTGCTTGTCAATTGAAGAAGTGTGACACTAGCAAAGAACGGACACGGAGACACCACAAAAGAAGCAAAAACTACAGCAAAATCTCCGCTCAAAGAACACCATATTTGAAGATTATTCTTAGAGTGTTCATCCCATTTGTTCTTAGCAAGAAATCCTATCCACTAGCATTTTGGCTACCTAAAACACCAGGATAGATTTCCAATTGGAACCCTCAAACATTCTTTATCCAAACGCAAGTTAGGTTAAGTTTGTTCTCGGAAGATTTTAGACTAGGGATTCTAGTTTTCTGATTTCTAGTTCGGTTGAGTGTGAACTCGATAAACATCTGTAGAGTGTGAACTCAATAAACATATATCGGCCATCCCGTGAGGGATATAAGTCCCACAGGTTAAGTTCGGTTAAGTTTGGTTAAGTTCGATTAAGGTTCCCCTGCGTTAAGGGAAGAGTGGACGTAAGACGGGTTTCGTCTGAACCACTATAAAAAGTCTTGTGTGCATTTACTTGCTTTCTTATTGCTTTACACTATTCACACTACTGAGTTTAAAACTGCATACATATTCTAAGTTAAGCTCAGTGTGCACCAAGCAACTGATCTGATCAGGTTGACACCTTAGTCAGCTGATTGAAAACTGACTTGAGAATCTGAATTGATAAAACTGGTTTTTCACATGGGTAAAAACAAGCTTCCGCACTCTCAGTTAGACTGACAGATATCAAACTGATCTGCCCTCAGGCACTCAGTAAGATTGAACATCAGTTCCTACTGACTCACTAGCACTCTGATCAGGCAATCTGCAAATCACACCTGACCCGCACAAAAAGTTTTAGAAGTCTATTCACCCCTCCCCTCTAGACTTCTACCCTCACAAAACCCGTTCGGGAAGTTTTGGCTTTTTGAGCATACGAGGTTGCTTGAGCCCATAGACGGTGTTAAGTTTCCACGGTTCCTGAAGTGGGATTTACAATTGTTAACGGAGACTTTATCAGTTGTGAAGCTGAAGAAAATGGGCGTTGAATATGTAAGTTAACATACCACAAGTACATTGTACCTTTTTTTTTTTTGATAGAATGAACAGTTGTGTGAATTGACGTTACTGTTATCAATGATTATTACTTCAGATAAGAAAGGTTGTTCTGAACCCAACTTCTGAAGAAAAGAAAGAGTTTAAGATGTTGAAAAACTTTGCGGAAGGGGTAGATGTGCAGAAAGATAATGTGGACGAAGAAGATGGTATTCCAACTGAAAGGGAAGATGAAGATTCCGAAGACGAAGCATGTGTTGATTTGAAAGATGGCCGTGTTGCTGATAACTGTTTGGATGAGTCGAACAGTGCTTCAGTTACGAAGTTGATGACTCACGATGATATGGCATCGACCTCGAGGGTAGAGGTGATGGTGTATCTAGAAAATACACCGTTGGTGTGCCGTGACAATACAAATCTGATTGAAGAAGAAGGACTACGGGCAGATGACACCTCAATAGATATCCCGAACTTCAGTTTAAACCTTTCTCAGGCTGAACCGGTCGAACAAAATGACTGTGCAGTTGTGCAATGTGTGCTGGGGGAGATACAAGTTGTTTTGAATGATCCAGTCATAGATGAGGGTGTTGAGATGGATGGATATGATGTTGTTGACATAGGGGACTCTCCTGAAAAAGTGGTAAACAAATCAGATGAAGGGCATTGTGTGGGTGGGGCCAGCTCGGGGCTTGAAGAACAACTTAAGATGTTGATGGCACAGATGCAGATTCAGGCAGACGAGATGAAGCTAATTAAACAAGAACGTGAGATGGAGCGAGCATCGTTTGAGAGCCGGTTGAAGATGATGGAGGATGTGAATGACGAACTAATCTTGAAGTTAGATGAGTTGTCAATGCCTACTCCAACACAAATATTTTCAAATCCAGACAATCTTGCAGAAATGGATGCAATTGCACAAATGCATATATCTAAGATGGGGTTTGATTCACCTGATTATTCAAAGAAGGGCACTGATTCACCTGCACGGTAAGAGGTTGATATAGAGACCGGGGATGGTTCGCTTGGATTGGTTGTTGCCGTGATCTCACCTGCACAGCCAGAGGTTCATATAGAGCCGGGTGAGAGTTCGCTTGGATTGGTTGTTGCTGATATTGTAGTTGATGATGGTGAAAGAACACCTTACGTTCAGATTAAAAGATCAGGTAGTACAGTTGAAACAAGCAACATTGCCAAAAGAGTGAAGCACAGAACGAATCGGAAACCTAAGGAGATAACACCACAGCTGACTACACTTGAATTGGAGAATAATCAAGAACGTGCAGTGCCTATTGAAGTGGATGACAATGAAGTGATAAAGATCGAGAAGCCTTGTACGAGAAAGAATAAAAAATACTCCTACCCTGTTATTCTTGTGTGCAAAAAATAAATATCTGTGCAAACTAAAACACATATCTGTGCAAACTAAAAAACATATCCGTGCAAACAAAATATATATATAAAATAGGCAAGGTTGTATATTTAAAGAAGTACTCTGCACCTGTTTATATGATGCATAGAATAAAATACTAATATCAATAAGTTGAACCACATGTTTAAATTCCACCCATTTACATCACATCCAAAACCACAAAAACAGATGCAGTAAAATCAACAAAGATATACAAAAACACCACAATCAATGTTTAACCACCCCTATTCGCACAAATAACATATGTGGCAAAAAAAATAAAAAACATGTCACCCAAACTAAACTTGGAGAAAATAAATAATATGTGCGTATGCTAATTCCCACCACCATCTGAGTTCTCATCCTGATCACGTAAACAGGTGAAGTAGTCGTGATACGCCCATTGACAACACCTTGTGCAAAAAACTTTCCTCCTCTTGGTGTATTCTCCATATGATGGGATTCTTTTAGATGGTGGACGGCCGGGAGGACGTTTTAACGACGGTGGAAGGATTTTTTCACGAATCACAGAAGGTTGAGATTCAAACCTCTCTGTCTCCGGGATCGGGTGTATATTGAAACTGTAACATTCACGATAACTTTTAGTGTAGAAGCAGGCCGTGACTTTACTGTACACGTTTGGGCATCTTCTTTTGATGACGGCAACAGCGTGAGCACACGGGAAACCCTTCACCTGCCATTGGTAACAGCTGCAAGTTTTCTTGACGATATCCACAGTTACTGATGGGTTAGACTTTACTAGGAACTCCCCCGTTGGGCATAATACAACCGACCATGAACGCGAAACATCGAGAAGCTGAAACCATAATTCCTCTTTACTCGGACACAACGCACCGGTCCATGATTTGCTATCTTCCCTCCTTTCAATATGCCAAAGTGATATTTATGTGAATAGACAAAAGATATAATTCAAGACTTTTTGAAAGCAATACTTTTTAACAAAAAACAAAGGTACACACAACACTGTACGGTTACCAACATGTGCGAATATAATCTAACATGTAAGTAATAGGCAGCCCCCGAGCTTCTTTTATCCAGCAGTTGAATGATTATGCAGCATTGGATGTCATCTCGCCATAGCGCGTAATATGTGGTGAATGAGCGACTGACCACTTTTTGTAAGGTAATTAGGATAGCCACTCCTCTGCTATCTGGCCACCAACCTTCTTAAACACGGCAATTTTCCTATCGAATATACGCACACACGGTGCATAAGCACATGCTCTAAAGTGATCGACCATTTTGGCACGCTGTCTACTTGTCCAGCCCTTTGAAAAAATGGGTCTTCAAGTTTGTTAAAAGGTGGAACAGACAAAAAAAAATGTCGAGAGTTTTCGAAAACCATAGAGAATGCAGACATTAGCCCTACATTCCGATCGAAAATGTAAAAGATCTCTTCTTCGTGATGAATGTTATCTCAGATATTTGTTAAAAACCATGCCCAGTTGTCCTTTGTTTCAGAAGATACAACCGCTAAGGCGACTGGGAACAAACCTACGGTTCAGAAAAATACAAAACATTACACTGCTTTTCATTATAATAATGAACAAAATCTATTACTGTTAACGAGAATATTATATGTACTTAACCATTATCTCCGTCTTTTGCCATCGCTGATAGTATTGTGCCTTTTGCACGACCACTCATGAAGGTACCGTCTATGAATAGCATTGGACGACACTTTTTGAACCCATCGATGCACGCTTTGAAAGATATAAACACACGTTCAAACCGATGAGTTTGAGTGTTGTTCTGAAGAGACACAACACTTCCTGTAGTAATAAAAATCATATTAGAAAATGTCAGTGCACTGGTGTGTACCTGGATTGGTCCTTTCAATTGCAGAACAATACCAATTCAGCTGATCGTACTATTCTTCGTAGCTACCAAATATTGTATCTCATGCAGCTTCTAAGGTGCGCCATGCTTTCAAATAAGGTATTTCTATTCCATAATTAAGAAACAGGCTATTCATGATAGCCTTAGCACACACGGTCGGGTTTGCTCGAACATCCTGCAGCACCAAGTCCCCCAAAATCCTTGTACCCATACGATTCGTAGGATTGCTCACGAGATTACCCACACATTTATGCACTAAATTGCATTTCGCAACCTCAAAATATTATGTGACTTGTTGTTCTTTGGCTCTTATGAACCAATCACAACCAGTAGTTCCAGCCTCGGTACACACCGTTGAGACATATCTACGTTCATTTCTAGTATAAATGAAGTTAAAACCCATTTGTGTGCAATACTTAACAAGCTCGGTTCTGAATTCTTGTGCACCACCCCTAAATTCAACCCCAACACCCCTCTCATAATTTCAGCCCAGTGATCAGATAAGAGAGATTTCTTCTTAACAGTGGGGCAGACATCGTATGAAGGGATATCATCCTTACCCACAAACTCTGGTTGTTTCCCATTTTCCTTTCTTTTCATAGTAGATTTAAATGGTATCTTGCTTGACATTGGACTAGAATATCTACTTCCATTCATCTCATTCCCCCCTGAATTTTCAGAAAACATATCATCATTTCCCCCTGAATTTTCAGAACCGCATTCCTCATTGTGTCTATTGTGCAAATTTGTGTGAGTTTCCCCAAAATTATCAGAACCCATGTTTTCCCCAAAATTATCAGAACTCAAGTTTTCCCCCAATTTATCAGAACCCATGTTTCCCCCAGATTTTTCAAAAACCGAATCACGATTTACACCATAGTTATCGAAAAATCCACCCAAAATTTTGACTTGCACATCTACAACTTTTTGCGAAATAATATGAGACAAGAAAATCAAATTCATCAGGTCATTTTCAGACTCCAAACAGCAATTCTTAATAGTACCTACTGAGAAACAAAATTGACTAACACAATCGTTAAGCTCAGGCCACTTACCGGAAATTTGAGATACAACACCACGATAGTTGGAAGATTCGTTCACCGTTATTAAAAACCCTTCTCCCATATGGGCAACACTCAAGATGATATCCATTTAACCTCTGGGTGTGTTGTGAGTCGGCGAAATCATCAAACCCAAAATTTGTTGGATTTAGGGCACAAGACGAAACATTGGGGATAATTGGTGAGGAAAGACTGGGAGAAAATAGATATGTGATATTCATCCATTTCAAATTCGAAATTTGAATATAGATGTGTAATCGAGACTTGACTGTAACCGGATGGGACATCTCCGCCGGAAAACCTCTGCGTCGACTTTCCTTCTTCTGATAACTTAACTAGGAATGAGATGTTTGCTTTGCTTTTTCCTTTTTTAATTATTAAAGGTACAAATATAAGAGTAAGGGGTATAAGTGGTATTTTAACTTGGATTTTGTATCTAATTAAAATGAAAATATATGTTTGTATCCCATTGATATTAGTATGAAAATCTTGTATCCCATTAAAATATCCCCTAAAAAATTTAACACAAGGTCAACTCTTATCACTTTTACTATTAAGCGATTTTTCTCAGTCACTGAATTAAACTATTTCCTTGGAAGCACAATTTTTTTAAAACTCGGATACATTTCGAATCTTCAATACAATATTAAAACTCATAACTCGGTGTGAATTGGAATGACTGAACTTATATCATATGATATAATCTGGGTGATCAAACTAAGGTAATCGATCTCACATACATATAATTTGGAATAAAATTACAAATACCATAGTTTCAAAATTCCAGATATATGACTCTAAAAATTTAGTTGTAGAAATGAATCAATGTTGGTAGATGGAATTGGTGGCAGCCAAAAGAGCAGCTCCAATGCCAGACCCATCCTTGGAATGCTCTATTACTACATTCTTTGATATCTCAAATCCAAGAAGCTCTGTGACAGCATCTTGGAGGTATCTTCTGTATTGAGGGTAGTGCTCATACAACCCACCGTCCATTGCCACCACCGTTCTCTTCCCGTTACCAAACACGACCCCTTTAGAGTCTTCCTCCATCTTTCTCAGAATCCCGACAATTCCTGCTCCAGCTAAGCGTCCACCACGCTTTGCAATCGTATCGCAAACCTCTAGGACTATCTTCCTTGACCTCAAGTCACAGGAATTCACCTGATCATATCAATTTAAGATATGTGAGTTATCAGGGATCAACAAGAATATGCTTTTGTAAAAATGGAATTTTACCCCGGCTACATCATTGAGGATTGACCCAACAACTTCAAGATCTTTAGAAGAGTCCTGCTGCATGGCACATATATTTGGTGTCCTACAACATACAGTTAGTTTGGGGTGTATTAATCATGACAAGGAATTTAAGGGGCGCTTGGTTCAAAATTTTCAATAGGAATGATAATTAGAATAATTGAATAGTGAATTATAATGAAAATAGTGGTAATTTTTGCTCTCGTCTTGGAATAAGTGGAGACAAAAAATTATTGTTGATTGAATACTAGTGGAACAAATGAGGAAAAAAGATTACAGGAGGGAAGGTAATTAAACAAAATAGGGTCATTATTAACTTATTTTGAGTCTCATTATACGATACGAAATATAATGAAATTGGTCATCTTTTATTCTCATTGACCACCAAAATTACGTTATACTCATTTCATTAACACTCTAATTGAAGAATTTATGTACTTCAAAATTCTCCATTATCTACATATTTCCAAGTCCCAAAATTTCTTCAATTACAATGAATGTGAAATATAAGTATAGATAACAAGTCAATGACCAATTAGGATTCAGAGATTATGAAATGAATTGCTGCAGCAATTTCTTTAAGCCTTTTTCAATATTGAGCAAGAGGAATTTATACCCGAGAGAAAATGGCATTTGTAGCTTTTCTGGGATGGAGTCACCGAATAATGTAGCATCTTCAGCCATTCTGAGCAATACTCGTCTCACAATTTCACCAAGATACATGCCGGATATTGTTTTCTCAAATATCTGTTTTCATTAGATTACAGCACTTGTAATATAATATCAAGATATTTGGATAAAGGATATATACCTGTTCCCCAGGATTGATACTCCCGGCATCCATATCTCTGTCAAACTCAGACAACGGTAGACCATTTGAGAATGCTCCCCACTCAGTGCTAACAATCTGAGTTAAACAAGAGAAACAAGTACAGCAAATGATAAAATTGGTCACATATAGTGTTGTCCATTTTCATCTCATACAAATCAATTTTCTAAATTAAGTCCCTTGATTTATAAAATGCTGTAATTTTAGTCCTATATTGACAATCTTTAATTTAGAATGATAACAAATTTGTGATTTTTTAATTTATTTAATTAAAATTAATATGGTGGGCCTCTTTATGTCACGTAAGCAATGTCAAGTTATTAGTCCGGTTGCTACATGAAATTTTGATAGCTCACATGAGCGCCAGTGCAAAATTCCTGTAACCTTGTCAATATAAGACTAAAATTGCATCATTGTAAAAGTTATGGCACCAATTTTGTAATTAACTCGAAACAAGTATATGTGCACCCACAGGCATACCGTTGTTCCATTTCCAGATGTAGATATTGCCCCGTGCAGCTTCGGAATGGCGTCCACGCGCTCCACATAGCAAGCGTTTGTTCCCGTTCCTAGAATAACAGCAACCATGACATCTTCATCCCAGTACCTAGCTCCAGTTAATGTAGCCACAGTGTCATTGACCTAGCTTAATTACATAAAGTTTCCAAAAAATAGAGAGACTAAAATTAAGGCCATATATAAATATATATCTCTATGAGAATGAAGATGCATGAAATGTACCAGGGCAGAGACCCTCATGTTCAGCCCCTTCCTTTTCATAGCTTCATTCAAGCAATCAACTAAGTCTCTCCCTGCCTGAAAACAGTTGGATCATTTTAAATGCATCATCAAAAGTGTTGGATCTTATGTAAAACAGTTTTTACTGTGCAACTAGTTCGCAAATATCACTTTGTAGTTAAACAGGTAATACATTTTAATGTAACAACTAATACTGTTTAAAAATACACAGAAAGTGCATCACCAGAAATACTCACAGTTCCAGAGACTGCAAAGCCCTTAGTCCACTTGATGAGGATGCCCGAGTCAATTGATGTTTGCTTTACCGGAAAAGAAAACGTAAATCCTAATTCCCTTGTCCTTCCACCAGGTAGGTGAAACTTACCACCTTCCTTCTCAGCAAACTTTGCCAGCCCAGAAGCAATGAAATCGAAAAGCTCCTAAATAGAAGGAAACAATAAAGATCACCAAAAAGATTAACTTATTCAAGTATACATTACATATAGTCTATACAGAGGTGTTGAGGTGGCACTAATCAAGATTTTGTTAAACATACCTCAGAGGTACCAAACATCAATTCCTGAGGGATAGAGACTTGCTCAAACTCTGTGGCCACCACTTTTTCTTCTTTTCCCCCTAATTGCACCCTTAAAACACGGAAATTCGTACCACCAAGATCCAAAGCATAGAATAATCCCTTTTCATTCCTTCAAAATTAAATCAAAACTAATCAAATTGTCCTGCAGTTGAGATGAAATAGGCCCAATTCTAAGCTATTGAAATCATACTTAAATCGATATAAAGATAATTAGGGCACTCAATCTAAAATAAACCTACTAATTGAGTAACATTAATGCAATTACAAGCATCTGCTATAATTCTGTCCATATCCAATTCATCACTCACATTTTTAATCTGTCGATGTCATTTCAAATCAAATATAAATATAATCATTTCTACTAAAAAAATCTACTGTAAATGATAAAAAATCATTTACCCCGTTGGAAGTTCATCAACGTAGCTGAGAATCATTTTAAGATCACTGCCACCGTCGGATTGAAGCCCGGCCCGCATATCGACGACCATCGCATCCGCCACGTGTCGCAAAACAGGCAAGGGGGTGGCGCAGTCCCTCTGCAACTTGGTGAGGATCGGAGCTGCGGAAACTGTGTTGAGTGATGATTTGATTGTCATTACGGCTCTAGGCGGCGGCGCTCCGCCACCTGATCGAGCCGAATAGAATGATCGGACGGCCCATGGGCCGGAGGTGACCGACATTGTCGGTAATTTTGAGAAATGTGTGGCCTTAAGAGAAAATGCAGATCAAGTTGGTTGAATAGTGCAGAGAAAAAGAGAAGAGAGGGGAAAAGTAAAGCTTTTATAGGGTTTGAGACCCACACGTACTCTTTATTGCTGGCAATGACATTCATTCTGTTGTTTCAAACAGACTGAACAGTTAGTTACTCCATAATTAAGTTAGGAAAATGAATAATTCAATACGAAACTTGTTTACATTATGAAATTTATAATGATATCTCCATTCTGAAATAATGTGCATGTTTACTGTTTTCTCGTATTTTAACGAGCAAATTTTTTATTAGTATTTAAATTGATAAAATAACTTTTAAGAATGCATATAATAGAACGATGACAAAGTCTCATGTGCAACTGGTACACGAATCTAAAATTCATGCACTCGTCCCAACCCTACCCACATATCACTTGAACATGTCTAATATATTCAATGGGTAAAATATTAAATGAATCATTCAATTGGATGAGTGCACGGTGCAGTGGTGCACTTGGGTGCACAAGAGACTCACTCATAGACGAGAGGTAGATCTATAATATATCTCCTTAAAAATTACTTTATTATTTGAAATACTAATAAATAATTCGCTCGCTATAACTCGATAAAAAAAGTAGTGTGTACGCTATTTCGAGACGGAAGTAGTATTATCTTTATAAATTAATATTATTATACTTATAAGCTAATACTATTATACTAATAAAGTAATAGTATAATAGTAAAATTTATAAATATTAGTTTATAAAATTAATTCTATCAATTTATAAATGTAAATATTAATAATAGTATGAAAAAGTTGAACATGAGAGTTTGTGTAGGATAATATATGTAGGGCATGGCATGGATATTAACATCCCGCGTATGTTCCAAGTACCAAATACTTACTTAAAATGACAAATTAAACGTTATTGTTGAGACAGGTCGTGAAATGTGATACAAATACGTTTACTACTTACAAATTTCTCTTTTTGCCTAATTGATAAATTTTTATAATTTTATATGAAACATCTAATAAAGTGTTTTGGAAAGTATTCTTGGAAGTTGGAATTTTATGAAGACTAAATCTTGTATGCATCCAAATTTACTGTGCACTTATAGTACATTTTATAATTGTGTATCTTGTTATATTGAAATGTGCAATTTATTTACACTGAATCGTGCAACTGTTAATAAAAATAGTTGCACGATCCAATATAAATAAGTTACATTTTTCAAGATAACAAGTTGCATGATTCTAAAATGCACTATAAATGCATGCACTATGCATCTGGGTATACATGAAACCTACTCTTTTATGAGCCTTTTGAATAGTGTGTTAATTGACACGATTCTTTTATGAGGCCATCAGTATATAATAATTTTTTCAATTTTTTAGGATTTTAAACTTTTTTATACCTTATATATTTATAAAATAAATTAAATACAAATAAAGATGTAATCTAGTTTTTTTTTTAAGTGTATTTCACTTATTCGGGTTCAAACTCATGCTAATAGGTAATCTTTAGTTGATTGTTATTATATTTTCCATTAGTAAATAATAATAGTATTGAGCAAAGAATAAGAATATCCCCAAATCGCATATTCATTTATATATAAATGATTGACTTTTTTTTTAAATTTCGTATGGTGCACTTATCATGGTTTGCAGATTAAAAGTTTAATTAATTTGTGTTTAAAAGTTTGAGTCATTTTTGGTTTTTTTTTTTCCTAAAGGTAATTGATTCTTTAAGGAGAATACAAGGGTACTCAGTCCTTTCAATATAAAGAGAGTAGTCGGCCACCTTGGGATAATTTTTTGGTATTATATATATCGAAAATTTAATATTTATATTTTAAAATTATAAAATTTTATCATTTAATCCCGTTGGAATTCTAAAATTTCGCCCCCCTTTGAGACGAAATCTTGGATCCGTTCAAACGACCTTTGATTCATTTTCATGTTCGAATCTTCATGCTTTCCACTATTTGTGTCATATTTTAACTAAGTAGTATTTGACATGAAATAAATTTATGACTCGGGTTTTTATAAAACTGTAATAACCTATAACATTTAAATTAATTCAAAATGAGATGAGTAGGGGTGAAAATGGATGAGATATTTTCCGATCGAACTGGAGCTGTATCCGGTCGGTATCGTATTCGGTATAAAAAATTAGTATCCGGGCGGATACAGATTCGGATACGAATAGTTGATTTCAGATTCGGAATCGGATTCGGAATACTTAATATCCGACCGTATTCGAGTTTTTCCATATTTTATCGGATATTATCCAGATAATAAATCCGGATATCCAGATTTTTTAATATATTTTATTTTATATTTTATATTAATATATATATATATAATATTAGTACTTAATACTTATGTAATTTTATTAAGAAAATAGTCGGAAACTAAATAATTCAGCCGCACTTCTTCTCATCTCTTCTTCTTCGCCTTTTGTCCCTTCTTCTTCTCCTCTCTACTTCTTCGCGTTCGTCCCTTCACCGCCGCTGGCCGTTCGTCCCTTCTTCTTAGCTTTTAGTTTCATATTATTAGCAGTAGATATAATTTTTATAATTTGCATTAGAACTTCTATGAAATATAACATAGGTAGTCTTTTTTTATGTGTTTCAATCACATTTTGATTATTTTCGTTTGAAATATATTATCCGATTATAGTTATTCGAATCCGGCCCGGATTCGTCCGATATCCGTATACCGAATATTCCGAATTCGTATCCGAATCCGACTTTTCCGTATCCGACTCCGAATTCGAGAAAAAAATATGGTTTAGGATACGGTATAAGCATTATCCGTCCGTATCCGATCCGTTTTCACCCCTAGACATGAGTATTAGATATTTATGGACATCATGTTATAGTAGTAATAGAGAATTACTTTACATTTTTTGTGAGGAAGAGACGAGAAACTCCTCACAAAAATACAGAATTATTTTGATTAATTTGAAATTAATCTGTCAATTTATTGTAAATTTTGTGTAAAGACCTCAATCTTGTCAATTGTTGTAAGTGTTTGCCATTGTAATAATAAACAATTATGGCAACAAGAAAGTTTGGCGAGTACGGAGAATTCGATGTTGAAGAAGCACAACTTTCCTTGATCAGCAAAATGCCACGTTCTTGGCATATTCGAATTTTGCATATATTAATATTTTTATTGGTATAATGTATCAATTGTTCCCCGACACTTTTTTATTTGACAAACTATGAAATATTTTACGGATACAAGATTCGTGAAATATGACCCGTAGGTCAAAATTAGTACAAAGTCAAAAATTCGTGAATCTTATTCGGGTCAAAACGGGTCAAATAGATATTTTTTAAAAATTTGGGTAAAGGCATAACAGTAAAATTCGCTCTGAGATCTGTGTCACTATAAGGGCAGGGCAAACATATGTTACTTTGAGTACATGTTGGAGATGTGATCGCAGATTAATTAGAATATTTTAGATTTTCTTATTTATTATTTTCCTTATTTAATATTTTAGCATTATTAGCATATGCCTTTTTAGTCGTTAAGTTAGAAATTTAATATTGTTGTCCTAATTTTCCCAATAAATAGGACTCTCCTATTTAGTGTTTGTTAGCTTTTGATTATTTGAAATTGAGATTTATCTCTTGTAACTTGTAAGGTTTAACCTTGCCCACAATATCACGTCTGTTGGGATATTTTAGTTTTGATTAATTATGTCAAAACATTATCAACTTGTGTTATTGAAGCTATTTTACAGATAACAAGTTGAGGGGGAACGAAAGAACAAATTGAGGGGGAACTCACGAAATCAGACGTAGATGATCGAGATCGACGAGGTCGCGAGGATTTAGACCGATCGAGATCGGATGAGTTAGATGAGTTCGAGTTAAGCGATGAAATTTGGCAAAATCGGAAGAGAAGAAAAGCTAAGCCGGTGATCGGAAGATCGGGATGACGTAAACGAACGATCGGATGATCGGAAGAACAATCAGCCGATATGGTGATCGTAAGAGCATAAGCCGATCGAAAAGAAACCGATTGTAAGATCGTAAAAGAAGGTTATAAATCAAGAGGAGGCGGATGAGATCGACGAGATCGACGTGATCGAGATCGAGATATGAAGATGAGCGGATGATCAAGATCGATGTGATTGAGATCGAATGTCTTAAACCGATATGCTAACCTAATATGCTAACCTCGATGTACTAATCTGATGCAGATAAACCGATATCGACACGATGCTATAATCGATATGATCATGTGAGTGATCGATCAAAGCAGAAGAATTCAGATATCGAAAAAACTAGAAATCAAGATACCGGATCGGGAAAGAAGTCATCGTAAAAGAAGTCATCCGAAGTCATATTCACCGAGAATCGAAGCGGCTGGCGATGATTAGTTACCGAGTCTTTAGTGACTGAGGGGTCGATTATCTGAAGACGAAGAATCGAACTCGGTCCACCGAGTGTCGATACCCGATCGTACAAGGTCCGCTGAAGAGAAGTCCGCTGAATCAAGAATCCTGAGTCCAAGGAAGCCTGAGTTCAAAGAAGCTGAGGATCAGATAAACCTGGAGACTCAGAAGATCCTGAAGAATATAGCCGTTAGATTCAGCTGACGTGGACCAATGAGAGGAAGACAACCAGCCTGGAAAAGCTGTAAGAAGCTACAGAATAGTATGGATTTGAATGTGACTCCATCCAACGGTAACATTCAAATTCACACTATAAATATAAGTTCTTCCTTCATAATTCGGTGTGGAAAAATGCGTGAAACATCCATCAAGCCAAATCATCAAGCATTCCCACCCTAGAAACAGAAAGCAAGAAAGAAATACACGATATATTCAAGAGTGTTCTAGAACCCAATCTAAGCAACCGAGCGATGTATCCTAGCTTAGAGAGATTTTTCCCATCCTTAGCATTTGAATTTAAATAAATGTAAGGGAAAATCTCAACCTAGTTGGAAACCAAACAAACCTTACCCAAATCAGTCGGTTAAGTTTGTAGGTGAGTGTGAACTCGGTAAACATCTAACAATCCCGAAAGGGAGGGTAGGCAATCCCGTGAGGGTGATAAGTCCCGTTTGAGTGTGAACTCGGTAAACATCTGTTGGGTGTTGGACTAACACGTTAAACTAAGTCCAGTTGGTTTAGTAGGTGCCCCTGATGATAGGGAAGATTGGATGTAGGAGTTGGACTCCGAACCACTATAAAATCGTGTGTTCTTTACTGCTTTATGTTCTTATATTGTCATATGCATTCGATTATAAGCAAAACAACACACATGAGCTTAAAACGCAAAAAGTTGTAATCACTCTGCCCTCTCCCCTGTTTTTATATGCATCGCACGAAATGTTTGCTTCCGCACGCGCAAATGGGTTTTCCCACCGGGACCATCAATTGGTATCAGAGCTGGTACTCAACAGATCACTATCTTCAAAGTGATCGCCTGAGCAGATCTATTTTCAAAACCTGTCTCTGATCTGATACCATCAATTGGTATCAGAGCTGGTACTCAACAGATCACTATCTTCAAAGTGATACTTTGAGCGAATCTATTTTCAAAACCTGTCTCTGATCTGATACCATCAATTGGTATCAGAGCTGGTACTCAACAGATCACTATCTTCAAAGTGATCGCCTGAGCAGATCTATTTTCAAAACCTATCTCTGATCTTATACCATCAATTGGTATCAGAGCTGGTACTCAACAGATCACTATCTTCAAAGTGATCGCCTGAGCAGATCTATTTTCAAAACCTGTCTCTGATCTGATACCATCAATTGGTATCAGAGCGGGTAGTTCAACAGGTCACCAGTTTTCAAAGTGACCACCTGAACTGATCTTTTTAAAACAAAAACCCGATCTCTGTAAATGCATATATTCTAATGTTTTTGCTTCATTATCAAAAAGAGGGAAATTGTTGGGATATTTTAGTTTTGATGAATTATGCCAAAACATTATCAACTTGTGTTATTGAAGCTATTTTACAGATAACAAGTTGAGGGGGAACGAAAGAACAAATTGAGGGGGAACTCACGAAATCAGATGTAGATGATCGAGATCAGACGAGGCTGCAGACGAGACTGATCGAGATCAGATGAGTTAGATGAGTTCCGAGTTAACTCGATGAGTCAGGCAAAATCGAAGAGAAGAAAAGCTAAGCTACCGATCGAAGTTCAGATGACGAAATCGCAGACCCGATCAGATGATCGAAGAACGGTGAAGTGATATGGTGATCGGAAGAGCATAATGTCGATCGTAAAGAAACCGACCGTAAGATCGAAAAAAGAAGGTTATAGATCGTAAGAGAGGCGGATGAGACCGATCGAGATCGAGATATGAAGATGAGCAGATGATCAAGATCGACGTGATTGAGATCGGATGTGCTAAACCGATATGCTAACCTAATATGCTAACTCGATGTACTATCTGATGCGGATAAACCGATATCTCGACTGATGCTATATCGATATGATCATGTGAGTCGACGATCAAAGAGAAGAAATCGATATCGAAACCATAAATGCGATACCGGATCGGAGAGAAGTCATCGAAAAAGAAGTCATGGAAGTCATATTCACCGAGAATCGAACGGCTGGCGATGATTAGTTAGCTCGAAAAGCTAGTGACCGAGGGTCGATTATTCGAAGATAGAAGAATCGAACTCGGTCGGCTGAGTGTCAAGATACCGATCGATAAGGTCATTGAAGAGAAGTCCGCTGAATCAAGAATCCTGAGTCCAAGGAAGCCTGAGTTCGAAGAAGCTGAGGATCAGATAAACCTGGAGACTCAGAAGATCCTGAAGAATATAGCCGTTAGATTCAGCTGACGTGGACCAATGAGAGGAAGACAACCAGCTTGGAAAAGCTGCAAGAAGCTACAAAATAGTATGGATTTGAATGTAACTCCATCCAACGGTAACATTCAAATCCACACTATAAATATAAGTTCTTCCTTCATAATTCGGTGTGGAAAAATGCGTGAACATCCATCAAGCCAAATCATCAAGCATTCCCACCCTAGAACACAGAGCAAGAAATACACGCATATATTCAAGAGTGTTCTAGAACTCAATCTAAGCAACCCACGATGTATCCTAAGCTTAGAGAGATTTTCCCATCCTTAGCATTGATGCTAAATAAATGTAAGGGAAAATCTCAACCTAGTTGGAAACCAAACAAACCTTACCCAAATCAGTCGGTTAAGTTTGTAGGTGAGTGTGAACTCGGTAAACATCTAGCAATCCCCGAAAGGGTGGGTAGCAATCCCGTGAGGGTGATAAGTCCCGTTTGAGTGTGAACTCGGTAAACATCTGTTGGGTGTTGGACTAACACGTTAAACTAAGTCCAGTTGGTTTAGTAGGTACCCCTGATGATAGGGAAGAGTGGATGTAGGAGTTGGACTCCGAACCACTATAAAATCGTGTGTTCTTTACTGCTTTATGTTCTTATATTGTCATATGCATTCGATTATAAGCAAAACAACACACATGAGCTTAAAACGCAAAAATCTGTAATCACTCTGCCCTCTCCCCTGTTTTTATATGCATCGCACGAAATGTTTGCTTCCGCACGCGCAAATGGGTTTTCCCACCGGGACCATCAATTGGTATCAGAGCTGGTACTCAACAGATCACTATCTTCAAAGTGATCGCCTGAGCAGATCTATTTTCAAAACCTGTCTCTGATGTGACACCATCAATTGGTATCAGAGCTGGTACTCAACAGATCACTATCTTCAAAGTGATCGCCTGAGCAGATCTATTTTCAAAACCTGTCTCTGATGTGATACCATCAATTGGTATCAGAGCCGGTACTCAACAGATCACTATCTTCAAAGTGATAGCCTGAGCAGATCTATTTTCAAAACCTGTCTCTGATCTGATACCATCAATTGGTATCAGAACTGGTACTCAACAGATCACTATCTTCAAAGTGATCGCCTGAGCAGATCTATTTACAAAACCTGTCTCTGATCTGATACCATCAATTGGTATCAGAGCGGGTAGTTCAACAGGTCACCAGTTTTCAAAGTGACCACCTGAACTGATCTTTTTAAAACAAAAACCCGATCTCTGTAAATGCATATATTCTAATGTTTTGGCTTCATTATCAAAAAGAGGGAAATCGTTGGGATATTTTAGTTTTGATGAATTATGACAAAACATTATCAACTTGTGTTATTGAAGCTATTTTACAGATAACAAGTAGAGGGGGAACGAAAGAACAAATTGAGGGAGAACTCACGAAATCAGACGTAGATGATCGAGATCAGACGAGGCTGCAGACGAGACTGATCGAGATCAGATGAGTTAGATGAGTTCGAAAGTTAATCGATGAAATTTGTGCAAAATCGTAAGAGAAGAAAAGCTAAGCCGGTGATCGAGGAAGATTAGATGACCGTAACATACCGATCGGAAGAACAATGAAATGATATGGTGATCGAAGAGCGCACAAGCCGATCGAAAAACCGACCGTAAGATCAGAAAAGAAGGTTATAGATCAGAAGAGGAGCAGATGAGACTGATCGAGATCAGAAGTGATCGAGATCAGATATGAAGATGAGCAGATGATCAAGATAAGACGTGATTGAGATCAGATGTGCTAAACTGATATGCTAACCTAATATGCTAACCTGATGTACTAATCGATGCGGATAAACCGATATCTCGACTGATGCTATAATCGATCCGATCATGTGAGCCGATCATATCAAAGTAGAAGAAATCAAATATCGAAAAACCGTAAATCGCGATACCGGATCGGAAAGAAGTCATCGAAAAGAAGTCATTCAAGTCATATTCATCGAGAATCGAACGTAGCGATGATTAGTTAGCCGAAAAGCTAGTGACTGAGAGTCGATTATCGAAGATGGAAGAATGAACTCGGTCCACTGAGTGTCAAGATACTGATCGACGATAAGGTCCGCTAAAGAGAAGTCCTCTCAATCAAGAATCCCGAGTCAAGGAAGCTCGAAGTTGAAGAAGCTGAGGATCAGATAAACCTGGAGACTCAGAAGATCCTGAAGAATATAGCCGTTAGATTCAGCTGACGTGGACCAATGAGAGGAAGACAACCAGCCTGGAAAAGCTGCAAGAAGCTACAAAATAATATGGATTTGAATGTAACTCCATCCAACGGTAACATTCAAATCCACACTATAAATATAAGTTCTTCCTTCATAATTCGGTGTGGAAAAATGCGTGAAACATCCATCAAGCCAAATCATCAAGCATTCCCACCCTAGAACACAGAGCAAGAAATACACGCATATATTCAAGAGTGTTCTAGAACCCAATCTAAGCAACCCACGATGTATCCTAAACTTAGAGAGATTTTCCCATCCTTAGCATTGAGGCTAAATAAATGTAAGGGAAAATCTCAACCTAGTTGGAAACCAAACAAACCTTACCCAAATCAGTCGGTTAAGTTTGTAGGTGAGTGTGAACTCGGTAAACATCTAGCAATCCCGTGAGGGTGATAAGTCCCGTTTGAGTGTGAACTCGGTAAACATCTGTTGGGTGTTGGACTAACACGTTAAACTAAGTCCAGTTGGTTTAGTAGGTGCCCCTGATGATAGGGAAGAGTGGATGTAGGAGTTGGACTCCGAACCACTATAAAATCGTGTGTTCTTTACTGCTTTATGTTCTTATATTGTCATATGCATTCGATTATAAGCAAAACAACACACATGAGCTTAAAACGCAAAAAGTTTTAATCACTCTGCCCTCTCCCCTGTTTTTATATGCATCGCACGAAATGTTTTGCTTCCGCACGCGCAAATGGGTTTTCCCACCGGGACCATCAACGTCTTTTGCTGCAACAGTACATGCATGTGCTACATGAAGGAAGGATCCTAGGAACATGATCGATGGGTCACAATGAGAAGCGCATAAACACAGATGGAAGAATTCGGGGATTCTGTGCGGGTCGAATTGAGTCAAACACATATTTTTTTTAAATTCACGCAAAGGCACAACAACAGAACTCGCTCTGGGATATGTGTTACTATAAAGGTAAACATGTGTTACTATAAGTACATGTATGTGTTACTGCAATGACAAATAACACATACTTATTTTTCGGTACACATATATATCTGTAAGGTAGTGAAAATTGTGTTACTGTGAAGAGAAACGTGTATTACTGTACGAACAAAACGACACTTCCTCTATTTTCATCCGCTTCACCCTCAATTTTTTTATCTGCTTCTTCTTCTGATTTATGACCAACCGTCGTAAGTAAAGACTCAAACAACTAGATTACACCATTGAATTAGTAAAAATATATTCTTCTTTTTTTAGCATCATGTACTAACTCATAATTGACCTTACAGTAACACATACTTATTTTTACTAACACAGTCTTGGAACAAATTTTCATTTTCTCTTTGCACGAATTCTTAAGAAAATTCATCTTACTCTGTTCGATCCATTCAAGATTCGCGAATTTTTAGCTTCTTTCTATTTTACCTTATATTTCACAGTGAAATATTTCAAGGGAAAGTCTCCCTTTTTATTTTTACCTGTAATTAATTTTTAAATTTAATTTTTTGTACTTTCATTTTCTTATAAACACTTGTATAAAGTACTTCATGGACCAAGTATCTATAAAGTATGAGCCAATTAGAGGGAAAAAAAAAAGACAAGACATAAAGAGGAAGCAGATGAAATAGAGGGGGTTTTGTCCATATAGTAACACACATTATTTCTTACAGTAATACATGTAATAACATAATTTTTAATAGGGTTAATTCTAAATAAATATACGGTGTTTTGGCCAAATATCAATTTTATCACAACCTTCAAGATTATTGTATTAAAGCTCAACCTTAGATATTGTTGCAAATCGATAACATTTTTTTCCTCTGACCATGAAGAGGTGATGTGGCTCACCGGAGCATGTATATACTTGCCAGTTAGGATGATACATATTATATAATATTTTTTAATTATTCCACATCATATTACACTTCATCTATTATTAACACTTTTGAAATAAATTAAAACAAAAAATAATAAATAAAAGAAGTTAAAATCTAAAATATAAATAAAAAATGAAAAACCAAACAGTTCATCTTCATCATCCCTTCATCTTCGCCTTTACACGCCGCATCTTCACCAAAAATTCAATTGGTTCTGCAAACCCAAAACCATTATAATCGCAAAACAATAGACTCCACCCCAAATTTGAGTTTTGTGAATCCCTGAAATTGGATTTTGCGCTAAAATCACAGAATCCCCAAAGCAAATCCCTATCCCCAAAATCGCATATGCGAATTTGGTTCAGAGTTGCTGGAAATAAAAAATTCTACCTCAAATTTGCAGAACTACACATCAAATAAACAACAATTAAAATAAAATCAATTTCAAATTGCAAATAAAATTTCTATCCATTTCATAAGATTTATCGAATCTCAATAAACAATTTCACAAATTTAGTTTAAAGAGGTGGACTGCGATGAGAATAACAAGTGAAAGGTTGAGGGAGTGACAATAGACAATGAGTGGATTGAAGGGGGTAAGAGAAATTAAGGGATTACATTTAATTTTGGAACATGGGAACATATTTAATTTTGAAACATTGACGGCAAGAATTAGTTTTTAAGGTTTGGAATTTAGATTTAAATAATTTATTTTATTTTGTTAAATTTTATTTACTTTAATTATTTATTTTGTTTTTAATTCACCTTTTTAATATTTTTTATATTTATGATTTAAACATTTCATCCTACGTGTAGTCTGACATAACAAAAATAATAGTTTTGGCGAGCCACATCATTTCTTCATGGCCGGTAGAAAAAAAACATTTATTAATTTGCAACAACATCAAAGGTTGGACTTTTATACAATAATTTTGAAGGTCATGATTAAATTGATATTTGGTCTAAAGGTCCTGTATTTATTTAGAATTAATTGACAGTGTGTGTGCGTGTATTTTCAGAGTGTTGTTGAAAATGTTATGCAACATGTAAAACAACATATGACAGCGGAAGTATAAAAACGCAGTGCAAAGGATTTCAAAATTTTGTATAGTCTGTAATCCAGACTATACGAACCTCATGGTTAAAACATCACTATAACAAGTAGTGAGATATACACGAATCTCTTACAAGATCCTAAAAGGTGTAGTGAAAAACCACACACCAAAAATCAATCTATTCAATAAAGTAACTAGTGATCTTATTCAACCTAAAACTTGATCTAATAAGATAAAATCAATACTGATAGGAGAGATTGTATTTCCTAGACCAGTACACATAGAATAACATCGACCCTCACACTCCTAGAATTACAAACACTCGGTTTTTCACTCTTGGTTGTGTCTTGGATGTTACTCTCTTAAGTTTGGAGTAGAGCAAATGGGATTTCACTTTAACTCAAACTTGAATGTCGACCAATGCAGTATATTTATAGACTTTCGGACCAACTGCATTGTCCTATCCACTTGGTGTGAACAACCTTGAACTTCTCCTCCACTATCTCCATGATCTTGGTGTAACCACCCATGATCTCTCTATTCTCACTCCATCAGTGCAACCGCTTGATAAAATTTGAGATTATCTTCAACCTGCAATGTAGGAAACATAGAGAAACACATCAATTAAACCAGAGTTAGTGTTAGGAGAAATGGAAAATTTATGATGTTGTGCAGAATGTTGTCCAACATCTGGAACAACATCCGAGCAACATCAACAAACTCCCCCAATTTGGCCTTTCTACTACAACACACTTGATGTTAAAAATAACATCCGAACTTGTGTCAGGAAAGAAACAAATAATAGCCATTCAGAGAACAACTACTATTCAACCAAATCATAAATATAAACAAACACAAGCACCAAGTACATCAGCAGTGTACTTAGGCCAAAGTATCCAACAACATAAAGTAAATGACAGAAATATAAACCTATCAACTAGTTGTCCATTAACAGAGTTTAAAAAGTAAAGAGCAGAAATAAAAGATTACAACACAGACATGAAATTTATACAGAAATAAAGGGAAGGACTGGTCCAAGGAATGACTGCATCTCCATAATCTGCAAATGCTCCCCCATACTTCAAAATTCCCAACTGTCTTGAGTCCAATCACTAGTTATCAGCTCTATAAAGCTGATCAATTATAGCAATGCTCTCCGGAGATAAACTCTCCCTGGTAGGTGTCACCAACACCTCATCATCAGTGTAAGCAGGACTATCATCAACCGGTTCAGCATCATCAGGTACCATTTGTTCAGCAGCAGCAGCATCAGTATTGAGTACATCTTCCACAATATCCTCCACAACCTCATTAACATCATCTTGTACAACATCCTCCACCTCTCTATCTTCAGCATTATTCTGATCAGCAGCAACATCAACATCATCTTCAGCAGCATCTGATGCATCATCCTTCTCACCTGCATGGCCAGATGGACCAGCTCCATCATCACCACCATCATCAGGACCATCATCAGGTGATCCTCCCCCTATTGGAGTAGAAAGCATGTTTCTCCAGAAGGCTTGCTGTTTAAGTAAAACAATGTTCTGCTGGATGGAAGTAATCTGATCAGTAATGAAAGAGTTTGTAAAATGAACAGAGGGTGTACCATTCTTTCTGATTACTGTATAAGGAATGTTGCCAACAGGATGGGCAATATTTTCGGCTTGCGGTGCAGGATCTTCCAAAGGTAGATCAATAGTACGGTTTCCAGACCTCAGTACATGTGAGATACCAAAACTTGGCATATACCCACTGATCCTCTCTCCTCTAGGTCTCTCAAACTCCAGTTTATCCAAGAGTTGAAAGATCAAACTTGGATATGGTAGAATAGTTCCTTCAGAGTGTTTACTAGCATAGGATACAATGTTGTCAAATATGATTTGACCCATGTTGAATTTGTTCAGGTGCACAATCTTGTACATCAAGAATGCCTGTTCCTTGGTAAACACATTAGAATTCTTGGAAGGCAACCAATTAGAGACTAGCAGCTTATGCATCACAGAGTATAAAGAGGTCAGTTTTGAAGCAGAAAATTATAAAGTCCACACAGAATGTCTACCACCAGTGATGACAGACATCACTTCCCCTATGTCCAATTCTCCGGAATCATCTTCCACTTGTTTAGTCTTCAGAAAGATGTTTATAATCTTAGGGGTAATGGTAACAACATTGTATCTAAACCTTACTTTCCCATAGTTTGAAGACTGCCTATTCCCACAACTCTTTTTCAGATTAGCATAAAATTCAGCAACCCAAGTAACATAATAAGGTTTGCCATATTGTAGAGCATGCAACAGAGATCTACTCTCAAGAAAACCTATCAGATTTTGAGCTTCAAAATCAGGCATTTTGATTATCCTTTCATCCACAATGAATCTCTTAAGCATGTATTTAACAACAGCCGATTTTCTATCATGCTCAACCTTATCATCTGAGTCAGAGTCAGATTCCATTACCTCATCAAAGATTTGATCAAGTTCATCATCAGACTCATTTTGTTCAGGTTCATTTTCTTTGGGTTCCTCTTCTTCAGGTTCATCTTCCTCAGTATCCTCAGCTTGAGGATCAATGTCTGGTTCAGAATCAGATGATTCAGCAACATTTGTAGCAGCATTCACCGAAGGATCATTTTTCTGTTTGGTTCTCCTTTCCTTCTTAGCCAACAATTCTTGCATGGTTAAGTCATCATCTGAATCTTTTGGCTCAGCAACAGGAACATTTGGAACAACCATTTCTTCATCAGAATCCTCAACATGAATGGGATCATCAGAACCACCACCAGTTCTCTTAGGACGTTTCCCAGTATAATCAACCTTTTTCCCTAAGTTTCTTTGTGACATTCTTCTCTTTCCCCATCTACCAACACCTCTTCTGGGAGTTAATTGCTTCTTTCTTAGCCTAATGTTCTTCAATTTCTCCCCCATTCCTTCTAAATCTGAGGAGATAGCAGATTTCATTTCAACATCGGCTGTTTGATTTGGGTTTTCAGAAGGGTTTTCAGAAACAGGGTCAGCAATAGGAGTTTCTGAGGGTATTTCTAGAGAAGGCTCTACAGGAATTTCTGTGACTAAGGGTTTAGCAGAAAGATCAACAAAGTAATTAATGTTGACTTGTCTTTTGCCAACAAAAATATCAGGAAGAACAGGAAGATTTTTCTCGAGCATTTGTTCAATGATCAGTCGAACCAGAGATTGAGGAGTATCTTCAGGAAATTCGTACGGAGTGGGTTTTGGTATGGAAGAAGAAGATGATCCACCAACATTAGTGGAATCATAATCTGGATTTTGCGAAGCCATTTCAGCGAGAAGGTTCAGAGGGTTTGAATTTTCTGGAGAGGAAGATTTCGAGGGAGAAGGGTTAGCGTGAGTTTGTGACTGATTTCGAGTGACCGATGGGTTTTGTTTTTCAGCCATTTCACCTCTTTTCTGTCCAATCAAATAAATACACAGGCAATTAAAATAATGAAATAAGAAAATAGGAGGGAAAAGAAGCATATGACTGAGAAATATGAAATAATACAAGAACAACAACAAACCTCGAATCCAATATGCAGCAACAAAGTTTTCAACTTTCAATATTAAACATCACAGATAAATCAAACTTAAGTAGAGAAGAAAGAATGGAGGTTATAACACACATCCACAAGAAAACCGAACATGAGTGGGAACAAAGGTAACCACCCACTATTTTGAAGTCATGTGATCGTGTGACGTGTAAGTGACCGCCAAAAACATTTTCAAAAAGAAAGAAACCATATCTAAAATTAAATAGACACAAATCAGTTCAAATAACTTGTTCAAACCGCAAATTTAACTTATCCAGAACATTAAACGAATCATGTATGATAGATAAAGTTTGAATCACTTAAGGTTTCATAAAATGTCGGCACACATATATCTCAACACTCAATCTTGCATGAAATTCATCATCAAAGTGTTGCATATTTTGAATTTTTCTTTAAACACATATTCACATTGATCCATCTTTTCAAAAGTGTGCATCGTAGTAGCGAGCTTCGTGCCTCATAGTTACTCAATGGATTGTGAACAAACATGGATGTATATTTAATCACCTTTTGAAAAGAGAACATCGTAGTAGCGAGCTCCGTGTCCCATAGTTACTCAGTGATTACACATCTAAGTTGTGTTTTATATTTAATGCATTTAAGAGATATATGTCCAGGACTCTGTATCTAAACCATGATTCATACCATAAGATCAAAACACTATCATTTTAGTCTAAAAAATAAGCAAAACAACAGACAAACTTATTATCAGAACCACAATGTTGCTTCAAATGTTGGAAACATTTGTCACAACATCTAGTGTTTATTTTCAGATATAGCTAAGACCAAAAGATTTTCTAAGTGAAGAAAACCTCTCATAATCAAGGGCTTTTGTGAAAATGTCAGCAAGTTGTTTTTTAGTAGAAATGTATTCTAACTTCACAACTTCTTTCTCTACAAGATCTCTTATAAAGTGATGTCTTATACTTATATGCTTAGTCAAAGAATGTTGCACAAGATTCTTGGAAATATTGATAGCACTAGTATTATCACAATAAACAGTCAAAATACCACTTTCTAATCCATAATCATCAAACATCTTTTTAAGCCATAGCAGTTGAGTGCAGCAACTTCCAGCAGCAACATATTCAGACTCAGTTGTTGATTGTGAAACACAATTCTGTTTCTTACTATGCCAGGAGATAATGTTGTTTTCCATGTAGAAACATCATCCACTAGTACTTTTTCTGTCATCACAATCACCTGCCCAATCTGTATCCTTTGAGTACCAAATACCTAAATCATATGTTCCAACCACATATCTTATAATTCTTTTTACAGATTTGAGATGTGATTCCTTAGGATTAGCTTGATATCTAGCACAAAGACAGACACTATACATAATATCAGGCCTACTAGAAGTTAAGTACAAAAGACTTCCAATCATTGATCTATACAAAGTAGGATCAACATCTTTTCTAATCAAGTCTTTACTCAATTTTTGAGTTGAACCCATAGGAGTTTTCATAGTTTTAGCATTTTCCAAACCAAAATTTTCACCAGATTCTTAGCATATTTTTTTGACAAAAGAAAATACCATCTTTCATTTGTTTGATCTGAAGACCTAAAAAGAAATTTAGTTCTCCAACCGTGGACATTTCAAAAGTACAGGTCATTTCTTTAACAAAACTTTCAAGCATATCATTACTAGTTGAACCAAATACAATATCATCAACATATATTTGAGCAACCATGATATCATTCTTAGAATTTTTAATGAACAAGGTTCTATCAGCTTCACCTCTCAAAAATCCAAATTCAAGTAAGAAATCAGTAAGTCTACCATACCAAGCTCTAAGTGCTTGTTTTAGACCATATAAGGCTTTCTTTAACTTGTAAACATGATCAGAAAACTCTAGATTTTCAAAACCTTTAGGTTGTTCAACATAAGCTTCTTCATCCAGAATACCATTTAAGAAAGCAGCTTTAACATCCATTTGATGCAAGTTAATGTTAATGAAACATGCAATAGCAAGAAGTAATCTAATAGATTATATTCTAGCAACAGGAGCAAATGTTTCATCAAAATATATTCCTTCAATCTGAGTATAACCTTGAGCAACCAATCTAGCATTGTTTCTCAAAATATTACCAGATTCATCAGTTTTATTTTTGAAAATCAACTTTGTTCCTATGACATTAATATCAGAATTAGGTCTAGGTACAAGTGTCCAAACATCATTTCTTTCAAATTGATTAAGCTCTTCATGCATAGCATTTATCAAATTTTCATCATTAAGAGCTTCTTTAACATTCTTAGGCTCAATTGCAGAATGGTAACACTCAAAAGTTACCTGATTGCATATGGATGACATGCAAACTGATCTTACAAGGTTATTGATATGAATACCCATTCTTCTTCTAGTTTGTACACCTGTGGTAGCTTGTCCAATGATCTGATGTGATGGATGACTTTTCATAATCTTTGTTGAGGGAACCAACTATTTTGAATACTGTGAATCTTGTGATAGATTTTCAGTATTTGAACTTTTGGATAATGTTGAATCAGATGTTGAAGGAACATTCTGATCAACATCCTTACTATCTTCAGTGTCATCAGTATCTTTGGATACTTCTATCAAATCTGATATATTGTCTTCAGCACCTTTTCCTGCAAGACTTGCAAGTTCATCAAATACCACATCAACAGATTCTTGTATAGTATCAGTTCTCAAATTATAGATTCTATATGCCTTGCTATTCTTAGAGTATCCTAAGAAAAATCCTTTATCACTTTTTGAATCAAACTTGTGCAACTGATCTCTATCATTCAAAATGTAACAAACACATGAAAGTATTTCAAATTTGGTTTCTTGTTATTCAGAATCTCATAGGGAGTACAATTACTACCAGAACGAATATAGACTCTATTCACAATGTGACAAGCAGTATTTAAACCTTCAGCCCAGAATTTCTTAGATAGACTTTTTGAGGTTAGCATTACTCTTGTCATTTCTTGCAAAGTTCTATTCTTTCTTTCAACAATTCCATTTTATTGTGGAGTTTTAGGTGAGGAAAACTCTTGCAATATACCTTTCTTTTCACAGAAATTAGTAAACAAACTGTTTTCAAATTCTCTTCCATGATCAGACCTTATCCTACTGATCTTTAAACATAAAACAGTGTTGGGAAATATGTAACTTAGTTTTGATGGAAGTTCCAAAACAGGTTGTAATAGGACCAGTCAGACCTGTTAGCTGACTGATGACTTAGAATCAGATTAAGATGACCAGCTAAAATGTATAGATAGCTGAAGTAAAAGATAGGTCACATATTGAGAGGGAACTCAATATGTATAGGTCAGGTCGAAGCATCAGATGACCCAGATAAGGTCAGATGATCAGAAGACTAAGCTCAAATCAGAAGACAAGAAGTCAGAAGATCAGGTGAAGACCAGAAGACACTGAAGACTCAGATGAACCTGAAGACTCAGATGAACCTGAAGACTCAGATAAACAGTGAAGACTCAAATGAACCTGAAGACTCAGATAAACCTGAAGACTCAGTAACAAACCTGAAGACTCAGTATGACTGAATACACTGAGGCTCAGAGACACCTGAAGATCAAAAGACCTGAAGACCTACATTCAGCAGAGTCTGCATATTGAAGCTAAGACAATATGCATCTGAAGACTCAACAAGGTAGACTGATCATTTATCTGATCAAGTCAGCTCACACCTGGTGACAATAAAAAAGATACATCAGACAAGACGAATCTTCTATAAAAAGAATATCAATCGTCTAACGGACAAAATTCAGAAGTGCCGCCTCGCGAAGCCAAGGAGAAAACGACACGTGCACAAAAAGAGCTGACATTGCGGGATACGACGCTGTGGACAAAAACGACGCTAATGATGCCTACGGCCACGCCGATAATCGGAGCACGTCACAATCATATCCTACAGCCTACCTAATATAGCCCAAAATTCAAATTGCTCTCCAACGGCTCTTTGATTTCGAGGTCTATAAAATGGGATCGATCTTCATTTTGAAGAAGGAGGACCAACAGTGATTAACAAGCACCAACAGAGATAAAAGCAAGAACAAACACGGAGACACCGCAAAAGAAGCTAAAGCTACAACAAAATCTCCGTTCAAAGAACACTACATTTGAAGATTATTCTTAGAGTGTTCATCCCATTAGTTCTTAGCAAGAAATCCTATCCACTAGCATTTTGGCTACCTAAAGCATCAGGATAGATTTCCAGTTGGAACCCTCAATCATTCTTTACCCAAACACAAGTTAGGTTAAGTCTGTAGAGTGCGAACTCATTAAACATCTCGACTATCCTTTTTAAGGATATAAGTCCCGCTGGTTACGTTTGTAGAGTGGGAACTCGATAAACATCTCGGCTATCCTTTTTAAGGATATAAGTCCCGTAGGTTAAGCTTGAGTGGGAACTCGGTAAACATCTCGGCCATCCTAAAAAGGATATAAGTCCCGCAGGTTAAGTTTGTAAGAGTGGGAACTCGGTAAACATCTTGGCCATCCTGAAAAGGATATAAGTCCCGCAGGTTAAGTTTGTAAGAGTGGTAACTCGGTAAACATCTCGGCCATCCTGAAAATGATATAAGTTCCACAGGTTAAAGTAGGTTAAGGTTCCTCTGTGTTAAGGAAAGAGTGGACGTAGGACGGGTTTCGTCTGAACCACTATAAAAAGTCTTGTGTGCATTTACTTGCTTTCTTATTGCTTTACACAAGCCACAAAACTGAGTTTAAAACAACATACATATTCTAAGTTAAGCTCAGTCTGCACCAAGCAATTGATCTGATCAGATTGACACCTTAGTCAACTGGTTGAAAATTGACTTCAGAATCAGATTGATAAAACTGGTTTTTCACACGGGTAAAAACAAGCTTCCGCACCATTCAGTTAAGCTGACAGATATCAAACTGATCTGCCCTCAGGCACTCAGTAAGATTGAACATCAGTCTAAACTGATACACTAGCACTCTGATCGGGTAATCTTCAGTTCACACCTGATCCGCACGAAAAACTTTAGAAGTCTATTCACCCCTCCCCTCTAGACTTCCACCCTCACAAAACCCGTTCGGGACCTACAAACAGTTTTAAACCTTTTGTAAAGAATTTTAAACTCAGAAAAAGTATCAGATTTTTCTTTCAGAAATATAACCCAAGTATATCTAGAAAAATCATCTACAAGAACATAAGAATACCTCTTTCCACCTAAACTTTCAGTTTTCATAGGACCCATCAGATCCATATGAATCAATTCACAACACCTATTTGTTGTACATGTTGTCAACATTTGATGTGTTGTCCTTGCTTACCTTTCTGGCATGGTCCATAGACTTTTCATTTTTCAAAATTAAGATCAGGTAAACCAACAGCAACACCTAGTCTATGCAATCTTTGAATACTTCTGTAGTTAGCATGACCAAGTTCTTGATGCCACAAAATAATATCATCTGCTTTAGCACTTTTACAAGTATGATTTGGACTAATCAAATAACAATTATCAGCAGATCTATTGCCAGTCATTAAGCATTCATCATTCTTATCAAACACATAGCATGGATTCTTGTCAAATTTCACATGTAAATCATCATCACATAACTGACTAATACTAATCAGATTAGCAAGTAAACCTTTTACATGTAACACATTTGTCAACTTTGGAAAACCAGAAACATTCAATGTTACTTTACCAACAACTTTACCTTTTGAACCACCACCATAGGTAACATGACCACCATTGTATGATGTATAATTAGTCAGATGATTAACTTGACCAGTCACGTGTCTAGAACAACCACTATCAAAATACCAAGATCCAGGAACACATGCTTTCAAAGATGTATACACAACATTACAAGACATGTTTTCATGAATCAACTTTTTAGTGTTGTTAACCTGTTTTATGGGATGTTCAATTTTATCAGGTAAAAATATTCCAGCTTTTATAACTCTTCTTAACTTAGAACAATATGGACGAATGTGACCTACTCCAGCACAATAAAAACAGACATACTCTTTAAACAAACCATCAGATTTTTTTTGTTTACCTTTCAAAGATTTTGGTACAGAAGTTCCAGCTTTTACAAAAGAAATAGGTTCACAGGATATAGGAGTATTCTCAAAAGATTTTTCAAAGCCAAGTCCAGCATTACCATGTCTACCAATCATCAATGCATCATTCAAATCAAGGTAGTCTTGTAAAACTTTTTAAAGCTAAGAGTAGTGCTTTTAAGTTCATCTTTCAAAGCAGAAATTTCCACATCTTTTCTAGTCAGAAGAACTTCAAGCTTAACAAGATTTTCTTTCAAATCTGAATTTTCTAAAGATAAAGAACTCAACACCTTTTTTGAGTTTCTAAATCAGATTTAAACTTCAGATATTCAGAGTTATAATCAGCAGAACTTGATATTTCAGCATTCAGAATAGTTCCAGCAAAACAGTTAATCTCAGAATCATTTTTACTGAATGTTGTTTCAGATGTTGTGATAACATCTGAATCTGCTTCAGACCAATAATCATCGAGATCATCATCAAATGTATCATCATAAACTATTCTAGCAGACATAACACTTAGTTCACATTTATCACCATCAGTTTCATCATCAGAATCATCACTCAAGGTAGCATTAAAGTTCATCTTCTTCCTAAGCAAAGTATTAGCACATTCATTAGCATAATGACCATATCCAGAACATGCATCACATTTAACCTTTTTTCTGTACTCAGGATCATATTTGAACTTGTTATCCTTTGTAAATTGTCTAGGTTGATTTAAACTGGAAGACTGACTTGGAACAAGCTTTTTATCAGAGGGAGAAGAGTTTTGATTAAACTTATCCTTTGATTGAAATTGACCATTTGGTCTTCTGAACTTTCCTTTTAGATAAGATTTGAATTGCTTAGTGATAAAAGTAAATTGTTCAGAAATGTCTTCATCACATAAATCAGAAACATCTTCATCAGAATCAACTTCAGTTACATAAGGATGTTTTCCAACATTATCAGAAGTTTCACCTCTAAAAGCAAGTACTTTCTTGTCTTTATCTTTCTCATGTTTATTATCATTTAACATATTTGAGTTTATCTCATAAGTTTCCAAAATACTGATAAACTCATTTTTACTCAATAAAATCAGTGTTTTTAACCTCTTCTATTGCACATATTTTAGCATCAAATCGTTTAGGAACAGTTCTAAGTATTTTATTGACTAACCGAGTGTTGGAAATTGGATCACCAAGTGTTGGTCCCGGTGCAAACGAGTCTCACACGTGTATGGGGGGGGGAATACACGTGTTCAGTGATTTCTAAAACTTTTTCTTCACTCAGATCGGATGGGTCAGGTTGTCCTGAGAATTTTGCCCTGAGAAGCACAAATCGCCCTGAGTCAAAGTCTCATCGAGACAATGATCTGGCGGCTTTTCGAAGCTTCGATTATTAACCGATCTGAAGTTTTATCAGAGATCCTGAGAAGCTTGGATCAGATAATTATCTTACTGAATACTCAGTAGAGTTAGTTCAGTTTGGTAACAATCCGTTCTAGTTAATAAAGAGTGCGGAATGGTTGGCCCTAAGTTTATACTCGTTTTTGCTTGCTGAAAATTCCTTCCTTAATAAAATAGTGGTTAAGGCTGTGATCAATTTGATGCAATGTTCAGTGGATTGTTTCCAACTGAGTATCAGTGAAATATGTTTTCAGTGAAAAACATGCAACAAATATAATGCAGTACAGAAGGCAAATAACACAGCAATTATAGTGGTTCAGAGGCTCAAGCTCCTACGTTCACTCTCTCTGATCTTTAGAGAAATTCCTTAACACACTTCCTAAAGCTTTTGGTGACTCACGCAGACTTACTAACTTTTTGTACCTTGAGTTTTTTAAGGTGACTCACTTTGCAGACTTACTAACTTTTCTACCTTGAGTTTTCTGGCTGACTCACTGCAGCTTACTAACTCAACACACACAAGTTTTCAGACTACCACAAGTAGCTTACTAACTTCTTCTCTAGAGTTTTCTGGCTGACTAACCTGTAGTTTACTCACTCTTTACAACTCTAACTCACAAACAAAACACACACACTCAAACTACCTTATCAAAGGGTTTGGGTTTGGGTTGGTTTCCAACTAGGTTGAGATATCCTTTACAATGAGAACAAATGCAAAGGCTAGGATATCTCTACTAAGCTTTGAATATATCTATCAAATCTAGGCTTAGTGAATGAGCTCTCTCCAATGTGAAACACTTGGGAAATTCTAGGGTTTTCGAGTGCTTCAATTTGCAATAATACGAATGAGCTCTTGAGTTGCTGAAATTTCCCGTAACCTCTCAATGGTGAAGGTCACTGGTATTTATAGGCAACTTCTCCAAAGTCACTCTTTGAAAAACTATCCGTTGGAAGAGATAGCATCAAGAGTTTCCTCTTCTGGGTGTTGATGAACGGCTATTTTTAGGGTTTGAACACTCCCTTGCATGTTTTAAGCAATATGCAGCCATGTAGCCAATCACCAATATCTGTGAACTGGATGATATCAGCCCTGACATTTCTTCAGTGAGATGTCGCTTTCTGTGTCAGTACAGTACATTGTTGTTGCCACCTCATTGGTTGAAATCCTTCTTTGAACAGAGACAAATAAAACGGCTCTTTTAGGTTGACTTTTGAACTGATATGTTCCTTAATGTTCACAAACGTCTAACATTCTGTTTGTTTGTACTAGGAATGAACATAACACTATTTCATTAAGATAGTGGTTCAGGGTCCTTTAGTACACAAACAGTCTTCAGGATCTTTGGGTCTTCAGGATTTTTCTGAGTCTTCAGAGTCTTCAGGATACTTCTGATTCTTTAGAGTCTTCTGAGTCTTCAGTATACTAAAATTCCCGATCTATATCTGCTAACTATACATGGTGCAGATAATCCTGATCCCTAGTATCTATTGAAACCTGATTCTGATTCTATTCTATCAAGATGTCCTGATACATGTCATACTCAGGGGTTTTGGGATCTAATCAAAATCTTTATTAAATTCATCTCCCAACAATTTTCCCCTTTTTAATGATGCCAAAACCATCTTGTTACAAATATGCGAACATAATAGAAATAAATCTATCATCTAATCAGGTTTCAATTCCTATAAGAGATAAAGATTCTAAAAGGCAACCATCAATCGTAAATCAGTAAGATAATGAGATATTATCTTTTCAGAACAAAACCATTAGTAGAGATTTCATTAATCAGAAAGTTTAAGTACAGGATACAGAGTTGATCCCACTCTACTAGAAACAAAAAAATAAGATACATCATTCTTCTTCAGATTCAATCTCATCAGCTGGGGGGTCGAGATTGAACATTCCATAGTATATTTTCTTCAGCTCCTCTCTTTCCTGAATGGTACTTGCATCATTTCCTGTCAGCTCCAAGTAGTTGGCTTGATCCACAAAGTCTGCATGGATGAAATCGAAGTTGGTAATCCCTTTTTTTAACTTGGGTGGAGGGTACTTCATCTGTCCTGGAGCTTTTAACTGATATCCCAGGGTGTCAAACAGATTAAACCATTTCTGACATATATCAGTGAAGTTCCTCAGAAGATATGCTATAAATGCATCATCTCTGTCAGCAATAGGACGAGGCCAAACTTGTAGAACATCATAGTTGAATACAAATTCTCTCTTGGCAAGCTCCCATTTATCATTTATCTCAATAGGCATCCACTTATCAGTATGGGGCCATTGCCTCTTCCTTGGTTTTGTGCCTCTCCTCAGGACAAATCTTTGGAATCCTCCCCTGATCCTCTTAGCATCTTCTCTGGCCTTTCTGGTCATCTTTGATCTTGATACAAATACCGCAACTTTTCTTTTCATTTCAGCTTCAATCATCTTTACTGAGTTGTGTCAATCCCAGTTCAGTCTCTTGGAGGCCACATCATATTCACCAAATCCTTCTTTGAAGAGTTCATCGGTTTCAGATTCTTCACTTTTATGTGCCTCAACCTCAAAGAACTCCCCGGACAATCTCCTTCTGATTGGCTTCTCTACAGCAGGAATCACTTGGGATTTTTCAGGAATAGGAATCAGGACACCATGAGCCTCTCCCATTTTGCTTGACTCATGAGCCCTCTACCTTTTTGCACGTTCCTGAATAACTTCAGCAACGGCCTCAGGATGTACAGATATTTCAGGTTGTTTCCTCTTTCCTTTGGATATAATTGCTTCTTCCTGAGTCATTAATTTCCCTTCAATAGCTGGAAGCTTTGTGAGCATATAACAACTTTCCCCCTTTTTGGCATCATAATCAGCCAATATCCGAGCAAGGGTTCTGTCCATGTGTAGCTGCTCACGTCCAACTGATCGAAGTTTGGCAGCAATCTGGAAATTCTCATCCTGAAGTCTCTGCAGCACATTTAGCCCTGTTGCTGTATCCTCAGCAAGACCACCATAAGTAGCCTGTATTTTGGTCATGAGTGAAGAACTCATTTCCTCAACAACTGTTCTGACCAATTCCTCCGTTCTAGCTTTCATCAAATCTTCCAACATCCGAGTTCTCAGGACAAATTTCTTCTCCATCTCCTCTAACACATCCTTAGATATATCTCCTATTCTACATTTATCTCAGTAAACTTATTATCAATGGATGTAGATAATGAAGTTACCTGATCGGCTTTCACCATAGATGTGTTTAACATTTCAACCATTTTGCTTTGATAGGTTTGTGCCTCAGTAATCTTAGATACTTGGTCCACCAGAGGCTCGAGCTTAGAAATCTGATCAACAATGGGTTCCAGCTTGGTTAACTTCTCTAAGACAGGTGTAAGATCTACAGCTGTTGGTGGAGGAATTGGAATCTCAGTATCTGTCTGCACCCCTGTATCAGTCATTTCTATGATCTCCACCGTAGGCTCCAAAGGGTACTGGATAGTCTGACCAAAAAGTGATCCTGAGTTTGTTCCCCCTGAAGTGTAGCTTCGACACTTGACTCAACAACTTTCTTCTTCTCTTCAGGAATCTTTTTCTCAATTCTGTCCTGATCTTGATCATCTTTGTCCTGACTTCCTTCTCCACCTTCAGCCTGAGTGGCTGGTTCTCTCTCAGCAATCTTCCTCAGCACGAGTTGGTCAAACTCTGTTGGTTTTATCCTGAGCCTCCTCTTCCCCAACCCTGAGAAGGCATCAAGTTCCGCCACCTCCTCAGCCCAATATTCCTCGCCTCTGAAGTTGCTAATCCTGAGCATCATTGCAAACGATTGATTGACAATCAACATTGCGGTCTTTAGTCTGAAGAACATATCCTGAAGATCAGGATATTTTTCCAACACTGGATATTTGTCTAACACAAATCTTTCCGCCTTCAGCCTCCACTCCTTCTCTTCAGCCTAACCTTTCCTGAGTTCAGGACCAGGTGCCTCCTCTTCAGAGCTAGAATGTCCCTCTGAAGGAATGGAAATATATGGCTCTGAGGGTTGTGTGGGTGGGATGGTAATTTGGCTTTCTCCAACAGGTTTTTGAGAACCTGTGAAGATTTCTTGGGTAATCCTATCATCGCCAATACTGGTACCTAGTACCTCAGTAAAGACGTCCTCCTCACCTCCTTCTCTTAAGGGAATACTTTCCTGAGCAATTTCTGCCGCAGTTGCCTGAGAGACAGCTTTGGCAAGGGTATCAAGAAGGGATTTTACTCCAGACTCTTGTTCCCTTATTATTTTGAGGCGCTTCTTTTTCTTCTTCTGCTCTTCCTGAGCCTTCTTTGCCTCCCCAATCTCCTTTTTTACCCGTAGTAGATCAAGTAATTTCTTCCTCCTTTCTTCTGTTTCTGATGCCTCAGGGTGTTTTACTGATGCTGTCCTGTCTGGTTTTTGGACAACATTAGCGATAATCACATCGTCCTGATCAGAGCTCGAATCATCCTATTTTTCAGGTTCCTCCTGAACCATCGAGCCTTGACTTCCTGAAGGAACCGACCTTTTCCTTTGTGGTTTTCCTTTCCTGAACATGACTCGATTCCAGGAAAATTTAACTCCAGTCATTAAGAACAAGTTGTCTCTGGACAAAGTTTCTATCAAAAAACTAATCTTTGTCCCAAATAAGACCTTCCCACTCTTGGTGAATGCACCTTTTGCATACTCCAGCTTCTGATTTTGGTGAAGAATGCAGTCCACCAAGAATTTCAACCAGTTGAAGTCCATAGAGGGTGAATCCTCTATCGCAGCCATGAGCCTCAAATTATTCGTGCTCACCTGCTCCAGACTTCCAGAAGTTCTCATCAAGCATTTTTCCACAATATCAATTAATACTCTGTATTTCGGCTTCAAAAACCGTTTGTGCAGAGCTCCCTTAAACTCAACTTTTGATTATGCAAAATGGTCTAGAATTTCCTGCTCTCTTCCAGACATGTACAAAGCTGGATATTCTCCGCGACTGTTGAGCTCGAAAACAACATTAATTTCACCAAGATATAATTTCACCTCTTTGGTGCAAACTGCCTCTGTGTTGGATTTCCAAACGTTCCAAAACTCAATTGCGAAACTAGTGAACCTCTTTCACCTTCTCAGAGATTTACAATAAATTGTAACACCGCTAGTGAAAGTTCATTTTCTGGCATATTACTTATCAGATGAGATAACTTAGCCATTCGTAGCATGTTGAGTGCCTCTTCCTCAACCTGGGTAGCTTTGTTTTCGATCATGGCCACCACATGCTCGAAGTAGGGCTTCTCCGTCTCAGCGAGATTTTTGATCATGGCGTAACTTGGGAATTCCATTGTTAAGACGATTTCTGGGTAGAGTATTTGAGGGTTTTGGAATTTTGAGGATTTGAAGATTTGTAGGTTGGTTTTGGGAATTTTGATGGTTTAAATGTGAGAATTAAACGATTGAGGTCTAAAATTTTGGCTTATATATGATCTATGAAATAAAGATCAATGGTTGTGATTAAATCTCTAAAATATAATGAACAGTTGAGATTTAACTGGATTTTGAGGAGAAACTTGAGAGTATGGCTATTTTTGGCTATTTTTCTGGTCAATAGGCAAGTAGCAGTTTATAGGTTGACAAATGGACGTTTCTCAGAAATTGAGGCGACTGTTCGTCTTTTTCAGTCAAAAATATTCCCGCTTTAAAAGTTCAGGCCTTTGGTCATTTATTTCAAATGATTACTGAGTAATCCCTTGTATAATAAACGCTACTGAATTTAATGCATGTATCAATATAACTTCATGATTATTTGAATACATAAACCTTACTGAATATTGATCTTGACAAAATTTCGTCCTGAGTCTCAGTTTCCATCCTGAGAGAATTTTGTCCTGAGTTATTTTCCTGAATAACTACATGCCCCTGAAGGACTTCTCCCTTCAGTGAAATTCATTCACCTGGATCCAACATCCCTAATTCTACTGATAGTTCCTGAAATCTTTATTCAGCCAAAGGTTTAGTCAAGATATCAGCCCTTTGTTTATCAGTATGAATTTTCTCCATTCTGATGTCCTTCTTTTCAACATGATCTCTAATGAAGTGATGTCTGATATCAACATGCTTACATCTGGTGTGCAATACTTGTGTAATAGCAATTGCACTATTATTATCACAAAATATAGGTACTTCATTGGCTATAATCTTATAATCCCTCAATTGTTGTCCGAGCCAAAGAATCTGTGCACAACAGCTTCCTGCAGCCATGTATTCAGCTTCAGTAGTATTGGTTGCTACTGAGGTCCGTTTCTTTGAAAACCATGATATCGGTTTACTTTCAAGAAATTGACAAGTTCCTGTGGTAGACTTCCTGTCAATTCTACATCCTCCATAATCAGCATCTGAATAACCAGTTAATTCAAGGTTATCATCAGCTGAATACCATAATCCTCTATTCACAGTGCTTTTCAGATACTTCAAAATCTTTTTGGCAGCCTCCATGTGACTAGCCTTAGGATTAGCTTGGTATCTTGCACATATCCCAACAGCAAATGTTATATCAGGCCTACTTGCTGTGAGATAGAGCAATGATCCAATGATCCCTCTATAATCAGTGTGATTTACTGATTTGCCTTCAGGATCTGGATCCATCTTGTAGTTAGTATTCATGGGAATTCTAACTGCATTGCAATTCTGTACACCATACTTATCAATCAGATCTCTGGTGTATTTTGCCTGATTGATGAATATTCCTTCCTTAGTTTGTTTCACCTGAAGTCCAAGAAAGAAATTCATCTCCCCCATCATAGACATCTCAAACTTTCCTTTCATCGGGGTAGAAAACTTATCACACAACTGATGATTTGGAGAACCAAATATGATGTCATCCACATAAATCTGAACTAGTAAGATATCCTTCCCATCTTCTATCCTGACAAAGTCCTATCAACAATTCCTTTGATAAAACCATGGTCAGTAAGAAATTGAGAAAGGGTATCATACCATGCTCTGGGTGCTTGTTTGAGACCATACAAGGCTTTCCTGAGCCTGTAAACTTGGTCATTCTGACATAAACCTGGAGGTTGTTCCACATAAACCTCTTCCTTAAGCACACCATTCAGAAATGCACTTTTCACATCCATTTGATAGACTGTGAATTTCATGTGGGCAGCATACGCTAGAAACATTCTGATGGCTTCTAGTCTTGCAACAGGTGCAAAGGTTTCATCATAATCCAAGCCTTCTTCTTGGGAATAACCTTGTGCAACTAGCCTTACCTTGTTTCTCACAATTTTGTTGATTTCATCTCTCTTATTCTTGAACACCCACTTAGTTCCAATCACATTGTGCTTCTTAGGTCTATCCACTAGCTCCCAAACTTTATTTCTTGTGAGCTGATTCAGCTTTTCTTGCATAGCAGTAATCCAGAAAGAATCTTGAAGAGCTTCTTCAATCTCATTAGGTTCTTTTTCAGATAAGAAGCAACAGAACAAAGCACTTTCTCCATGGAATCTTCTTGTTTTAACTCCTTCTGATAGATCACCCACAATCTAACTTGTAGGATGACTATCCAACCATCTTCTCCTGGATGTTCCCCCTTCAGTAGTATCCTCAACATCAGAAATGTTAGGTTCGGGTAATTCATCAAATTCAGGGAACAACAAAAAAGGAGAGAGTGAATCATCTTCCTCAGGGGAAATTCCATTCAGCACATTGTCAGAGGCATTTGTTCCCCCTTGGTTGATAGATTCAGAGTTTGCCTCAGCTGTGACCACATCTTCATTGACATTACATACCTGAGTCTGAACTGGTGTATGTTCAGATTGATAATCTTCAGTGTGTTGGCTTTCCTTCAGTGGAGAATTTCTATCCCGAGTCTCACCATCCTGAGTATTTCCATCCTAAACTTCTTTGTCTGAGTCTGATTCACTCCACTCATAGAAAGTGATTGACTTCTTCTTTTCATGTTCAGAGGATGTTTTATCATTCTTTTTCAGGTTAAGTCTGGTGATTCTCTTGGTCAGTTCTCCTGAGTCATGTTCCTGTTTCTTCTGAACACAAGTAGATTCATCAAAAACAACATGAGGTGTTTCTTCCACAATAAGAGTCCTACAGTTGTAAACTCTGACGCCTTTACTGACTTCATAATATCCTAAGAATATTCCTTCATCAGCTTTGCTATCAAAGGTTTTCAACTGATCTTTACCATTATTGTGTATGAAACACTTGCAACCAAACACACGAAAGAAAGAAACAAGAGGCTTCCTTTCATTCCACAGCTCATAAGGAGTTTTTCCTTGATTCTTGGTCAGCATGGATCTGTTCTGAGAGTAGCATGCAACGTTGACAGCTTCAGCCCAAAATCTTTTAGGAATATCAGCTTCAGTAATCATTGTTCTTGCAGCTTCTTTCAGAGTCCTATTTCTTCTTTCAGCAACACCATTTTGTTGTGGAGTCCTTGCAGCTGATGTTTCATGAGCTATTCTATTTGCTGCACAATAATCAGATATAATATGGTTGATGAATTTAGTTCCTTTATCTGATATGATTTTGACCACACTCAGATTCTTTTCAGTACTGAGTCTTTTCAGTAGTTCAGACAGTTTTATCTGAGTCTCTTTCTTACTGAGTAAGAATATGACCATGTGTATCTAAAGTAGTCATCAACTACCACAAGTGTATATTTCTTGCCATTAGTGCTCACAGGTGTCACTGGACCAAAGAGATCCATATGTAACAATTGTAGAATTCTGTCAGTAGAAACTTCTACTTTGCTTTTGAATGATGCTCTGATTTGTTTTCCTTTCTGACAGGCATAACATATATGATCTTTACTGAACACTTCATTGGGTAACCCCCTCACAAGTGCTAATCTTGCAAGTTTGTTCAGGGTTTTGAAGTTTAAGTGATTCAGCCTTTTGTGCCACAACCAACTGGTATCAGTAGAACTTTTTGCAACCAAACATGTATCTTTAGGAGTTGATCTCCAATCAGCAAGATACACATTTCCCTTTCTAGTACAAGTCAGTAATATTTGTTGTGAAGCATTGTCTTTCACATAACATAAGTTCTTTGAGAACTCAACACTGAATCCTCTGTCACATAATTGGCTGATAGAAAGCAAATTATGCTTTAAACAAGACACATATGAAACACCATGGATATGAACAGAATCAACTTCAAGAGTTCCATATCCTTCAGTTTGTCCTTTGTAGTTGTCTCCAAATGTAATATGAGGGCCTTTTTGCTCAACATAGTCAGTGAGTAATTGCTTATATCCTGTCAACATGACTTGAACATCCACTGTCCAGATACCATGCAGCAGGGGCCAATTCGTTTCCACTCATCATGGCTATGTTGTCTTCATTCAGTTCAGTGCCCTTTTTCTTCACCTGAAAAACAGATCAGGTCTTAGGTACTCATTTGGTGTAGGGTCCTACCAGGTTAGCTGTACCTTTTGGAACCCAATTATGCCTGATAACTCTAATTACTTTAGAGTGACTGATTTGTCTCCCATAAACATCTACATACACACTCACCACCCTAGATGCCTTAGCAGTACCCTGTGTATGAGTGCCAACCTTAGCATGAACATGAGCCTTAGAGTTTTTCTTGTCAGACCTCTTATTCAAATGCCTTGGCTCTGGTGCAGCTGGTCTCTGTCTCTGCTGACTTGGGTTCAGGAAACCTTTACCCTTAGGCAAGTGGGGTTTAGATTGCCTGTACTGAAATTGTGGTCTTTCAGTAATATGAGGACTTGGTCTTTTCAGTTGAAAATATCTCTGCTGAGTATTTCTCTTCTGAAAATTCCTCTGATGGTTTAGTGCAGATTTCTTCAAGTTGGTATTCTTAGCCTGAGGCTTTGAAGTACTGGCCTGAAAATTTCCTACTGAGTGTTCAGGTTTCTAGCATTTTCCTGAGGTTTGGGCTTTCTTCCCTGAACCTTCAGTTTTTCTGAAACCATAGGTCCTTTACCCTTGTCTAAAACTATGGGTTGTTCTTCAGTGAGAAGATTAGTACATGCCACTGGTTTAACAAAGACAGTCTTAGTGCTACTAGAAGCAGCATTCAGAAGACCTTGTGAGGTTCCCTCTGGATTATATCCCAATCCAGCCTTTATAGTTGCAGGTCTTTGATAACTCTGAATTTCATCTATTACTTTAGATGCAGAATTCAATAGAGCTAACTTTTTCTGTGCACTATCCTCACTTTTCTTTAGAGTCTCATGTTTCTCAATGAGGTCATTGAACTCAGTTCTGATAAGCTGAATCTCCTCAGTGGATTTCTCTAATTTTCCATTCAGGATTTCTATCACTTTCTCTTTTTTTGAAAGTTGTACTTTCAGAACATCTAGTTCATCAGTAGTTCCCATCAATTGAGAAGTGATCTCAACATTTTTAGAGTCTTTCCACTTCAAACTCTCAGCAGCCAGTTCCTTATTCTGCTCTTGAGTTTCTATGAGCAGTTCTTGTAACACAGAATAGTCCTTCATAAGATTCTCAAAAGAATCCATCAGGTCAAAGTTACTGGTTACAGTTGAACTTGAGAACTCATGTGCTTGTGTAGGAGCAACAACAGAAATAGAAGAATTTACCTCCTCCATAACAACAAGGCAGACATCATCACTGTCACTATCTGAGAATATCTCATCTGAAGAACTGGATCCTTCTTCAGATTGTTCTTCTTCTTCTGCAATCATAGCCTTCTTGCTAGAGATCTTTCTGTCTCTCCTTTCTTTCTTTGGCACTCAGCTCAGGACAATCATATTGGAAGTGACCTTTCTTCTGGTAGTTGTAGCATCTGTTGGTATCATCATCCTGATAACTTTCCTCCTTTGTCTTTGAGTCCTTCTTCCTGGATGAGGAACCTTCAGCTTTATGGTCCTTCCTTTTCTCAGTGGATCTGTCCTCAGCCTCTGAGTTATTCCTGTTCTTGTACCTGTGGTTCCTGTAATATTTTTTATATTTTCCATATCTGCTATTGAGTCTTTCAAACCTCCTTGCCATCAGTACTAACTTATCATCTTGCTCATCCTGATTTTTGGCAAGTGAGTTCTCAGACTCTCTAGATTTACAGGATTTCTCTTTGGCCTTGAAAGCCACATTTTTGCTTGATGAAGAATCATCTTTGCTATCAGATTTCTTAGTTTTCTTGTTAATCACAAATTCATAAGCTTTCAGTTCAGAGAAAACTTGTTGGTATGGCATGGAATCAATATTTTTGATGTTTTCAATCACCACAACATGTATATCCCATTTCTTAGACAATCCTCTAAGAATTTTCAGTGCCACTTCACTCTATGGGTATCTTTTCCCTAGAGCACTCAGATCATTCATAATGCTAGTGAATCTAACTTCCAGTTTGTCATTGAATTCACCATCTTCCATTTCAAAGCTATCAAACTTTCCAATAGCAACAAAAAGTTTGTTTTCTTTAATATGATCTGTGCCTTGACACATGATAGCAAGTGTGTCTCATATTTCATTTGCAGTTTCACAATGAGAAATCATCCCCATAATACCATCATCAATAGTGCTATATAGAGTATCTTTAGCAATGTAGTCCAAATTGACTAACTTTCTCTCATCAGGAGTAAGTTGATCATCAGGTTTTGGGAATTCATCTCTGGGATCATTCCTCTCAGTATCAGTAATTCTGGGATTCACAACAGTGTATTTGAATGGTCCTTCAGAAACCACTCTCCACATTCTCTCATGTTTGGAATACAGATGAGCCTGCATTCTCAGTCTCCATTGGTCATAGCTCTCAACAGAGAACATATGAACTTTCTTAGAAGGCATGATGAATGAGCCTTGTAAGATATCAGCAACAAGATCTATTCAGTAGACCACCAAAGTCTTTCAGTAAGTAAGACTATGGCTACCAACGCAAGTGGTCAAAATGAACCACTGCTCTGATACCACTTGTTGGTCCCGGTGCAAATGAGACTCACACGTGTATGGGGGGGGGAATACACGTGTTCAATGATTTTTAAAACTTTTTCTTCACTGAGATCAGATGGGTCAGGTTGTCCTGAGAATTTTGGCCTGAGAAGCACAAATCGCCATGAGTCAAAGTCTACTGAGACAATGATCCTGAGTAGCTTTCAGAAGCTTCAGGTTAGCCCAACTGATCCTGAGTTTTATCAGAGATCCTGAGAACCTTAGATCAGATAATTATCTTACTGAATACTCAGTAGAGTTAGTTCAGTTTGGTAACTATCTGTTCTAGCTAATCAAGAGTGCGGAATGGTTGGCCCTAAGTTTATACTCGTTTTAGATTGCTGAAAATTCCTTCCTTAATAAAATAGTGGTTAAGGCTGTGATCAATTTGATGCAATGTTCAGTGGATTGTTTCCAACTGAGTATCAGTGAAATATATTTTCAGTGAAAAACATGCAACAAATATAATGCAGTACAGAAGGCAAACAACACATCAATTATAGTGGTTCAGAGACTCAAGCTCCTACGTCCACTCTCTTTGATCTTCAGAGAAATTCCTTAACACACTTCCTAAAGCTTTCAGGCTGACTCACTGCAGCTTACTAACTTTTCTACCTTGAGTTTTCTGGCTGACTCACTGCAGCTTACTAACTCAACACACACAAGTTTTCAGACTACCACAAGTAGCTTACTAGCTTTTTCTCTAGAGTTTTCTGGCTGACTAACCTGCAGCTTACTCACTCTTTACAACTCTAACTCACCAACAAAACACACACACTCAAACTACCTTATCAAAGGGTTTGGGTTTGGGTTGGTGTCCAACTAGGTTGAGATATCCTTTACAATGAGAACAAATGCAAAGACTAGGATATCTCTACTAAGCTTTGAATATATCTATTAAATCTAGGCTTAGTGCATGAGCTCTCTCCAATGTGAAACACTTGAGAAATTCTAGGGTTTTCGAGTGCTTCAATTTGAAATAATACGAATGAGCTCTTGAGTTGCTGAAATTTCCCGTAACCTCTCAATGGTAAAGGTCACTGGTATTTATAGGCAACTTCTCCAAGGTCACTCTTTGAAAAACTATCCGTTGGAAGAGATAGCATCAAGAGTTTCCTCTTCTGGGTGTTGATGAATGACTATTTTTAGGGTTTGAACACTCCCTTGCATGTTTTAGGCAATATGCAGCCATGTAGCTAATAACCAATATCTGTGAACTGGATGATATCAGCCCTGACATTTCTTCAGTGAGATGTCGCTTTCTGTGTCAGTACAGTACATTGATGTTGCCTCCTCATTGGTTGAAATCCTTCTTTGAACAAAGACAAACAAAATGACTCTTTTAGGTTGACTTTTTGAACTGATATGTTCCTTAATGTTCACAAACGTCTAACATTTTGTTTGTTTGTACTAGGAATGAACATAACACTATTTCATTAAGATAGTGGTTCAGGGTCCTTTAGTACACAAACAGTCTTCAGGATCTTTGGGTCTTCAGGATTTTTCTGAGTCTTCAGAGTCTTCAGGATTCTTCTGATTCTTCAGAGTCTTCAGAGTCTTCAGTATACTAAAATTCCCGATCTATATCTGCTGACTATACATAGTGCAGATAATCCTGATCCCTAGTATCTATTGAAACCTGATCCTGATTCTATTATATCAAGATGTCCTGATACATGTCATACTCAGGGGTTTTGGGATCTAATCAAAATCTTTATTAAATTCATCTCCCAACACCAAGTGAGTGTGACTCATTAGCAATCTCACTTATCCTTTCATTGTACAATGAAATGCTTTCATCATCCTTCATCTTCAAATTTTCAAACTTGGTTCCCAACATTCCGAGTCTAGTCCTTTGAACACTTTCTGATCCTTCACAATGTTCCTGCAATATTTCTCATGCATCCTTAGAAGAAACACAGTTAGATATCAGTTTAAACATTGAAACATCAGTAGCAGTAAATATAGCATTAAGATCTTTAGAATTGAAATTGGCCAATGTGGATTCATCATTGCGATTCTCCATCTCTATCATCAATTGTTCTTGGTGGATTCCAACCAGATAACACACTACGCCATGCTCTCTCATCTATAGACTTAATGTACATGCGCATTTTAGGTTTCCAGTATGGATAATTTGATCCATCCAAAATTGGAGGTTTTAAAGACGGAGTCAGTGGATAATCCATTGCAAAAACACACTTTAAACACAGAACCTTTAACTTAGTGTATCATGTTTATGGCTCTGGCGCCAACTGACAGTGTGTGTGCGTGTATTTTCAGAGTGTTGTTGAAAATGTTATGCAACATGTAAAACAACATATGACAGCGGAAGTATAAAAACGCAGTGCAAAGGATTTCAAAATTTTGTATAGTCTGTAATACAGGCTATACGAACCTCATGGTTAAAAACATCACTATAACAAGTAGTGAGATACACATGAATCTCTTACAAGATCCTAAAAGGTGTAGTGAAAAACCACACACCAAAAATCAATCTATTCAATCAAGTAACTAGTAATCTTATTCAACCTAAAACTTGATCTAATAAGATAAAATCAATACTGATAGGAGAGATTGTATTCCCCCAACCAGTACACGTAGAATAACATCGACCCTCACACTCCTAGAATTACAAACACTCGGTTTTTCACTCTTGGTTGTGTCTTGGATGTTACTCTCTTAAATTTGGAGTAGAGCAAATGGGATTTCACTTTAACTCAAATTTGAATGTCGACCAATGCAGTCTATTTATAGACTTTCGGATCAACTGCATTGTCCTATCCACATGTGTGAACAACCTTGAACTTCTCCTCCACTATCTCCATGATCTTGGTGTAACCACCCATGACCTCTCTATTCTCACTCCATCAGTGCAACCACTTGATAAAAATTCGAGATTATCTTCAACCTGCAATGTAGGAAACATAGAGAAACACATATATTAAACCGGATTTAGTGTTAGGAGAAAGGGTAAATTTATGATGTTGTGCAGAATGTTGTCCAATATGTAAGTCCCGAACGGGTTTCGTGAGGGTAGAAGTCTAGAGAGGAGGGGTGAATAGACTTCTGAAAACTTTTTCGTGCAGATCAGGTGTGATTGCAGTTTGCCTGATCAGAGTGCAAGTGAATCAGTTTGGACTGATATTCAATCTTACTGAGTGCCTAAGGGCAGATCAGTTTGATATCTGTCAGTTTAACTGATAGTGCGGAAGCTAGTTTGTACCCGTGTGAAAAACCAGTTTTATCATATCAGATTCTCAAGTCAGTTTTCAATCGGCTAACTAAGTTGTCAACCTGATCAGATCAGTTGCTTGGTGCAGACTGATATTAACTCAGAGTATGTATGCAGTTTTAAGCTCAGTTGTGTGTAATAGTGTAAAGCAATAAAGAGCAAGTAAATGCACATAAGATTTTATAGTGGTTCAGACAATCGGTCCTACGTCCATTCTTCCCTATCACAAGGGGAACCAACTAAACCAACTTAACCGACTGGACTTAGTTTAATGTGTTAGTCCAACACCCAACAGATGTTTATCGAGTTCACACTCAACCGATCCCAGAAATCAGAACTAGAATCCCTAGTATGAAATCTTGCAAAAACAAACTTAACCTAACTTTTGAGTTTGGGTAATGATTTGTTGTGGTTCCAACTGGAAATCTATCCTAGTGTTTATGTAGCCAAAAGCTAGAGGATGAGATTTCTATGCTAAGAACAATGGGATGAACACTTAAGAATAATCTTCAAATTTGTGTTCTTCGAGCGGAAATTCTGCTATAGCTTTTGCTTCTTGATAATTTGCGTTATTTCCGTTGTTCCACTATTTTTCGCTCTTATCGGTTGTTCTTCACTTTGAAGAGCAATCCCATTTTATAGACCACGAAATCAAAGAGCCGTTGGAGAGCAATTTGAATTTCGGGCTATATTTGGTAGGTTTGTAGGATTTGATGTGATGTGCTTTGAATATCGGCGTGGCCGAAGGCATGATTAGCGCCGTTTGTCTCCGCAGCGTCGAATCCCGCATTGTCAGCTCTTTTTGTGCACGTGTCGCTCTCTCATTGGCTTCACGAGTACGACACTTCAGTATTTGTCCTTTTGATGTTTGATATTCTTCTTGTAGAATATATTCGTATGGTCTGGTGTACCATTTTGGTTGACGCCAGGTGTGAGCTGACCTGATCAGATAACTGATCAGTCTACCTGATAGAGTCTTCTGATGCAGATTGTCTTAGCACAATTTGCAGACTCGGCTGATGTAGGTCTTCTGGTCTTCTGGTAGTCTTATGATCTTTAGGTTACTCTGACTCTCAGTGTCTTCAGTGTCATACTAAGTCTTCAGATTTCTCTGAGTCTTCAGGCTTATCTTAGTCTTCAGGTTTATCTGAGTCTCAGTGTCTTCTGTCTTCACCTTATCATCTGACTTCTTCTTGTCTTAGTCTTCTGATCATCTGACCTTATCTGGTCATCTGATAAATTTGACCTGACCTATACATATTGAGTTCCTCCTCAATATGTGACCTATCTTTTACATCAGCTATCTATACATTTCAGCTGGTCATCTTAATCTGATTCTAAGTCATCAGTCAGCTAACAGATCTGACTGGTCCTATTACAACCTGTTTTGGAACTTCCATCAAAACTAAATACAAATTTCCCAACAATTCCCCCTTTTTGATGGAACCAAAATACTTAATCAGAAAAATAGATAACATGAGTAGAAATGTAGATAATGTAAAAAACAGTACTTTCTTCAGAAGACAATGAGATGTTGTCCTAGAATCAGAGAGATAGAATATTTCATTCAGATAGGCGTGTGCATTACAGAATACATAAAAACGTACCTATCATCTAATTCCAAGTTGTCTTCCTCAGCAGTATCGGAACCTTTGAAGTTCATTGGGGATACCAAACATCTTGTACATCCTTTGCATCAGCTTGTCCAGATCTTCTCTTCTATGGATCCCTCCTTTGTCAGCAAATCCATAGTAGGCATTCTTGAATTTGACAGCTAGCTTGTTGTCTGGACGCAAAGGTGGAAGGAATTGTTCAAAGGGAGGAGCTTCAGGTATCAGTGACATGATCTTCCCTTCCTTCATCACCGTCTGGTAGAAGTCTGGGTACTTCGTTTCTAACCAGTTCCGAAATTCATCATCATTTTCTGTCTGGTCTTGATGAATCGGAATCATCTCCAGGAAGCAGATCTAGCCGGGCACAGAGGATGTCTTTTACTGGTGCCGGAAAGGCTTTCTCTTCCCAAGCAATCTCTTCTGCTGCAGCTTCATTCTTTCTCTTCCTTCGGATGTATGCGATGTTTAGTCCCTTAGCCTCTGCTAACTTCTGCCTCTTGATGGCAGCCTCTCTTATTCTCTGTCTTGTTTGCTCTTGAATTTGTTCAGGAGACATCTGACTTTTGGTAGATGATAATTGCCCTTGTCTCTGAACTTCAGCAGTAGCTTTCACCATCTTGCCTTTGCCTTTCTTTCTCTTCAGAGTCTGCTCAGGTTCATCTCGTTCGTCTTCTTCTGCTAATTTCTTAGCCAGTTCAAGGCTCTTGGCCTGATCATCTATTTCCATTCTTTTCTGTACAGACGAAGAGAAGTCTTCAATCTTATCAACTCTGGCAATAACATCTGAAAGAGCAATCTTCTGCTCAGTGATCTCTTTGCTATGTTGCTCCACAGTTTCTTTTAGTTCAGCAACAAGATCAGTAGATGGAGTGGCTTCAGGTAAGTCAGATACAGTGGCTTCTGGAAAAGATGCAATAGTTACCAACTGTGTCTGTTTTTCTTCTTTCTCTTGTCCTTCCCCCTTTTTGGTTTCATCAAAGAGGTTGGACAACCTGCGATTCAGAGCAATAAACTGTCGTGTCATCTCCTCTCTGAGTTCCTCAACAGCAAGAGGAGTGATCTGAGCGGTGGCAGAAGGTGCAGGAGTTAAAAAGCGTCTGAGAGCAAATTCAATATCCTTTCTTGCTCGTTCTGTAGAAGCTACAAAATGCTTCCAACCCATATCCATGTGGTTGTCAGTCTTCTCCAGGGATGCCCATACACTTTCCAGTAGCACCTGTGTCTCATTGAGCATGTCTGTCTGAACTTTGAGTTTATCAGACTGGAGAGTGAACTTCTCGGCAAGAGGATTAACTAGTTGCATTACACCAGAAAGGATGTCATTGTGCATCTGTGAGAGTTTCTCAACTGTGAGACTCCTATCTCTGTCAACCAGTTTTGTTTGCTCTTCTTCAAACCGCTTCATCAGATCTGCTGTGAGAGCTGCGAATTTGTCTTTAATAACAGCCTTTACCCCATCCTGAATCTTCTCAGTACTAAGATCTAGGGTATCGGAGCTCAGCATAGCAGTCTGGTCAGATGTTGAAGCCTTGCCAAGTTGGGTCTCATCTGCAGCACCCATTCTTGGTTCATCGGTAGCTCCCTCAAGATCTGTAGGAGGTTGAACAGTCTCCTCCCTATTATCAGCAATCCCGAACCTTTCATGAATCAACCATCTGATATCATCCTCAGAGGCCAATTCAACAGCGCTATCAATCCCAGCACTCTCCAAGCACTTCATCTCCAAGTCTACAAAGAAATCAGATCCCAGAGTTTTCATGACGATCAGAAACTCCTCGATGCTTTTCAATCTGATATCCCTCCAGAACACAATCTCTTCTATCTGATGCTGGATGCCAGGATGTTGATCCAATTCTGGGCACAGGTCCAGCAGATACTCCTTGATTTGTTGCTTCATAATTCTTATGATCGGGCTTTCAGAATCAGGTGAAGCAAGCACTGTTCTGGTGTTGAATGGATTATGAGAGACGGACACACGCTTTTCAGATCTCTCAGGCTCTGGTATCTTGTTTAGAGATTGGGAGTGAGGTGGGGACATTTGTGATTCAGGTTCAGTTTCCTGAACAGGTTCAATGGTTGGGGGAGTGGGAGATCTGGGTGATCTGACTGGTGAGGGTTAGAGTGAGAATGTTTTGTGAGGAGAGGGTGGTGGTGATGATTTTTGAGGAGAGGGTGATGGTGATTTGGAAGTGGGCGTAGGCGATCTTTCTTTCTGGAAAATCTTGGTGAGAGGCAGAGAATCAGATGGTGATTCTTCCTCTGAGTGCTCCACTTCAGTTCCTCTGACAGCTTTCTCTCCTTCTTCTTCGATCATCTGCTCGTCCCTTACTTCACTGGCAGTGTGCTCAGAACTGACTGCTATCCTCACTTCTGATTCAACCTGAATCAGATCCTCCGTTCTGTGAACTTGCTGAACAGAACTAGGAGCAGTCTTCAGAGGAGAAGTAACTCTCTTCTGACGTTTCCGTTGAGCATCTGGTTTCTTGGCCAGATCCTTCCTCTTCAACCTCTTCTCTAGAATGGCCGTTCCCTGCACTTTTGAAGATGCAGTTGCCTTTTCTTTTCCCTACTTTTCTCCCTTTGGTTTGGGCACATAAGGAGTAGGATCCTCATCAGACTGTCCAGGCAGAGGCTCATCTTTGCCCAAGATGGCCTTGTGCTTTGCTTGATACACCTTCGCACCATTCTCATTCCATTCATATTATTTGGCAGCTTGTCTGACAGAATGATTGAGATTTTGTGCATGAAGGAGCACTTGGAAGATAAGCACACTTCATTCCTCTGGGTCAGATCGAACTTCCCCGAGTCTTTCCGCAGTTTTACCTTGACCATACCCAACCAATCCATATCTGAAGCCTTCTTGATGATTGCAGTCATGACACTGATCTTGTAAGAAGTGACAACATAGGTTGAGCACAGAATCACCTTCTGAACAATCTCAAAGAGAAGGCGATATTTCCTCTTCAGGTAGGAGGCTTTGACATTTGTTGTATTCTCCTTATTTGCTGGCCTCAACAACTCGGCTTCAAGAAAGTCCTTCTCTCCTACATCAGTCGTGTAGGTTTCTGGGTTGATGCTTCCTCGAGTGAGACCGAAGATCCTCTGAAGATCATCATTCGACACTCGTACTTCTAATCCTCCAATGGAAGAATTAAGTCAGCATCAATGGAAGACCACAAGCTCGCAAGCACTCCAGAATTTCCAGCGACTCAGGATTTGAGGTGACTGAGAATACTACATATTTCTCATCAATGATATCTTTCTTCATTGATGCGAAGTTCCAGAACTTTTTCCCTTGGACCTGTCGTGCAACAAGATGTGTCATTTCTGTATGATATGTAAATTGATGTTAGTTTGAGTAAATTATTTCAATAATCTCAGTCAAACCAGCAATCTAAGCATCAATTAAGTAAATAAGCATATAGATCGATGCAGATATAGATTACAGAAACATAGCAGCACGACTTGTAAACCTAATGACCAGAGTGAATTGAAATCATACAGTATTTAAAAGAGAAATTACCAGATATTGATTCGTAGGATTGAGAAATCGTGAAAATATAATCAATTGATTTTGGAAAGTAAATTTATGAAGATTTTGAAAATTTGAGCTTGATCTTTTATGAAATTGAGAAGACGAAGTAGTGTAAAGAAGGTTTTCAGAGAAAGATTTGGATTTATAGTATGCGAGGGAAACCTTTTTGCACAACTTTCCAAAGGTACTCAAGTGTCAGTGTTTTGAAATAAATGGTTGAGATTAGTCGGCCAAAAAGTGTTTTGATCGCACGGTTGAGAAGTAGTCTTCTCGTATTTTGGACTCGAAAATTCGCAATAAAACGCATTAAATACACATTTCCATGTCCGCATTTAATGTTTTGCAGTGCATGCGTCACAAAGTTAAGAGAAAACAGAGTAGAAACCAATTTATTTAAATAAAGCATATAAGATGTTCAGAAAGGGATAAACAAGAAACGTATCTGACTGATTGATATTGTAATCAACCAGTTACCACTGTGATCTGATCTAGTTGGCTTGATTATTGTCGACCTTACTGATGGTAGCCTATACCTTAGCATTTCCCAACAATATTCCACTCATCTGATCGGATTCCTGTTTGATCCAATTCGATACTTATCTGATCCACTTATCTGATTCTCTTATCTGATCCTCTTATCTGATCTTCTTCATCCTTCAGTCTTCTTCTATTCAGGCCTCGTTTCCTATGCACTTAAGTCATACTCCCGCCAAAGCATTTACTTCGGGGAGTCAAAAAGTTGCCTCGATTCCCAAATCGGCGCGATTTGACATTCTGTAATAATGGTATAGATACGCTGTGATTACTCACACCGTCAACTCATCCAACCATCGGCCGCGTGTTCCTTACGCATTGTCGATGCAAATTTCTCTTAAGGTCTTTTGAGAAAATAAATTTGCATTTATACCCCTGATTTTCTCCTATAAATTGGCCTGGGGTTTTAGGCAAACAACACAACATAAACCATTCATCTTCTTTGTTTAGCTTATACTCCATGTTTTCCGATGAATCCCTTATTACCTGTGAAACTCCCGGCAAAAGCCTTTAACCCTTCTCCAATGATTTCTGCTTCTCAAATCAACCCTGTGTGTTCCTTCACACTGCTTTCGTCGTCATCGAAGATTACACATACGATCATTGCAAAGCTTCTTTACCACCGAGGCGGCGGATCTGCTATAGCAAATGAGAAGACACTTCTCCTAACTGTATGCACCTTGTGTGCCTATCGAGATGACAGAATTAACATCAACAGACTCAGTCTGATACAAAACATGGGTTTGGTATACGATCTTGATCAGACAATAGCTAATCTTCGTATATCAAACTCAATATTTGCATGCGACACTAGTGGCCTTATGGTCTTTTGACCAAACCTTTGGCACTTGTATCCCATTTAACAGCTGGAGAGCCCATTGCTTTCGGGTCTAGGGGCTCCTGGCTTAGACATCCTTCAAGGCCGCTCTCGCTCCTCACTCCGAAGCTCTGAGGGTGGCTCAGGATTATCTTAAAGCCTCTCACGCCCCTTTTAGGGTCGGGGGATAATGAGAGCATCAAGCTCTAAAATCTTTAAAGCCTCTCTCCCCTTCCCTTCCTAGGGTTAGGCTTAGGGTTTATGGTTTATGGTTTGTGTACTGACCTCCGGGTCTTCTTGTACTTGTAACTTGTAATGTAAATCTGACCTCCGGGTCCTTATCAATGAAAAGTTCTATTATTTCATTGTTGTGTTGCCTCTACTGACTTATGCGATTTGTAGCCTTAAACTTATATAACTTGCATGTTGACCGTAACTTAATCGACTTATAAAGTATAACCTTCCAATCTGATCAGTTCCCCCTTAATCTGATATATCTTAAACTGATCAGTTCCTTGTCTGATCTTCAGATCGGCTCCTTGTCTGATTGTCTGATCGGCTCCTTGTCTGATCGTCTGATCAGTTGAGATTCCTAACTCAACTGATTCCTCTTAACCTGGTTAGTCTCTTAACCAACTAGTTCTGGAGACCAGTCCACCAAACATTTCTGGTGCACTTTCTCCGAGATCCAGAAGCCCTAGCTCATTGCATAATTCTTCGAATCGATCTCAACTACCGCTTAGTTAAAATATCGACTTTTACGCTTATCGGTATGGATCTTTTCCATTTCGATATTCTTCTTTTCAACATGATCTCGATAAAATGGTGTCGACATCCACATGCTTGCATCTTGTATGTAGAACAGATTACGAGTGATTGCAATAAAGCACTATTATCGTCGCGAGAATATTGGCACGTTCTTAGCTACAATGTTGTAATCCTCACCTTGGCCGACTTAGCGGAAGCGATTGGGAACAATCGGTTCTGCAGACCATATATATTCGCTTCAGTAGTAGATGTCGAATCGATGTATCCGCTTTTTGAAAACCAAGAGATCAGTTTACTTCCTAGAAACTGACATGTACCTGAGGTTGACTTCCCGTCGATTCTGCAACCTCCGTAAATCGAATCAAAATACCCACTAAGCTCTAGATTATCATCGATGGGTAAAATAAACCAAGGTTTCTTGTCCCTTCAGATACTTATGAATCCGCTACCGCTTCTGTGTGTCTTTGCATTGGATTTGCTCGAAATCGCACATACACGTCTTTCGCAAAAGTGATATCCGGGTCTTTGGCGGTCGGTATAAGTAACGATCCAATGAGAGCCCGATATTCTTTCTGATTAGTTTTCTGACCATCCTCATCTGGATCCATCTTGACTCCAGTCATCATAGGAATTCTGGCTTCCTTACAGTTTTGAACTCCAAACTTAGCCAATAAATTCCTGTACAGCCGCTTTGGCGAGATGAATATCCCTTCTGTACTTTGCTTGACCTGTAAACCCAGAAAGTAATTCATCTGACCCATCATGGACATCTCGAACTTCCCTTGCATCAACTTGCTGAACTTCTCACATAACTTCTTGTTGGGAGATCCGAAGATGATGTCGTCCACATAAATCGGAACCATCAGAATATCTTCTCCATCTTCTATTCTGAATAAAGTTCTGTCCACTATTCCTTTAGTGAAACCGCTGTCTATCAAGAACTGAGAGAGTGTATCATACCAAGCTCGAGGAGCTTGTTTCAGGCCAAAAAGAGCTTTCCTTAAACGGTACACTTGGTTGCCTTTTTCAAAGCCCGGAGGTTGTTCAACATAAACTTCCTCACCTAGTACCCCGTTTAAGAATGCATTATTTACATCCATATGATACACAATGAACCCTCTGTGGGCAACATATGCCAGAAACAGCAGAATGGCTTCTAGGCGAGCGACTGGTGCAAAAGTCTCATCATAATCAATTCCTTCTGATTGTGAATACCCCTTAGCAACAAGTCTTGCCTTATTTCTGGTTATGACATTATTCTCATCTCTCTTGTTCTTGAATACCCACATTGTGCCAATCACAACTTGATGAGTAGGTCTGTCCACCAGTTTCCAAACTTGATTCCTTTCAAATTGTTCCAGTTCTTCTTGCATGGCTAGAATCCAGCTTGCGTCTTGTAGAGCTTCCTCTACTTCAGTTGGTTCCTTCAAAGACAGATAACAACAATACATGGCACTTTCACCAATCTGATATCTAGTTTTGACTCTATCAGATGGGTCTCCGATAATCAGATCAGTTGGATGACTGGTTATCCAGGTCCTTCTTTTCTGATTTGCATCTGTTTGGAGAACATCATCCACTTCTGATAGTAGTTCATTACTAGTGATTGGGAGTGGTGCGGAATTATGATCCACTTGATAAGGACATGTCTCAGCTGATATTGGACTCATCATGTGCTGATGTCTGTCCGTAGGAAATTCAGGAGTTCTCCCTGAACCAGATGGTTCAGTTAATACTGTCTCAGCTGTACCAGCTTCTTCACTGACAGTTGAGCGTACCTTAGGGTCTGATTGACCTGGTGAATCGGCAAGATCAAGTTCTGGGATATACACTGTTACATGTTCAGATTCTTTCTCCTTGATACTTAGCTGTTCCATTTTATGCGCATCAGATACCGATTGATCTGGTACTGCTTGTTCTGAGGCAGCTTTCTCTTGTTCAGAAGATGTCTCATCAAAGACCACATGGGGTGTTTCTTCCACAACTAGGGTTCGCCTGTTGTAAACCCTGAAAGGCTTCCTGGATGAGGAATATCCTAAGAATATACCCTCATCTGACTTGGCCTCAAAAGTCTTCAACTGACTTTTCCCATTGTTGTGTATGAAACACTTGCACCTAAAAACATGGAAGTAAGAAACACGAGGATTTCTGCCCTTCCACAGTTCATAGGGTGTTTTGTAGTGAGCCTTAGTCAGAGAACATCTGTTCTGAGTGTGGCATGCAGTATTGATGGCTTCTGCCCAGAAACGGCTTGGTGTCGCATGTTCAGCTAACATAGTGCGAGCATCTTCCTTGAGTGTTCTGTTTCTCCGTTCTGCTACTCCATTTTGTTGAGGCATTCTTGCAGCTGAAGTCTCAAGCTGTATACCAAACTTAGTGCAAAAATCAGTAATAAAAGAGTTCAGAAATTCTGTACCTTTATCTGATCTGATTTTTACTATGTTGACACCCTTTTCGTTTTGTAGTTTCTTTAGCAGCTCAGGTATCTTTGTTGTTGTCTCATTCTTCTTATATAAGAATACAACCCAGGTAAACTTGGAATAATCATCCATGATTACCAGAGTATATTTGCGTCCGCTGAGACTGACTGGTGTAACTGGTCCAAATAGATCCATATGGAGAAGTTGCAATACTCTGCTGGATGCTGGTCCAGGTATTCCATTGAATGAGGCTTTAACTTGTTTTCCCTTCTGACATGCGACACATGTCTGATCCTTAGAGAATACCTCATTCGGAAGTCCCTCAACCAAAGACATCCTTGCTATCTTGTTAAGAGTTTTAAAGTTCAGATGACTCATTCTTTTGTGCCAGAGCCAACTGCTACTTTTGGAACTCTTAACAATAAGTCATGCATTTCTTGGACAACTGTTCTAATCTACTGTATAAATCGTGCCTTTCCTTGAACCAGTTAGCAAGATTTGTTGAGTAGCTCGATTCCTTATCGTACACTGATCACTCGAGAACTCAACACTGAATCCGTTGTCGCAGAATTGTGATACTGATAACAGGTTATGCTTTAAACCTTCGACATACGAGACTCCAGTGACTTGTACATCATCATTCTCTAAGGTTCCGAATCCTTTGGTAAAACCAAAGTTATCATCGCCAAAGAGTACACGCGGGCCTTTTTGTTCTTTGTAAGAGCTAAGGAGATGTTTGCTTCCAACATGTGCCTTGAGCATCCACTATCGATGTACCAGATAGTTGCTTGTACACCTCCTTTGTTGGCCAAACCCACGCGAACCTGCAATCGAATCAAGCTTTAGGTACCCCTTTAGAATTGGGTCCTGAGGGGTTAGTGGTGGTTTTAGGGATCCATACAAACAGAGCACTTCTATTGTAATCAAATAGATCAGAAGGCCTGATCTGTCTCCCATAAACATCAACATAATCATACGTCTCTTTATATGCATTCTGATTGGTATGATTATTCGTGCGAGCCTTGAGTGAATCAGAAGACTTGGGATTTTTCCTACAGTTTGACTTCTTTTAACCCAGTGGGGCTCATGTACAGCAGCCCTAGGTCTCTGATTGTAAGGGTAGGTACGACTGCTACCATTAAAAGATTCATATCTTTTTGGCATAAATGGTCTGGGCAGTTTACCTTTAGCTTGCTTGTTAGGCAGCTGACCCTGATTGGATTTCAGATTAGATTTCCTTGTGACAGGTTGTCTCTTCTGATACCTAATCTGCTGATCAAGTTGAGGTTTCTTCAGAAGAACTGGGTTCTTCTGTTGGTTCCTCGGCTGATGCTTAATCAGTTGGGGTTTCTGTTCCCTTTCTGATTAGGCACTTGCCTTACTTGTTCAGCAGGTCTCTTCCCCTTATCAGATACATATTTTGCATTTTGTGTATCTATGTCAGAGACTCGTTTGATTACACCTTTTTGAAGTGAACCAGACGGGGCTTTTGAGGATGTAGAAGGGTTTTCATACCCAATTCCCTTCTTGTTAGTTGGCGTTCGAAAATAGGTGTTCATATCCGGAACAGTTTTTGAAGATTTCGTGAAAACCTCTATTTTCTTGCGTAAACTATCCTCAGTAGATTTCAGACTCTCATGTAGTCGAAAGAGTTCATCAAACTTAGCTTGTAAGATTTAGAAATCATCAGCTTGCTGTTTGTTGATTGCTAGCTGTTCCTTAATCTGCTTATCCTGATCAGAGGATTTAACTTTCAGAACTTTCAGTTCTTTAGTTACCTTCTGAGCAGTTTCAGCTGATTTCAGTTCAGCTGCTTTACTGACAGCGTTTTCTTTAACAAGTTGAGTAGTTTTTATCCTTAGCTTATCATTTTCAGCTTCCACTATTGTATAAGTGTCTACTGCGTTAGAGAGATCATCAAGCAATTGCTCAGAATAGAGCTGCAAGTCAATCTCTCCAGCAGGTGTGCTAATTATAGCTGGTGTGGAAATTGAAAGAGCAGAAGGTTTAAAGGTTACCTCAGATTGGTCTTCCTCCTTAGCCATCAGACAGATTTCATCATCTGAAGAAAATATCAGATCTTCATGGTCAAAGAAATCATCAGCATTGCTTATCAGACAGAAATCCTCTACTGATGAGTAGCCAGAATCCTTAGAAAGCAGATAGGAATCATCAATTCCTGATGTGTCAGCAACCATGGCTTTTCTGTCTCTATAACGTTGCTCTCTTCTGTTCCGTTTCTCTTCTCTTTCTCTTGGAGTCAGGTCTGGGTAGTCGGCGCTATAGTGACCTGGTTTCTCACAGTTGAAGCATGATCCACGATCCACGGAACTTCTTCTTCCAGGTGAGTCACTCCGTCTGTAGGATATGTCAGGTGACTTTCCTTTCTGATTGTAATCTGAACTTCTTCTCTCAGATCTGTTGTCTCTTCTCTCATCTGACTGATCATCTCTTTTCATATCTTCTCTGTGATCCCTTCGGTCATCAGATCTGGTCCTTTCTAGAGATCTGTCAGCTGGCCTCCTGTTTCTTCCTCTACTGTCTTGATAATCCCTGTAGAATCATCTGATACTTACCAAGTTGAATGTTAGATCTTTCAAGTTTCCTGGTAAGTAAAGCGATCTGTTCAGCTTGGCTTATTATGTTTCCAACAGGTTCAGTAGCCTTTGATCTCCTGCTGGTTGCTTTGAATGCAACTGATTTTGATGTGGAGGTTGTGGCTTTAGCAAGCGACTCGTCTTCTTCTTCTTGCCCTCTCTCGATCAGATCAAACTCATGGGCTTTAAGACTCAGGAACAAGCTGCTTGGCTTCATCTTGGCAATCCTTGATTACCGTGACTTTCATATCCCACTTCTTGGTGAGAGATCTCAAGATCTTGTAATTGATGTCTTTATCTGACATCTCTCGTCCAAGTTCTCATAGCTTGTTTACTGACATGGTGATTCTCCCATCGAGCTCATTGATGGTTTCATTTGGCAACATCTTAAGCTTCTCGAACTTCACCAGTTCAGCTTGCAATCTGCTGTCTTTGATCTGATCATTTCCTTCACACATCTCAGCAAGCGTATCCCACATCTGTTTAGCTATCTTAAGATACTTTATCTTTTCTTTGGTGATCTTATCCATGGTCTTCATGATTATATGGCTGGCTATTGTATCCAGTGTATACAGCTTTCTTTCTTCTGTATCCATCAAGGCAGGACTCTTTCGGACAAGGCTTCCAACTGCAAAATCTGGATCACCTCCAACAGCTGGGTTTTCGTGATAGATGATGATGGGTCCTCGTTCAATGACTTCCATCATTCTGCCGCGTATTGACCCCAGATGGTTGCAAACGAATGAGTTTTGAAAATTGTTTTTTTTTCAAGATCAGTTCAAGTGACCACAAATATTCTTCCTCAAGAACCGATGATACTCAAAGCCAGTGGTCTGTAGAACCACTGCTCTGATACCACTTGTAGGTCCCGAACGGGTTTCGTGAGGGCAGAAGTCTAGAGGGGAGGGGTGAATAAACTTCTGAAAACTTTTTCGTGCAGATCAGGTGTGATTGCAGTTTGCCTGATCAGAGTGCAAGTGAATCAGTTTGGACTGATATTCAATCTTACTGAGTGCTTGAGGGCAGATCAGTTTGATATCTGTCAGTTTAACTGATAGTGCGGAAGCTAGTTTGTACCCGTGTGAAAAACCAGTTTTATCAAATCAGATTCTCAAGTCAGTTTTCAATCGGCTGACTAAGTTGTCAACCTGATCAGATCAGTTGCTTGGTGCAGACTAATATTAACTCAGAGTATGTATGCAGTTTTAAGCTCAGTTGTGTGTAATAGTGTAAAGCAATAAAGAGCAAGTAAATGCACACAAGATTTTATAGTGGTTCAGACAATCGGTCCTATGTCCACTCTTCCCTATCACAAGGGGCACCAACTAAACCAACTTAACCGACTGGACTTAGTTTAATGTGTCAGTCCAACACCCAACAGATGTTTATCGAGTTCACACTCAACCGATCCCAAAAATCAGAACTAAAATCCCTAGTCTGAAATCTTGCAAAAACAAACTTAACCTAACTTTTGAGTTTGGGTAAAGATTTTGTTGTGGTTCCAACTGGAAATCTACCCTAGTGTTTATGTAGCCAAAAGCTAGAGGATGAGATTTCTATGCTAAGAACAATGGGATGAACACTTAAGAATAATCTTCAAATTTGTGTTCTTCGAGCGGAAATTCTGCTATAGCTTTTGCTTCTTGATAATTTGCGTTATTTCCGTTGTTCCACTATTTTTCACTCTTATCAGTTGTTCTTCACTTTGAAGAGCAATCCCATTTTATAGACCACGAAATCAAAGAGCCGTTGGAGAGCAATTTGAATTTCGGGCTATATTTGGTAGGTTTGTAGGATTTGATGTGACGTGCTTCGAATATCGGCGTGGCCGAAGGTATGATTAGCGCCGTTTATCTCCACAGCGTTGAATCCCGCATTGTCAGCTCTTTTTGTGCACGTGTCGCTCTCTCATTGGCTTCACGAGTACGGCACTTCAGTATTTGTCCTTTTGACGTTTGATATTCTTCTTGTAGAATATCCGTATGGTCTGGTGTACCATTTTGGTTGACGCCAGGTGTGAGCTTACCTGATCAGTCTACCTGATAGAGTCTTCTGATGCAGATTGTCTTAGCACAATTTGCAGACTCGGCTGATGTAGGTCTTCTGGTCTTCTGGTAGTCTTCTGATCTTTAGGTTACTCTGAATCTCAGTGTCTTCAGTGTCATACTGAGTCTTCAGGTTTCTCCGAGTCTTCAGGCTTATCTGCGTCTTCAGGTTTATCTGAGTCTTCAGGTTTATCTGAGTCTCAGTGTCTTCTGTCTTCACCTGATCATCTGACTTCTGACTTGTTTTAGTCTTCTGATCATCTGACCTTATCTGGTCATCTGATAAATTTGACCTGACCTATACATATTGAGTTCCTCCTCAATATGTGACCTATCTTTTACATCAGCTAACAGATCTGACTGGTCCTATTAGAACCTGTTTTGGAACTTCCATCAAAACTAAATACAAATTTCCCAACACAACATCTGGAACAACATCCGAGCAACATCAACAAACTTCCTCAGCTAGTACCCCATTTAAGAATGCACTCTTTACATCCATCTGATACACAATAAACCCTCTTTGGGCAACATATGCCAGAAATAGCTGAATGGCTTCCAGGCGAGAGACTGGTGCAAAGGTCTCATCATAATCAATTCCTTCTGATTGTGAATACCCCTTAGCAACAAGTCTTGCCTTATTTCTGGTTATGACATTGTTCTCATCTCTCTTGTTCTTGAATACCCACTTGGTGCCTATTACATCTTGATGAATTGGTCTGTCTACCAGTTTCCAAACTTGATTTCTCTCAAATTGCTCTAATTCTTCTTGCATGGATAGAATCCAACTAGCATCTTGTAGAGCTTCTTCTAGAGTGGTTGGTTCCTTCAAAGACAGATAGCAATAATACATGGCACTTTCACCAACCTGATGTCTAGTTTGGACTCGGGCATTCGGATTGCCAATTATCAGATCAGTCGGATGGTCATTTAACCAAGTCCTTCTTTTCTGATGTATATCAGTTTGGATATTATCATCCTCATCTAATATTGAGTCACTAGTGGTTGGGAGTGGTGTAGTAATAGGATCCACTTGACATGGACAAGTCTCAGCTTATGTTGGAATCATCACATGCTGATGTCTGTCCGTAGGAACATCAGGTGTTCCCACTGAACCAAATGGTTCAGTTGATACTGTCTCAGCTGTACCAGCTTCTTCATTGACAGTTGTACGTACCTTTGGGTCTGATTGACCTGGTGAATTAGTAAGATCAAGTTTTGGAACATATAATGTTACGTGATCTGATCCCTTTTCTTTGATACTTAACTGATCCATTTTCTGTGCATAAGGTACCGGTTGTTCTGGTACTGCTTATTCTGAGGCAGATTTCTCTTGTTTAGAAGATGTCTCATCAAAGACCACATGAGGTGTTTCTTCTACAACTAGGGTTCGCCTGTTGAATACCCTAAAAGCCTTGCTGGTTGAGGAATATCCTAAGAAAATACCCTCATCTGACTTGGCTTCAAAGGTTTTCAACTGACTTTTCCCATTGTTGTGTATGAAACACTTGCACCCAAAAATATGGAAGTAAGAAACACGAGGTTTTCTGCCCTTCCACAGTTCATAAGGTGTTTTAAAGTGTATCTTAGTCAGAGAACATCTGTTCTGAGTGTGGCATGCTGTGTTGATAACTTCTGCCCAGAAACGGTTTGGAGTTGCATGTTTAGCTAACATTGTGCGAGGAGCTTCTTTGAGTATTCTGTTTCTCCGTTCTGCTACTCCATTCTGCTGTGGTGTTCTTGCAGCTGATGTTTCATGCTGTATTCCAAACTTAGTGCAAAAGTCAGTAATAAAGGAGTTCAGAAATTATGTAACTTTATCGGATCTGATTTTTACAATACTGACGCCCTTCTCATTTTGCAATTTCTTGAGCAGCTCAGGTATCTTTGTTGTAGTCTCATTCTTCTTATACAAGAATACAACCCAGGTAAACTTGGAATAATCATCCACGATTACCAGAGTGTATTTGCGTCCGCTGAGACTGAGTGGTGTAACTGGTCCAAACAAATCCATATGGAGTAGTTGTAATACTCTGCTGGATGCTGGTCCTGGGTCCCCTTGAATGAGGCTTTAACATGTTTTCCCTTCTGACATGTGGCACATGTCTGATCCTTAGAGAATACCTCATTCGGGAGACCCTCAACCAGGGACATTTTTTCTATCTTGTTAAGAGTTTTAAAATTCAGATGACTCATTCTCTTGTGTCTGAGCCAACTGCTGCTTTTGGAACTCTTAACAATCAGGCATGCATTTCTTGGACAATTGTTCCAGTCAGCAGTGTAGATCGTTCCTTTTCTTGAACCAGTTAACAAAATCTGTTGAGTAGCTCGATTCTTGATAGTGCACTAATCAGTCGAGAACTCAACACTAAATTCGTTGTCGCAGAATTTTGAAACCGATAACAGGTTGTGCTTCAAACCATCGACATACGAGAATCCCGTAACCTGTACATCATCATTCTCTAAGGTTCTGAATCTTCTGGTAAAACCAAAGTTATCATCACCAAAGAGTACACGTGGGCCTTCTTGTTCTGTGTATGAGCTGAGGAGATGTTTGTTTCCAGTCATGTGCCTAGAGCATCCACTATCAATGTACCAGACAGTTGCTTGTACACCTCCTTTATTGGCCAAACCCACGCAAACCTGCAATCAGATCAGACTTTAGGTACCCCTGTAGGATTGGGTCCTGAGGGGTTAGTGTTACCTTTCGGGGTCCAAACAAACAGGGCACTTTTATGGTAATCATTAAGATCAGAAGGCCTTATTTATCTCCCATAAATATCTACATAATCATACATTTCTTCATGTGCTTTCTGATCAGTATGATTATGAGTGTGAACCTTGGATGAATTAGAAGACTTGGGATTTTTCTGATTGGTTTGTCTTCTTTTAATCTAGTGTGGTTCAGGTGCAGATGTCCTGGATTTCTGGTTGAAGGGATAGGTACGACTGCTACCATCAAAAGATTCATATCTCTTTTGCACAAATGGTGTCTGCAGTTTACCTTGTTGGGAAATTTGTATTTAGTTTTGATGGAAGTTCCAAAACAGGTTGTAATAGGACCAGTCAGATCTGTTAGCTGACTGATGACTTAGAATCAGATTAAGATGACCAGCTGAAATGTATAGATAGCTGATGTAAAAGATAGGTCACATATTGAGGGGGAACTCAATATGTATAGGTCAGGTCAAATTATCAGATGACCAGATAAGGTCAGATGATCAGAAGACTAAAAAAGTCAGAAGACAAGAAGAAGTCAGATGATCAGGTGAAAACTGAAGACACTGAGACTCAGAGAAACCTGAAGACTCAGTAAGAAACCTGAAGGCTCAGTATGTCACTGAAGGCACTGAGAATCAGAGAAACCTGAAGACTCAGTATGTCACTAAAGACACTGAGACTCAGAAAAACCTGAAGATCAGAAGACTACCAGAAGTTCAAGATCCAGACCAGAAGACCAGAACACCTACATCAACCGAGTCTGCAAATTGTTCTAAGACAATCTGCATCAAAAGACTCTATCAGGTAGACTGATCAGTTATCTGATCAGGTCAGCTCACACCTGGTGTTAACCAAAATGTTACACCAGATCATACAAATCTTCTACAAGAAGAATGTCAAACTTTAGTTGGTAGAACAAACACTGAAGTGTTGTACTTGTGAAGCCAATGAGAGAGCGACACGTGCGCAAAAAGGGCTGACAATGCGGGATTCGACACTGCAGAGTCAAACGGCTATAAAAGACAACTATTCATGCTTTCGCCCATGCCGTTATTGGAAGCATGTCACATTAAATCCTACAAACCTACCAAATATAGCCGAAAATTCAAATTGCTCTCCAACGGCTCTTTGATTTCGTGGTCTATAAATATGGGATTCTCTTCAAAGTGAAGACACGGACATTATTAAGAAGCTCAAACTATAGCAAAATTTCCGCACGAAGAACACAAATTTGAAGAATATTTCTAAGTGTTCATCCCATTGTTCTTAGCATAGAAATCTCATCCTCTAGCTTTTGGCTACATAAACACTAGGATAGATCTCCAGTTGGAACAACAACAAATCTTTACCCAAACCCAAAAGTTAGGTTAGGTTTGTTTTGCAAGATTTCAGACTAGGGTTTCTAGTTCTGATTTCTGGGATCGGTTGAGTGTGAACTCGATAAACATCTGTTGGGTGTTGAACTAACACATTAAACTAAGTCCAGTCGGTTAAGTCGGTTTAGTTGGTGCCCCTTGTGATAGGGAAGAGTGGACGTAGGACTGATTGTCTGAACCACTATAAAAATCTTGTGTGCATTTACTTGCTCTTTACTGCTCTACACTATTGCACACAACCAGGTTTAAAACTGCATACATATTCTGAGTTAATATCAGTCTGCACCAAGCAACTGATCTGATCAGCTTGACAGTTTAGTCAGCTGATTGAAAACTGACTTGAGAATCTGATTTGATAAAACTGGTTTTTCACACGATTATTAACTAGCTTCCGCACAATCAGTTAAACTGACAGATACCCAACTGATCTGCCCTCAGGAGCTCAGTAAGTTGAATATCAGTCCAAACAGATTCATTTTCACTCTGATCAGGCGAACTGCAATCACACCTGATCTGCACGAAAAAGTTTTCACAAGTCTATTCACCCCTCCCCTCTAGACTTCTGCCCTCACGAAACCCATTTGGGACCTACAAGTGGTATCAGAGCAGTGGTTCTACAGACCACTGGCTTTGAGTATCATCAATTCTTGAGGAAGAACCTTTATGGTCACTTGAACTGATCTTGAAAAACCATTTTCAAAACTCATTCATTTTCAAACTCACGATCAGCATGGATAATACTTCGGGTATGTATCACGATTTGCATAAATTTTCCATTGATGAGTATGCAGACTGGACAATATACATAGGCAACCATCTGGGATCAGTAAGCGGCAGAATGATGGAAGTTATTGAATGAGGAACCATCATCATCTATCATGACAACCCAGCTATTGGAGGTGATCCAGATTTTGCAGTTGGAAGTCTTGTCAGAAAGAGTCATGCCCTGATGGATGCTGAAGAGAGAAAGCTGTACACTCTAGATACAATAGCCAGGCACATAATCATGAAGACCATGGATAAGATAACCAAAGAAAAGATAAAGTATCTCAAGACAGCCAAACAGATGTGGGATACGCTTGCTGAGATGTGTGAAGGAAATGATCCGATTAAAGATAGCAGACTGCAAGTTGAACTGGTGAAATTCGAGAAACTTAAGATGCTGCCAAATGAAACCATTAATGAGCTCGATGGAAGAATCACCATATCAGTCAACAAGCTACGGGACTTGAAAGTCACTGTAATCAAGGGTTGTCAAGATTTGCCAAGATGAAGCCAAGCAACCTGTTCCTGAGTCTTAAAGCCCATGAGTTCGATCTGATCGAAGAGGGCAAGAAGAAGAAGACGGGTCGCCTGCTGAAGCCACACCTGCCACATCAAAATCAGTTGCATTCAAAGCAGCCAGCAGCAAATCAAAGTCTACTGAACCTGTTGGAAATATCATAAGACAAGCTGAACAGATTGCTTTGCTAACCAGAAAACTTGAAAAATCTAACATTCAACTTGGTAAGAATCGCAGATTTTACAGGGATTATCAAAACAACAGAGGAAGAGATAGGAGGCCAGCTGACAAATCTCCAGAAAGGACCAGATCTGATGACCGAAGAGATGATCACAGAAGGGATCACAAAGAAGATAAGAAAAGAGATGATCGGTCTGATGAAAGAAGAGACAACAGATCTGAGAGAAGAAGTTCTGATTACAATCAGACAGGTAAGTCACCTGATAGATTCTATAGACGGAATAACTCACCTAGCAGAAGAAGTTCCGTGGATCGTGGAACATGTTTCAACTGTGAGAAACCAGGTCATTACAGCACAGATTGCCCAGACCTGACTCCAAGAGAAAGAGAAGAGAAGCGGAACAGAAGAGAGCAACGCTATAGAGACAGGAAAGCCATGGTTGCTGATACATCAGGAATCGATGATTCTTATCTGCCTTCTGAGGATTCTGGCTACTCATCAGTAGAGGATTTTTGTCTGATAAGCAATGTTGATGATTTCTAAGACCACGATGATCTGATATTCTCTTCTGATGATGAAATCTGTCTGATGGCTAAGGAGGAAGACCAATCTGAGGTAACCTCTAAACCTTCTGCTCTTTCAGTTTCCACACCAGCTATAATTAGCACACCTGCTGGAGAGATTGACTTGCAGCTCTATTCTGAGCAATTGCTTGATGATCTCTCTAACGCAGTAGACACTTATACAATAGTGGAAGCTGAAAACGATAAGCTAAGGATAAAAAATACTAAGCTTGTTAAGGAGAATGATGCCAGTAAAGCAGCTGAACTGAAATCAGCTGAAGCTGCTCAGAAGGTAACTGAAAAACTGAAAGTTCTGAAAGTTAAATCTTCTGATCAGGAGAAGCAGATTAAGGAACAACTAGCAATCAATAAACAGCAAGCTGATGATTTTAAAATCTTACAAGCTAAGTTTGATGAACTCTTTCGACTACATGAGAGTCTGAAATCTACTGAGGATAGTTTACGTAAGAAAATAGAGGTTTTCACGAAATCTTCAAAAACTGTTCAGGATATGAACAACTATTTTCGAACGCCAACTAATAAGAAGGGAATTGGGTATGAAAACCCTTCTACATCCTCAAAAGCCCCGTCTGGTTTACTTCAAAAAGGTGTAATCAAACGAGTTTCTGATATAGATACACATAAAGCAAAATATGTATCTGATAAGGGAAAGAGACCTGCTGAACAAATAAGGCAAGTGCCAAATCAGAAAGGTAACAGAATTGGAACCCAACTGATTAAGTATCAGCCGAGGAATCAACAGAAGAACCCAGTTCTTCTGAAGAGACCTTAACCTGATCAGCAGATTAGGTATCAGAAAAAACAACCTATCAAAGGGAAATCTAATCTGAAACCTAATCAGGGTCAAGTGCCTAACAAGCAAGCTAAAGGTAAACTGCCAAGACCATTTATGCCAAAAAGATATGAATCTTTTAATGGTAGCAGTCGTACCTACCCTTACAATCAGAAACCTAGGGTTGCTGCACCTGAGCCCCACTGGGTTAAAAGAAGACAAACTGTAAGGAAAAATCCCAAGTCTTCTGATTCACTCAAGGCTCGCACAAATAATCATACTAATCAGAATACATATGAAGAGATGTATGATTATGTCGATGTTTATGGGAGACAAATCAGGCCTTCTGATCTATCTGATTACAATAGAAGTGCCCTGTTTGTATGGATCCCTAAAACAACCTCTAACCCCTCAGGACCCAATCCTAAAGGGGTACCTAAAGCCTGACTTGATTGCAGGTTCGCGTGGGTTTGGCCAACAAAGGAGGTGTACAAGCAACTATCTGGTACATCGATAGTGGATGCTCAAGGCACATGACTGGAAGCAAACATCTCCTTAGCTCTTACAAAGAGCAAGAAGGCCCACGTGTACTCTTTGGTGATGATAACTTTGGTTTTACCATAGGATTCAGAACCTTAGAGAATGATGATGTACAGGTTACTGGAGTCTCGTATGTCGAAGGTTTAAAGCATAACCTGTTATCAGTTTCACAATTCTACGACAACGGATTCAGTGTTGAGTTCTCGAGTGGTCAGTGTACTATAAGGAATCGAGCTACTCAACAAATCTTGCTAACTGGTTCAAGGAAAGGCACGATTTATACAGCAGATTGGAGCAGTTGTCCAAGAAATGTCTGCATGATTGTTAAGAGTTCCAAAATTAGCAGTTGGATCTGGCACAAAAGAATGAGTCATCTGAACTTTAAAACTCTTAACAAGATAGCAAGGATGTCTTTGGTTGAGGGACTTCCAAATGAGGTATTCTCTAAGGATCAGACATGTGCCGCATGTCAGAAGGGAAAACAGGTTAAAGCCTCATTCAAGGGAATACCTGGACCAGCATCCAGTAGAGTATTGCAACTGCTCCATATGGATTTATTTGGACCAGTTACACCAGTCAGTCTCAGCGGACGCAAATATACTCTGGTAATCGTGGATGATTATTTGAAAGTTTACCTGGGTTGTATTCTTGTATAAGAAGAATGAGACAACAGCAAAGATACCTGAGCTGCTCAAGAAACTACAAAACGAAAAGGGTGTCAGTATAGTGAAAATCAGATCAGATAAAGGTACATAATTTCTGAACTCTTTTATTACTGATTTTTGCACTAAGTTTGGTATACAGCATGAGACATCAGCTGCAAGAACGCCACAACAGAATGGTGTAGCAGAACGGAGAAACAGAACACTCAAGGAAGCTGCTCGCACTATGTTAGCTGAACATGCAATACCAAGCCGTTTCTGGGCAGAAGCCATCAATACTGCATGTCACACTCAGAACAGATGTTCTCTGACTAAGGCTCACTACAAAACACCCTATGAACTGTGGAAGGGCATAAAACCTCGTGTTTCTTACTTCCATATTTTTGGGTGCAAGTATTTCATACACAACAATGGGAAGAGTCAGTTGAAGACTTTTGAGGCCAAATCAGATGAGGGTATATTCTTAGGATATTCCTCATCTAGCAAGGCTTTCAGGGTTTACAACAGGAGAACCCTAATTGTGGAAGAAACACCTCATGTGGTCTTTGATGAGACATCTTCTGAACAAGAGAAAGCTGCCTCAGAACAAGCAGTACCAGATCAACCGGTACCTGATGCACAGAAAATGGATCAGCTAAGTATCAAGGAGAAATAATCAGAACACGTAACAGTGTATATTCCAGAACTTGATCTTGCTGATTCACCAGGTCAATCAGACTCTAAGGTACGTACAACTGTCAATGAAGAAGCTGGCACAGCTGAGACAGTATCAACTGAACCATCTGGTTCAGGGGGAACACCTGAAGTTCCTACGGACAGACATCAGCACATGATGAGTCCAACATCATCTGAGACATGTCCATATCAAGTGAATCATAATTCTGCACCACTCCCAATCACTAGTAATGAACTACTATCAGAAGAGGATGATGTTCTCCAAACAGATGCAAATCAGAAAAGAAGGACCTGGATAACCAGTCATCCAACTGATCTGATCATCGGAGACCCATCTGATAGAGTCAAAACTAGACATCAGATTGGTGAAAGTGCCATGTATTGTTGTTATCTGTCTTTGAAGGAACCAACTGAAGTAGACGAAGCTCTACAAGATGCAAGCTGGATTCTAGCCATGCAAGAAGAACTGGAACAGTTTGAAAGGAATCAGGTTTGGAAGTGGACAAACCAACTCATCAAGATGTGATTGGCACAAAGTGGGTATTCAAGAACAAGAGAGATGAGAATAATGTCATAACCAGAAATAAGGCAAGACTTGTTGCTAAGGGATATTCACAATCAGAAGGAATTGATTATGATGAGACCTTTGCACCAGTCGCTCGCCTAGAAGCCATTCGGCTATTTTTAGCATATGCTGCCCACAGAGGGTTTATTGTGTATCAGATGGATGTAAAGAGTGCATTCTTAAACGGGGTACTAGCTGAGGAAGTTTATGTTGAACAACCTCCAGGCTTTGAAAAGGGCGACCAGGTGTACCGTTTAAGAAAAGCTCTTTATGGCCTGAAACAAGCTCCTCGAGCTTGGTATGATACACTATCTCAGTTCTTGATAGACAGTTGTTTCACTAAAGGAATAGTGACAGACCCTTATTCAGAATAGAAGATGGAGAAGATATTCTGATGGTTCAGATTTATGTGGACGACATCATCTTCGGATCTCCCAACAAGAGTTTATGTGAAAAATTCAGCAAACTGATGCAAGGGAAGTTCGAGATGTCCATGATGGGTCAGATGAATTACTTTCTGGGTTTACAAGTTAAGCAAAGTACAGAAGGGATATTCATCTGTCAGGTGAAGTACACTAGGAATTTATTGGCTAAGTTTGGAGTTCAAAACTATAAGGAAGCCAGAATTCCTATGATTACTGGATTCAAGATGGATCCAGATGAGGACGGCCAGAAAACTAATCAGAAAGAATATAGGGCTCTCATTGGATCTTTACTATACCTGACTGCCAGCAGACCAGATATCACTTTTGCAGTAGGTGTATGTGCCAGATTTCAGGCAAATCCAATGCAAAGCACCTGGAAGACGCTAAGCGGATTCTTAAGTATCTGAAGGGGACAGTAAACCTTGGTTTATTTTACCCATCAGATGATAATCTAGAGCTTAGTGGGTATTCTGATTCTGATTACGGAGGTTGCAGAATTGACAGGAAGTCAACCTCAGGTACATGTCGGTTTTAGGTAGTTAAACTGATCTCTTGGTTTTCAAAGAAGCAGACATCGATTCAAGTACATCTACTATCAAGCGTAATATATGGCTACAGAAGTTTGTTGTTCCTAAACCGCTTCGCTAAGTCGGCGGTGAGGATTAACAATATTGTAGCTAAGAACGTACCTATATTCTGTGACAGTAATAGTGTTATTGCAATCACTCAGAATCCTGTTCTATATACAAGATGCAAGCATGTGGATGTCAGACATCATTTTATAAGAGATCATATTGAAAAGAAGAATATCAGAATGGAAAAGATCCATACTGATAAACAAAAAGCTGATATTTTAACCAAGCCACAAGCTGAGTGAGATCAGATTCAGAGAATTATGCAATGAGCTAGGGCTTCTGGATCTCGGAGAAAGTGCACCAAAAATGTTTGGTGGACTGGTCTCCAGAACCAGTTGGTTAAGAGACTAACCAGGTTAAGAAGAATCAGTTGAGTTAGGAATCTCAACTGATCAGAAGATCAGACAAGGAACTGATCAGAAGTTCAGACAAGGACTCTCAACTGATCAGAAGATCAGACAAGGAACTGATCAGTTTAAGATGTATCAAATTAAGGAGGAACTGATCAGATTTGAAGGGTATACTTTATAAGTCGATTAAGCTATGTTCAACAAGCAAGTTGTATAAGTTTAAGGCTACAAATCGCATAAGTAAGTAGAAGCAACACAACAATGAAATAATAGAACTTTTCATTGATAAGGACCCAGAGGTCAGATTTACATTACAAGTTACAAGTACAAAAGGACCCGGAGGTCAGTACATAAACCTTAAACCCTAAGCCTAACCTTAGAAATGGGGGGAGATAGGCTTTAAAGATTTTAGAGCCTGATGCTCTCTTTTTCCCCCAACCCTAAAAGGGGTGTGAGAGGCTTTGAAATAATCCTAAGCCACCCTCAGAGCTTCGGAGTGAGGAGCGAGAGCGGCCTTGAAGGATTTCTAAGCCAGGACCCCTAGACCTAAAATCAATGGGCTCTCCAGCTGTTAAATGGGACAAAAGTGCCAAAGATGCAATCAAAAGACCATCTGGCCACTAGTGTCGCATGCAAATATTGAGTTTGATATACGATGATCAGCTATTAACTGATCTAGACCGTATACCAAACCCAAGTTTTGTATAAGACTGGGTCTGTTGATGCTAATTTCGTCATCTCGATAGGCACACAAGGTGCATACGGTTAGGAGAAGTGCCTTCTCATTTGTTATAGCAGATCCGCCGCCTCAGTGGTAGAGAAGCTTGGCAATAATTGTATGTGTAATCTTCAATGACGACTAAAGCAGTAATAAGGGACACACATGGTTGATTTGAAAAGTTGAAATCATTTGAGAAGGGTTAAAGGTTTTTGCCGGAAGTTTCACCTGAAATAAGGGTTCATCGGAAAACATGGAGTATAAGCTAAATATGAATGGTTTATGTTGTGTTGTTTGCCTAAAACCCCAGATCTATTTATAGAAGAAAAGCAGGGGTATAGGTGCAAATTCTTTTTCTCAAGACCCTTAGGAGAAATTTGCACCACAAGGACAGCGCGTAAGAAACACGCGACTGATGGTTGGATGAGTTGACGGTGTGAGATATCACGACGTATCCATACCATTATTACGGAGTGTCAAATTACGCCAATTTGGGGAATCGAGGTGACTTTTTGACTCCCCGAAGTAAAAGCTTTGGCAGGAGTATGACACAAATCCCTAGGAAACGTGGCCTGAATAGAAGAAGACTGAAGTTTTAAACAGCTGAACATCAGAATGGCCTGATCGAGAAATCTGAAATCCTGTGTTCTGAAGTACTGAATTGCTGAATGTTGAAGAAGATCAGATAAGTATCAGATTGGTTCAAACAGGAATCTGATCAGATGAGTGGAATATTGTTGGGAAATACTAAGGGATAGGTTACCATCAGTAAGGTCAACAATAATCAAGCCAACCAGATCAGATCACAGTGGTAACTGATTGATTACAATATTAATCAGTCAGATACATTTCTTATTCTTCTCCTTCTGATCATCTTATATGCCTTATTTAAATAAATTGGCTTTTACTACTGTTCTCTATACTTTGTGACGAATGCACTGCAAAACATTAAATGCGGACATGGGAATATGTACTTAATGCGTTTTATTGCGAGTTTTCGCATTCAAAATACGAGAAGACTACTTTTCTCAACAGTGCGATTAAAACACTTTACGGCCGACTAATCTCTGCCATTGATTTCAAAACACAGACACTTGAGTACTTATGGGAAGTTGTGCAAAGAGGTTTCCCTCGCATAATATAAACCCAAATATTTCTCCGAAAACCTCTTTCCACTCCTTCTTCTTCTCAGTTTCTTAAAAGATCAATCTCTCAAAATCTTCAGAAATTATTTTCCAAAATTGATTGATTCTATTTTCACGTTTATTCAAACCTACGAATCAATATTTGGTAATTTTCTTTTAAGTACTGCATAAATTCACTCATAGTGGTTATTAGGTTTACAAATCGTGCTGCTGTGTGTCTGTAATTTATATCTGCACTGATCTATTATATGCTTATTTGCTTAATTCATGTTTAGGTTGCTGGTTTGACTGAGTTTATTGAAATAGTTTACTCAAACTAATATCAGTTTGCATATCATACAGAAATGGCACATCTTATTGCACGAAAGGGCCAAGGTAAAAAGGTCTGCAATTTTGCATCAATGAAGAAGGATATCATTGATGAGAAATATGTGGAATTTTTGGTCACCTAAGATCCTGAATAGTTGGAAATTCTGGAGTGCCTGCGAGCGTGTGGTCTTGAACAATACTGCCATAGACATCAGAGCGTAGTCCACACTCATGAAGCCCTAGAATTTCTGCATAATCTACAGAAGGGCGAGGACATTGATACTGATTTGATTTCTTCCGTTGGAGGATTGGAAGTAAGAGTCATGAATGATGATCTTCAGAGAATCTTTGGTCTCACTCGAGGAAGCATCAATCCAGAAACCTTCACAACTGATGTAGGAGAGAAGGTTTTTCTTGAAGCCGAGCTGTTGAGGCCAGCAAATAAGGATAATACACTGAATGTCAAAGCTCCTTACCTGAAGAGGAAATATCGCCTTCTCTTTGAGATCGTGCAGAAGGTGATTCTGTGCTCAACCTACAGTCTTGATGCTGTCACCTCTTATAAAATCAGTGTCATGACTGCAATCATCAAGAAAGCATCTGATATGGATTGGTTGGGTATGTTCAAGTCAAGACTGCGGAAAGACTCAGGGAAGTTCGATCTGAACGAGAGAAATGAAGTATACTTATCCTCCAAATGCTCTTTCATACACAAAGTCTCAATTATTCTATCAGACAAGCTGCCAAATAATTATGAATGGAATGAGAATGGTACGAAGGTGTATCAAGCAATGCACAAGGCTATCTTGGGCAAGAATGAGTCTCTGCCTGGCCAGTCTGATGAGGATCCTACTCCCTATGTGCCCAAACCAAAGGGAGAAAAGAAGGGAAAAGAAAAGGCAACTGCATCTTCGATACAATCAGAAGCGCAGAGAATGGCCATCCCAGAGAAGAGGTTGAACAGAAAGGACCTGGCCAAGAAACCAGCTGCTCAACAGAAACGTCAGAAGAGAATTACTTCTCCTCTAAAGACTGCTCCTAGTCCTGCTCAGCAAGTTCACATAACGGAGGATCTGATTCAGGTTGAATCAGCAGAGGAGATTGCAGTCAGTTCTGAGCACACTGCAAGTGGAGTTAGGGACGAGCATATGCTCGAAGGAGAAGGAGAGAGAATTGTTGAAGGAACTGAAGTGGAGCACTCTGAGGGAGAATCACCATCTGATTCTCTGCCTCTCAACAAAATCTTCCAGAAAGAAAGATCACCTACACCCACTTCCAAATCACCATCACCCTCTCCTCAAAAATCATTATCACCACCACCTTCTCCCCACAAAACATTCTCACCCTCACCCTCACCAGTCAGACCATCTCATTCACCCAAATCTCCCATTCCCCCAACCATTGAATCTGTTCAGGAAACTGAACCCCCTCAACCAGTGATAAACGAACCTGAACCTCAACAACCTACAGCCAGTGAATCACATATATCCCCACCTCACCCCCAATCTCCATAAAAGATTCCAGAACCTGAGAGATCTGACAAACGTATGTCCATCTCTCACAATCCTTTCAACACCAGAACCGTGCTTGCTTCACCTGATTCAGAAAGCCCTATTATAAGAATTATGAAGCAACAAATCAAGGAGTATCTGCTGGACCTGTGCCCTGAGTTGGATCAACACCCTGGCATCCAGCACCAGATAGAAGAGATTATGTTCTGGAGAGATATCAGATTGAAGAGCATCGAGGAGTTTCTGATCCTCATGAAATCTCTGGGCCCTGACTTTTTTGTAGATCTGGAGATGAAGTGTTTGGAGAATGCTGGGATTAATAGTGCTGTTGAGTTGGCCTCTGAAGATGATATCAGATGGTTAATTCATGATAGGTTTGGGATTGCTGAAAATAAGGAGGAGACTGTACAACCTCCGTCTCATACAAATCTTGAGGGAGCTGCCGATGAACCAAGAGTGGGTGCTGCAGATGAGACCCAGCTTGGCAAGGCATCAACATCTGACCAGACTGCTATGCTGAGCTCCGATACCCTAGATCTCAGTTCTGAGAAAATTCAGGATGGGGTAAAGGCTGCCATTGAAGAGAAATTCACAGCTCTCACAACAGATCTGATGAAGCGTTTTGAAGAAGAGCAAACGAATCTGGTTGACAAAGAATGGAATCTCACAGTTGAGAAGCTCACACAGATGCATAATGTCATCCTTTCTGATGTGATGCAACTGGTTAATCCTCTTGCTAAGAAGCTCACTCTCCAGTCTGATAAACTCAAAATTCAGACGGACATGCTCAATGAAACACAGATTCTACTGGAAAGTGTCAGGGCATCCCTGGAGAAGACTGACAACCACATGGATATGGGTTGGAAGCATTTTGTGGTTTCTACAGAATGTGCAAGGAAGGATATTGAATTTGCTCTTAGAATATTTCTAGCTCCCGCACCTTCTGCAACCGCTTAGATCACTCCTCTTGCTGTTGAGGAACTCAGGGAGGAAATGACAAGGCAGTTTAATGCTCTGAATCACAGGTTGTCCAAACTTTTTGATGAAACCAAAAAGGGGGGAGGACAAGAGAAAGAAGAAAAACAGACACAGATGGTAACCATTGCGTCTTTACCAGAAACCATTGTATCTGACTTGCCTGAAGTCACTCCATCTAATGATCTTGTTACTCCACCTGATGTTGATGAACTAAAAGAGACTTTGGAGCAACATAGCAAAGAGCTCAAGGATCAAAGGAAGGAGATCACTGAGCAGAAGATTGCTCTTTCTGATGTTACTGCCAGAGTGGATAGGATTGAAGACTTCTCTTCTTCTGTACAGCAAAGGATGGATTCTGATAATCAGGCCAAGAGCCTTGAACTTGCGAAGAAACTTGCAGAAGAAGATGAACCTGAGCAGACTCTGAAGAGAAAGAAAGGTAAGGGCAAGATGACAAAATCTGTTGCTGAAGTTCAGAGACAAGGGCAAATATCCTCTACCAAGAGCCAGATGTCCCCTGAACAAATTCAAGAGCAAAACAGACTGGGAGTCAGAGAAGCTGTCATTAAGAAGCAGAAGTTGGCAGAAGCTAAGGGACTAAACATCACATACATTCGAAGGAAGAGAAAGAAGGAAGCTACAGCAGAGGATATTGCTTGGGAAGAGAAAGCCTTTCTGGCACCAGTTAAAAACATCCTCTGTGCCCGGCTAGATCTGCTTCCAGAATGGGATCAGATCAGAGCAGAATGGTTGTGTGACATGTACATCCTTGAGATAATTCCGATTCATCAAGACCAGGCTGAAAATGATGATGAATTCCGGAATTGGTTAGAAACGAAGTACCCAAACTTCTACCAGATTGTGATGAAGGAAGGGAAGATCATGACATTGATACCTGAAGCTCCTCCCTTCGAACAACTTCTTCCACCTATGCGTCCAGAAAACAAGCTCGATACTCTCAAATTCAAGGATGATTACTATGGATTTGCCGATAAAGGAGGGATTCATAGAAGAGAAGATCTGGACAAGCTGATGCAAAGGATGTACAAGATGTTTGGTATTCCCAAAGAACTTCAAAAGTTCAAGTACTTCTGAAGAAGACAACTTGGAATCAGATGATAGATACATTTTATGTAATCTGTAATGCTCACACCTATCTGAATAAAATATTCTATCTTTCTGATTCTAAGACAACATCTCATTGTCTTCTGAAGTGTGCACTGTTTTACATTATCTGCATTTCTATTTATGTTATATGTTTTTCTGATTAAGTGTTTTGGTTCCATCAAAAAGGGGGAAATTGTTGGGAAATTTGTATTTAGTTTTGATGGAAGTTCCAAAACAGGTTGTAATAGGATCAGTCAGATCTGTTAGCTGACTAGTGATTTAGAATCAGATTAAGATGACCAGCTGAAATGTATAGATAGCTGATGTAAAAGATAGGTCACATATTGAGGGGGAACTCAATATGTATAGGTCATGTCAAATTATCAGATGACCAGATAAGGTCAGATGATCAGAAGACTAAACAAGTCAAAAGACAAGAAGAAGTCAGATGATCAGGTGAAAACTGAAGTCACTGAGACTCAGAGAAACCTGAAGACTCAGTAAGAAACCTGAAGACTCAGTAAGAAACCTGAAGGCTCAGTATGTCACTGAAGGCACTGAGACTCAAAGAAACCTGAAGACTCAGTATGTCACTGAAGACACTGAGACTCGGAGAAACCTGAAGATCAGAAGACTACACTACTACACATTTGAGCTTGCACAGCTGCACTTGGACAACGCTTTTTCAAACAGCTCTCCAAGCTATAGCTTGGAGAGCGGTTCTAATAAAAAAAAGAATAGATAGCGGTTTTCAACCGCTGTCCAAGTATAACACTTAGACAGCGGTTGACAACCGTTGTGCAAGGCGTTAGACAGCGGTTTGGAATCGCTGTCTAAGGTAAGAGTTTGGACAGCGGTTCCAAACCGCTGTCCAAGCGTTCTGCAAATATTTGTATTAAGCCAAATCGCGAACCAGAGTATATACTTCAATTTTTCCCCAAATTAAATCAAGCTAGCGTCTCCTTCCTTTACCATAATCGAACTCCGTCGCTCATCCTCCCATTCCACCGCCGTCGTCGTCTTCCCATTACCTCCTTCCCATTCCCCAAATCGCGAACCATGCCCTAGCCTCCTCCTCCCTCTTCCCCAAATCGAACCAGAAGCCCTAGCCGTCGTCTTCCCGCCGTCGTCTTTCTCATTCTCCCGCTGCGTCATCAGGTAAGAGCCCTAATTTATTTCATAACTTGGTGTTTGATAGTATTAACGTAGAAGTTGAGGTTGAGGTTGGTGTTTGATACAAACTACTAGCATAGTATATATTAACGTACGTATAACATATATATAACTTGGTGTTTGATAGCATAACTTTTCTATGACGTATAGCATAACTTTCACAGTGTACTTGTAATTAATTCGAAATAATATGCTTGATAAATGAACAATTAATTGTAAATGAACAATTGATGCACTCAAGGTGTTTGATAATATGCTTGTGTGAGGATTTAAGCATAAATTAGGATTAATACATTAGGATATATTTTTGTTATATTAATTTGATGATTTGGTGAATCGATAGTAGTGTGTTTCTTTAGATGATTAATGTTGGTACATTAGGTTATATACATTGTTTTGAGACGATGCAACAAATCCTTAGATACATATGCAATATACAAACCTTAGGTACTACCACATTATTCTATATGCAAGTTTTATACATTAGGAATGTAATACTTTTAGGTTTAATACTTTTAAGTTTAATACATTAGGATACATGCATTATCTTGAGAAACACTTCATATTGTCTTTTCTATAGGCATCTCTAGTTCTATATGGATCGAAAGTGGGTTCGAGCAGATCGATTATCAGATGAGTATAGTAATGGGGTGAAAGAATTTTGTAATCATGCAATTAGACACTGCACCGACCCTCGGTACATTCCATGTCCGTGTTGGAAATGTATGAATGGAAAAACTGTTAGTGGTCGAGAAAGTCTGTTTGACCACTTGATGATTCACGGTATTGATAAAACATATACCGTTTGGACATATCATGGTGAGAGGGGAGATGGATGTAGCTCAAGCAACCTAGAAACTGACTTTAGGTTTGAAGATACAGTGGATGCGGATATTTTCGATGATGTACCGACTGTTGATACATCAAGTGGGGATGACGATGATCTGCGAGATCACCCTTATATGTCAGAGAAGTTAAGGAATTCTGCTGGATTACCACTGTGGCCCGGGTGTAAGAAGGTAACAAAACTGTCAGCTGTGTTGATATTGTTCAACCTAAAAGCAGCTCACCAGTTGTCCGATGAGTGCTTCACAAGTATGCTGGAAATAGTTAGTGGTCTATTGCCTGATGGAAATGTACTGCCTAAGAGAGCATATGATGCTAAACAAATGCTCAAGTCCATCGGGTTAACACATCAGAAAATTCATGCTTGTCCGGGTGATTGTATCTTATTTTGAAAGGAGTATGCAAACCTCGAGGAATGTCCCAAGTGTGGACTAAAGCGTTATAAGAAAAATAAATCTCCCGTGAAGGTGATGTGGTACTTTTCAATAATACCAAGATTCAGGAGAATGTATAGCAGCGCTGTGGATGCTAGAAATTTAAGATGGCATCATGATGATAGGATCAAAGATGGAATGCTAAGACACCCTGCTGATTCACCCCAGTGGAAGACATTCGATGTCAGGCATCCAGAATTTGGCACCGAGCCACGACACTTGCTTCTTGCACTCTCAACTGACGGAATGAATCCGTTCGGTATCCAAAGTACCAACCACAGTACATGGCCAGTGATTCTTTTAGTTTATAATCTTTCACACGAGTTGTGCATGAAGCGCACTTACATGATGTTGTTTATGTTGATATCAGGACCCAAACAACCTGGTAACGACATAGATGTATATCTGGCTCCTTTGATAGAGGACTTGAAGCTCATGTGGGATGAGGGTGTCGATGTGTATGATGCTTGTAGAAAGGAGAATTTCAAGTTGAAGGCCATGCTGTTTGGAACTATCAATGACTTTCCCGCTTACGGGAATCTATATAGATATAGTGTGAAAGGGGCCGATGCATGTCCTTGTTGTACCAAGAAGACACATCACATTCGCTTGAGACATTGTAGGAAGACCGTTTATATGGGACATAGGAGGTGGTTGGACCCAACCCATAAGTCTGTAACAATGGCCGATGCATTCGATGGCACAATTGAGGCGGTGAAGCACCACGTATATTGTCGGGGTTCGGATGTATTGAATGAGATGAAGAATATCGACACCAAGATGCGGAAAGATCTTCGCAAAGAGTGTCCCCACTAGCGGTTGGAAGAAGGAATCAATTTTCTTTCAATTGCCCTATTGGAAAGAGTTATATGTTAGACACTTCATTGATCTAATGCATGTTGAGAAGAATGTTTGTGCCAGCTTGCTCAATACTCTGCTAGCTGATAAGAAGTCCAAGGATAGTTACAATGCGAGAATGGATATGATTGATATGGGAATAAGAGCGAGAACTAAAACACGTGCTTCAGAGAAAGGGGTAAACCGTTCTTACCTCCTCGCCGCACACACCTTGTCTAAGAATGAGAGAAAAGAGTTACTCAAATTTGCTAAAGGATGTGAAAGTACCGAAGGTTATTCCTCCAACATATCTGAGAGACTTGTATCGGATGATGGCGTGAGACCGATGAATCTGAAATCGCATGACTATCATGTCATCATGGAGACTTTCTTGCCCATTGCAACACGTTCTATCTTGCACGAAAATGTGTGCATAACCATAACAAAGTTATGTTGGTTCTTCAAGGCAATGAGTAGCAAGGTCATAGATCCTAGAAAATTGCTTGGTTTTCGGAGGCAGTTTGTGGGGACTCTCGTGAGCTTGAGATGTATTTCCCTCCATCATTTTTTTTTTTGATATAATGGTTCACCTAACAGTTCATTTGGTACACGAGACAAGGATGTGTGGTCCTTTCAGTATCGATGGATGTATGGTGTAGAGAGATATATGAAAGTGCTCAAAGGATATGTGATGAATATGTCGGGCGGAGGGATGCATTGCGAACGCTATTTAGTAGAAGAAGAATGAAAGTCTTGGTCGAATTTATTCGAATGTCGATGCAATTGGACTTCCAGTTACGGTACACCAATAGGATGGATGGTGAAGGCATTACCGGTGGTCAACTTTGTAAGTGTTAGAATGGAGGAACTAACAAGGATGCACTTGTGCGTGCTTCAACAACACGGTCGACGCGTGCTTCCTTTTATTGACAAGACATGCGATCACTTGGCGAGAGAAATCCCACCAGAGATAGATCATGGATTGAAGTTGAGCACAATCGCACGTTTGTTGACTGGTTCAATGGTTATGTAGCAAATATGTTGTCACGGGATACAGAATCAGTGAATGAAAGAGTTAAGTGGTTATCCAGAATGCCTGATAGACATGTGTATTCATACAAGTGTTATCTTAGCAACGGATACACATTTTATACCAGAGATCATCATGCCACAAGTACTATGCAGAATAGTGGAGTGTCCATTACTACAACTGCAGTGGATCAATCAAATACTACTTACTTTGGACAGATTGTCAACATTTGGGAACTCGACTATGTTGTTCACCGTCAACCAATCTTCGAGTGTAGTTGGGTGAGGACCCAAGTTGAAAGTTCTGGGTTCGTACGCGTTGATTTGAAGAATGTGGGATACCGAGATGACCCTTACATAATGGCCAGTCAAGCTCAACAAGTTTTCTATGTCCCTGACCCAGTTAATAAGAAATGGTCCATTGTGGTTCTGTCAAACAAATTTAACAATAGTTTCCAGATTAGCGACCATGTCGATGAAGATGTTGACATAATTGATGATCCTTTTCAAAACTTCACTCATTCTGTACCATCTTTCGATGATCCTGCAAATCCACGCCCATACCAGAGAATAATTAGAGATGATCATGATGAATATGACAATCCGGATCTTGTTAACATTTATGGTCATGAACGAGAAAGGTCAACCAAAAAACGAAAAAGAAAAACAAATGCTAAAAAGAAATGTAAGACTTTATTGAATGTTGTTTCTTCTGCTATATTAAATGTTGTTTCTTTTGATTTATTAAATAAAGTGAATTGTTAATCAACAGGTTCCGAGGCAACGAGATAACGAGATATTGAAGACATAATCCGCGCTTCTCTAACGAACATTCCTCTCAATGTAAGTCAATTTATCGATTTATTTAAATTATTATTAATTGAATAAAAATTCATACTATATTGATTGATTCGTTGTTTGCAGTTTGTTATGAACGTGAGCTCAATTCTTACTCTAACAAAAGACTGGAGAAATGGAAAAACGATTGGACGCGCGGGGTACCTTTACAATCAATTCTTATATTCATACGATATTAACTGAACGTTGTTTGAAATTTTGGTAGCATGTAATTTCTTTTATATATTTGTGATGATATATATTTCATGTTTTTGGTGTATTGGACGTATATATGTTTATGATTGTATGTTTATTTATTTCATGATGTGTATGTTTATTAATCAATTTGATGTTTTGGTATATATATGTGGTATAAGTTTTGGTTTATGGTTTTATTATAGGATTTTTGGTTTATGGTTTATGGTATTGGACGTATATATAAGTTTTGGTTTATAGTTTTATTATAGGAATTTTAAAATATAAATTAATAATTAAAAATATATATATATATATATATATTAGACAGCGGTTCTCAACCGCTGTCTATGTAAAATAATAAACGGATTTAAAAAAAAAAATTGACTTAGACAGCGGTTGATAACCGCTGTCCAAGGCAAAGGCTTGGACAGCGGTTATCAACCGCTGTCCAAGATAAAACTTGCAAAGCGGTTATAAACCGCTGTCCAAGTGCTTCTCTTGGACAGCGGTTTTTTATCAGCTATCCAAGCTTGGACAGCTGATGCTTGGAGAGCGGTTAAGCCCAAATGTGTATTAGTGCTACCAGAAGACCAGAAGACCTACATCAGCCGAGTCTGCAAATTGTGCTAAGACAATCTGCATCAGTAGACTCTATCAGGTAGACTGATCAGTTATCTGATCAGGTCAGCTCACACCTGGTGTTAACCAAAATGTTACACCAGATCATACGAATCTTCTACAAGAAGAATGTCAAACTTTAGTTGGTAGAACAAACACTGAAGTGTTATACTTGTGAAGCCAATGAGAGAGCGACGTGCGCAAAAAGGGCTGACAATGCGGGATTCGACGCTGCAGAGTCAAACGGCTATAAAAGACAACTATTCACGCTTTCGGTCATGCCGTTATTGGAAGCACGTCACATCAAATCCTACAAACCTACCAAATATAGCCAGAAATTCAAATTGCTCTCCAACGGCTCTTTGATTTCGTGGTCTATAAATATGAGATTGCTGTTCAAAGTGAAGACACGGAAATTATCAAGAAGCTCAAACTATAGCAAAATTTCCGCACGAAGAACACAAATTTGAAGAATATTTCTAAGTGTTCATCCCATTGTTCTTAGCATAGAAATCTCATCCTCTAGCTTTTGGCTACATAAACACTAGGATAGATCTCTAGTTGGAACAACAACAAATCTTTACCCAAACCCAAAAGTTAGGTTAAGTTTGTTTTGCAAGATTTCAGACTAGGGTTTCTAGTTCTTATTTCTAGGATCTGTTGAGTGTGAACTGGATAAACATCTGTTGGGTGTTGGACTAGCACATTAAACTAAGTCCAGTCGGTTAAGTCAGTTTAGTTGGTGCCCCTTGTGATAGGGAAGAGTGGACGTAGGACTGATTGTCTGAACCACTATAAAAATCTTGTGTGCATTTACATGCTCTTTACTGCTCTACACTATTGCACACAACCAGGTTTAAAACTGAATACATATTCTGAGTTAATATCAGTCTGAACCAAGCAACTGATCTGATCAGTTTGACAGTTTAGTCAGCTGATTGAAAACTGACTTGAGAATCTGATTTGATAAAACTGGTTTTTCACACGGGTATTAACTAGCTTCCGCACAATCAGTTAAATTGATAGATACCTAACTGGTCTGCCCTCAGGCGCTCAGTAAGTTGAATATCTGTCCAAACTGATTCATTTGCACTCTGATCAGGCGAACTACAATCACACCTGATCTGCACGAAAAAGTTTTCAGAAGACTATTCACCCCTCCCGTCTTGACTTCTGCCCTCACAAAACCCGTTCGGGACCTACATACCTCTGGCTTGCTGATTAGACAGCTTGACCTGATTAGGTTTCAACTAAGATTTTCCCTTGAGAGGTTGTCTTTTCTGATTCCTAATCTGCTGATCAGGTTGAGGTTTCTTCAGAAGAACATGGTTCTTCTATTGATTCCTCGGCTGATGCCTGATCAGTTGAGGTCCATTTTTGTTCCCTTTATGATCAAACATTCACCTTACCTGTTCAGCAGGTCTGTTTTCCTTCTTTGATACAGATTTAGCTTTTCGTGTATCTTGTCCAGAAAGTAGCTTTCGAAAGTAGCTTGTTATTTCATCAATATTTTTAGAAGTTTTTCCAAAAATCTCTACTTTTTTTCGCAAATTGTCCTCACTTTGTTTTAGACTCTCATGCAGTCGGAAGAGTTCATCAAACTTAGCTTGGAGGATTTTGAGATCATCAGCTTGCTACTTGTTAATAGCCTACTGTTCCTTAACCAGTTAACCCTGATCAGAAGAACTGACTTTAAGAAACTCCAGTTCTACAGTCATCTTCTGAACAGTCTCAACTGATTTCAGTTCAGCAGCTTTGCTTATAGCATTTTCTTTAACAAGCTGCTTGTTCTCTGACCTCAGCTTATTGTTCTCAGCTTCCATGATAGTATAAATGTCTACTGCATTAGAGAGATCATCAAGCAATTGCTCATTGTAGAGCTGCAGGTCAATCTCTCCAGCAGGTGTGCTCAGCACAACAGGTGTGGAAACAGAAAACACAGAAGGTTTAGAAGTTACCTCAGAATTAGCAGCATCCTTAGCCATGAGGCAGATGTCGTCATCAGATGAGAAGTCATTGAAATCATCATCATTGGTCATCAGGCAGAAATCTTCTACAAATGAATAACCAGAATCTTCTAAAGGCAGATAAGAGTCGTCTATTCCAGATGTATCAGCAACCATGGCTTTTCTGTCTCTGTATCTTTGCTCTCTTCTGTTCCGCTTGTCTTCTCTTTCTTTTGGAGTCAGGTCAGGGCAGTCTGCACTGTAGTGACCTGGTTTCTGACAGTTGAAACATGCTCCACGTTCCACAGAACTTCTTCTGCCAGGTGAGTCATTCCTCCTGTAGAATCTATCAGGTGACTTCCCAGTTTTCCTGTGATCAGAATTCCTTCTTTCTGATCTGTTGTCTCTTCTATCATCAGAACGATCATCTCTTTTCTTATCATCTCTGCGATCCTCCCTATGATCATCTCTTCTGTCATCAGATCTATTCCTTTCTTGTGATCTGTCAGTTGATCTCCTGTCTCTTCCTCTGTTGTTCTGATAGTCTCTATAAAACTTCTGATATTTTCCAAGTTGAATGTTGTATCTTTCAAGTTTTCTGGTCAGCAAAGCAATTCGTTCTGTCTGACTTGTGATATTTCCAATAGGTTCAGTCGACTTTGAGTTGTTGTCGGCTGCTTTGAATGCAATTGCTTTCGATGTGGCAGGTGTGACTTCGGCAGGCAACTCATCATCTTATTCTTGCCCTCTTTCAATCAGATCAAACTCATGGGCTTTAAGGCTCAGAAATAGGTTGCTTGGCTTCATCTTCGCAATATCTTAACAATCCTTTATCACAGTAACTTTCATATCTCATTTCTTTGTTAGAGATCTCAAGATCTTGTAGTTGATATCTTTGTCTGACATTTCTCATCCCAGTTCCCTAAGCTTGTTGACAGACATGGTGATTCTTCCATCGAGCTGATTTATGGTTTCATTTGGCAGCATCTTTAGTTTCTCAAACTTTACAAGTTCGGCTTGCAGTCTGCTGTCCTTAATCAAATCATTTCCTTCGCACTTCTCAGCAAGCGTATCCCACATCTGTTTGGCTGTCTTGATATACTTGATCTTCTCTCTAGTTATCTTGTCCATCGTCTTCATAATAATATGTCTGGCCACAGTATCCAAATTGGACAATTTTCTTTCCTCGGCATCCATCAGTGAAGGACTCTTTCTAATTCTGGCTCTAACTGAAAATTCTGGATCACCTCCTTCAGCTGGGTTGTTGTAGTAGATGATGATGGGTCCTTGTTCAAGAACTTCCATCATTCTGCTGCTTATAGCTCCCAGATGGTTGCTCATGAGTATGGTCCAGTCCGCATACTCATCAATAGAAAACTTAGGCAGATCATGATACATACCTAAGGTATTATCCATGTTGATTGTGAGTTTTGAAAATAGATGAATTTAAAAACATGTTTTTTTTCAAGATCTGTTCAAGTGGCCACAATGGTTCTTCCTCAAAAATCGATGATACTCAAAGCCAGTGGTCCATAGAACCACTGCTCTGATACCACTTGTAGGTCCCGAACGGGTTTCGTGAGGGCAGAAGTCTAGAGGGGAGGGGTGAATAGACTTCTGAAAACTTTTTGTGCAAGATCAGGTGTGATAGCAAGTATGCCTGATCAGAGTGCGTGTGAACAGTTTGGACTGATATCCAACTTACTGATCGCCTGATGGCAAATCAGTTCAGTGTCTATCAGTTTAACTGATGTGCAGAAGCTAAGTTTTAACCCGTGTGAAAAATTAGTTTTGTAGAATCAGATTTCTTCTTATCTGTTTTCAATCAGATGACAAAGTGTCAAGCTGATCAGATCAGTTGTTTGATGCAAAATTGATCCAGACTCAGAATATGTATGAAATATCAAATCAGGTAGTGTGCTACAGTGTAAAGCAGGTAAATCAGATAAAGCACACAAGATTTTTATAGTGGTTCGGACAACCAGTCCTACGTCCACTCTTCTCTATCTGCAGGGGCACCAAATTAACCAACTGGACTTAGTTTAATGTGTTAGTCCAATAGATATTTAAGGAGTTCTCACTCAACCGATCCGAGAAATTAGAAACTAGAAACCCTAGTCTGAAATCTTGCAAAATAAACTTAACCTAACTTTTGGGTTTGGGTATAAGATTTGTTGTTGTTCCAACTGGAAATCTATCATAGTATTTGTATAGCCTAAAGCTAGAGGATAAGATTTCTATGCTAAGAACTATAGGATGAACACTTAGAAAATATTCTTGATTTTGTGTTCTTCGTGCGGAAATTGCTATAGCTTGAGCTTGATGATAATTTCTGTGTCTTCACTATGAAGGATGATCCCATATTTATAAACCATGAAATCAAAGAGTCGTTGGAGAGAAATTTGAATTTCAGGCTATTTTAGGTAGATTTGCAGGCTTGATGTGACGTGCTTCAGGGACGGCATGGCCAAAAGCATGTATGTTTGTCCTTTCTAGCCGTTTGACTATGCAGCGCCGAATCCCGCATTGTCAGCTCCGTACATACGTGTCTCGTTCTCATTGGTTACCAAGTACACTTATTCAGTGTTTGCTTTACCAACTAAGATTGACATTCTTCTTGTCTGATTGACAACGTATGTTGGTAAATCTTCAGTTGTCACCTGGTGTGAGCTGACCTGATCAGATAAGACTGACCAGTCTACCTTACTGAGTCATCTGGTGTAAGTTGTCTTAGCACAACTTAACAGACTCTTCCTTTATACTTCTGATCTTCTGGTAGTCATCTGATCTTCAGTTTTATGTTTTCATCTGATCATCTGACTTATCCGATCTCGTCTGGTCTTCTGATCTTCAGACTCGTATGGTCTTCTGATCTTCAGACTCGTCTGGTCTTCTGATCTTCAGACTCGTCTGGTCTTCTGATCTTCAGACTCGCTGGTCTTCTGACTTGTCTTATACATATTGAGTTCTCCCTCAATATGTGACCTATCTTTTACAGCAGCTGTCTATACAACTCAGCTGGTCATCCTATCCTGATTCTAAGTCATCAGTCAGCTAACAGGTCTGACTGGTCCTATTACAATCTGTTTTGGAACTTCCATCAAAACTAACTACAAATTTCCCAACATATTACATTAACAATATCTTGATCCTTTCTTTGTAGAACTTGTGATAAATCATGAGTGATCCCCAAAATATTCTTCATAAGATGTAACACAAATACAAACTCAAACCGATTAATAATATCTAGCAAATCAATTGCTTCACCTCTTTGTGTATTATCAACACCATGCTCTCCAACATACTCAAGAACATCAACAATAGAAGAATACAAATGCATCAAGTTAATGAGTGTATAATAATGAGAACTCCAACGAGTATCTCCAGGCTGCTTTAATGACATTTCTTGATTCTTTCCTTTTTAAGTCTTGATTTCATCAATTACGATCCCTTCGATAATCTTTTTCATTTGAGCCTCTCGAAGTATATCTCGTCATTTGCAAGAACCTCCAACAACATTACATAAACATATAACCGTGTTAAAAAAAGAAGCAACAATAATATATGCTTTTTAGCAACATCAACAAGTGTGAGTTGGAGTTGATGAGCAAAACAATGAACATAGTAAGCTCTAAAATTTCTCCTCAATATCAAACTTTTCAGTCCATTGAATTCACCCCTCATATTACTTGCTCTATCATACCCTTCACCTCTCAAACTAGATATACGCAAGCCATACGTGGAGAACAAAGAATCAATGCCTTTCTCAAGTGATATGGCAGTATTATCACTAACATGTACAAGACCAAGAAACCATTCAATAACGCAACCACTCTTGTTCACATAACGTATAACAACCCCCATTTGCTCTTTGACTGAAACATCTCGGCACTCATCAACTAATATGGAAAAAAACTCATTCCCAATATCCTTAATGATATCATTACTAGTCTCAGTTGCAGCAACATTTATAATATCCTTTTGAATCTCAGGTGATGTAAGTTTGAGATTTTCAGGAGCATTTTTCAAAATAACATTACGAATTTCTTCATTGCACGAAGCAATAACTTTGAGAAGCTCAATGAAATTTTCTTGATTTAATGATTCTTCTGACTCATCATTACCTCGAAAAGTTAATCCTTGCATAATGAGATAGCGCACATAAATAACAGATGCATTTAATCTACAACGATATTCAATCTTTGATTGCTCAGAAACTTTAGAAAAAGACATTTCAATATGTTGAGCTCGATTCAACAGATCTTGACAAGCCAATCTACATTTGTTATGACCACTATTATGATCTCCAACATGATCCCTTAATCTTTCTTTCTTTCGCCAAGTGTTAAATCCTCCAGTTATAAAAGCATCATGTCCCTTTTTACTCATCCCCGTCGAAAAAAAATAACAACACAAACAAAATGTTGCATCTTTTTTAATGCTATACTTCAATCAATCCTTAAATTCATCAAACCAAGATGCAATAAATTTACGTTTTCGACTCCCATCTTCCTTTTGAGGAAAGTCATGATTATTTGGTTGACATAGACCTTTTAATAAATATGCTCTACGAACCTGATCAATTAAGTTCGGTGGAAAGCTGATTATCTTAGGCTGAAGTCACGGATCGCTATGAAGGTTTTCTAAATCAATCACAATATCATCTTGACTTGATAATTCTTGAAGTTGAGCGTTATGAGTAGACACATCAACGGGTGGAGATGATATCTCCTCTTCAACATCCAGAATCTTTTTGTAATATCTCTCCATTAATATCTAAAAAAATATTTATACAATTAAAAAATTAAAGTAGCTTTAATTTATAATATATAATAAAAAATTAACGAAATATAATTTCAATTAAAGTAAATAGTTTTATAATAAAAAAATTACTTACAGAAATGATTATTTCTTCTATAGCATAGTACAACAAAATTTTACCCTAAATTATTAAGAATTAATACACTAATCAACAAAAGAAACATGAATAATTGAACTTTAATATAAAGAATTTACCTCAAAAGTCTCACATATTTATTTCTTTGATAAACCCTAGAATTTGATGAAACCTAAATTCAATAAAAAAAAAAATCAAATTGATAGGAATAAATTTTAGCTATGGTGAACCAAAGTAATAAAGATAGTGAATTACTGTAATTTAACAAATATTACCTAATCGGGAGGAATTTGAGTGTGTGATCAGCCGTGAGTCAATGCTTGGAAGAAGAGTGAAAGACGACAGTAAAGATGTAATTTTGTTGTTGTTATCCACGCTCTAATTGTGAAAAAGGTGGGCTAATATTCACTGACCCATCTTATAAGTAACAGAATGATCAAGTTTACAGGCTCAGAAAAGCTTTGTATGGTCTTGAGCAAGCACCCAGAGCATGGTATGATATTCTTTCTCAGTTTCTTACTGACCATGGTTTTGTCAAAGGGACTGTTGATAGAACTCTGTTCAGGATAGAAGATGGAGAAGATATCTTACTGGTTCAGATATATGTTGATGACATCATTTTTGGATCTCCAAACCATCAGCTGTGTGAAAAAATTTCAACACTAATGAAAGGCAAGTTTGAGATGTCAATGATGGGGGAGATGAATTTCTTTCTAAGTCTTCAAGTGAAACAATCAAAGGAAGGAATATTCATCAACCAGACAAAGTACTCCAGAGATCTGATTGCCAAATATGGTGTATGAGATTGCAATGCGGTTAGATTCCTATGAATACTAACTACAAGATGGATCCGATTTCAAGGCAAATCGGTGAGTCATACCGATTATAGAGGAATCATTGGATCATTGCTCTATCTCACGTTAAAGTAGGTCGGATATAACATTTCTTTGTTGGGATATGTGCAAGATACCAAGCTAATCCTAAGGCTAGTCACATGGAGGCTGCCAAAAAGATACTGAAGTATCTTAAGGGCACAGTGAATAGAGGATTATGGTATCCAGCTGATGATAACCTTGAATTAACTGGTTACTCAGATGGTGATTATGGAGGTTGCAGGATTGACAGGAAGTCCACTACAGGAACTTGTCAATTTCTAGGAAGTAAGCTGATATCTTGGTTTTCGAAGAAAAGGACCTCGAGAGCAACCAAGATCTTCATGAAGTTGAATACATGGTCTGCAGGAAGTCTCTTTGTGCTTTCGATTCTTTGGCTCGAGACAACAATTAAGGGATTATAAAGTTGTAGCTAATGAAGTACCAAGTATTTTGTGACAATAATAGTGCCATTGCTATTTCACAAAATCCGGTATTGCATACCAGATGCAAGCATGTGGATATCAGACATCACTTCATCAGAGATCATGTCGAGAAAAAGGACATAAGGATGGAGAAAATTCATACTGATAAGCAGAGAGCTGATATCTTGACTAAACCTTTGGCTGAATCAAGATTTCAGGAACTTTCAGTTGAATTAGGGATGTTAGATCCAGGTGTATAGAGTAAAATCGAAAAAAATTGAAGGTTTTCAAATGCATGAAGTTTTCTCGAGAATTTTCTTGAGAAATTTCGAGGATAAAATGGAAAAATCTTGAATCGAGTCTCGAAACTCAGATTTCTTCAAGGTCAAGATTACTCAAGATTATCTTGAACCCATTCAAGATTTTCGATTATTATCTCGACATTTTATCAAGGTCAGTACTCAGTAAGACTGATAGAGAGAAACTAATCTGAAGAAGTAATGACTCATGCGACTCATTTATTGCTTAAATGAAGCTCAGTAATCATTTGTAATAAATACAAAACACCTAAGGAATGTTTTTGGGTGGGATCGTTTGAAATTCCGAAGAAGGACAACAGTCATTTAATGCTCTGTTACATTAATGACCAATGAGGATATTTTGGCGGCTTACTTTTCAGAGATCGACTGTTTGTATACCCGATTAATCGGAGATTAATCTCAACCGTTGCTTTTCACCTAACCAACGCGAATTACCACGATCTCGAAACTATTTATACCCCAAGAAGTCATTCAAGCCAAAATTTTATCAAACCATTCGTTCCCAAAATCCTCTGAGAAAATTCCCTTTGCCCAGAAATCCTAAACCCTAAATCTTCAAATCTTCAAAATCTCTCAAATGGCTCCTACCATTTTCGATAAATTAGCCGAAACCAACAAACCCTGGTACGAGTTCGTTGTCTCGCTCGATAGCACAACCAACTCCAAACCAGAAGAGGAGGCTCTCCATATGATCCGTCTGGCCAAACTCACTCATCTTGTTGCAAGCCGACCGGACCAAGAGTACGCGAAAGAGGTAATCGAGTTCATCTGTAATATGAAGATAGATGAAGAGGATGGTATGCATTCTGAGATTACTGTATCACATTTAGAGCATTCATCCAAATACATCGATTTTGAAAGGGAATTGTATATTATTCCAAAGAATTTAAATTATGTTTTTGAGCTTTGTGATAGAGGAGAGGATCCTGCGGTGTATATGTTGGGTAGAGAGCAGGAGTATTTAGATAGGATTGCTGAGAATCCTGTAAAATTTGAGGCTACACTGCATAAGAGGCATTTGAAGCCACAATATAGAGTGTTGATAGATATTGTGAGCAAATGCATCATGAGTCATTCGGGGAGTTTTGAGCAGATTAGTACCCCGAAGCTCCAAATAATGGCGGTGATCGAGGCTTCACCCACCACCGACTTCAACTGGCTCAAATTCTTGATTCAGATGGTGAGTGAACAGGCCAAAGTCATAAAGAAGGTTGACGGGGCGATCTCGATCAAAGGCAAGATCCATCATGCTACCAAAATAGCATTTATTTTGGAGATGTGCAGAGAGGAGGAGGACATCTTCGCCAATTCGACCCCATTCCCCAAGTCCAAGGTGCTCTTCAAACCCATTGCTGTGAAGAAGCAGACCATCAGGGGGAAGAATGAAAAGAAAGCAGAATCACCTAAAGCTGCTGCTGCTGAAGAAACTCAACAAACCAGGGGGAAGGTTTTGTTGGAGGCCAAAATGGAGCAAGGTGAGAAGATGAAGAAGCAAAAACGGCCCCAAGCGCAGAAGAATGGTGGTTCTCACCGATGATGATGGCAGTGATTCTGAAGAGATTCAACCTGAGAGCCAAACCGCTCAGAATTCGCCACTACAAGTCTTTGCTCAGGTTATCTCTAAGGCATGAGCAGATCGAGGAGCGGTGTCTTTCCGAGGTGCTTTAGACATCGCTCAGCTCAGATAAAATTTCTCAGGAATTTTTTAAAGGAACTCAAGCCTCGAGAGATTCCTACCAAAGATGTGCTACGGCATACAGAGCCAACTCAGAGTCAATCGAGGATGTGCAACCAGACCTGAACCTACTCGGATGCAACCGAGGACTGACCGCACAACATTCTCGACATTCTTTGAGACTCGGGAGCGACTTTATGTTGGATGAGCTCCTGAGTGATCTACTTCTTGATCCTTCAGCTGATGCTTCGACTGAACCAGATAGCCCGAGATGGAAGAAGGGCAAAGCTGAAGAAACCGAGTGGAGGAGCAAGGGGGAACGGTTCATCCTTGACCGCTACCCTGAGCTCATTTCATACCCCGATCAGAAGATATCTTCTTGGATTAAGGGGACGCGGTTTTCATCCTCAATCGGACTCTTAGGAGATGCTTAACATTCTTTGCATTCAGAGGGGAAGATGGTGGAATGAGGAGACAAAGATTCTGGATCAATTCTCAGGATTCAGGAAGACAAAGCTCAGGATGAAAAATGCCGATTTTGATGAGCTGGTTCAGAAGAAGATAGCTGAGAGGAGAGATACTGAAGTTGGTGCCCCTAGCAGCAGAGACAAATTTCAAGATGGGGACCAACAGGGAGATGCTGAGGATCAGTCTCAGATGGAGAAGGAAACTTCTTGTGCCGATCAACTCCGAATCATTCAACCTCGGATCGGTTAGCACTCTTCAGGTACCTTTTGGCACTATTAACAATTATGCCAAAGTTACTGAAAGTTCTATCTTTAACTCTGAATTGTCTGATGTACAAACTGAGGCTCAGTTGGAGACTGGAGCTCAGGATGAAAGCTCAAGTGCAGACCGACCCTCAGGTTGTGTTTGAACCTCAGGATGATCAATCAGCACAGAAGGTGCAGAAGGTTCCTGAGATCGATCTCACTCCCTTGATGGAGAAACTTGAGAAGGTTGAGCCAATGATGAACAAGATTGCTCAGATGGAAGAGACATTGGCCAGCCAAACTCAGGAGATGGAGAATCTTAGTCACTCTTCAGAACTGGTGCAAATCCAAAACACTCTGACCTCACAGATGACCTCCATGGAAGATAAGCAGAATGAAAATTTGGGGGAGTCAATGAGCCGAAAAGTCTTTGAATCTGAAATGTAAGCACCAGGAGAATACTGAATTTCTAGAGGTGAAACTGGCAGAGAGGAATGAAGTGATGATCAAATCTGCTGTTGAGGAAATGAGCTCAATGCTCATGACCAAGATGACAGGGATGTTTAAAGATGCTCTCTCTGGCCAGTTTGCCCATCTCTCAGAAGAATTTTATGTGGCTAAGAACCACATCAGGAGGCTGGAAGATGAACAAGATCAGATAGCAGGAGAGGTGCGCTATGTGAGCAAAGAGCAATATCACATGGACACAGCACTCTCCAGACTTCTTCCAAATTACGGTGCCAAGAAGGGGGAAAGACCAAATGAAGACCTCAGGAAGTTATTGGCACGTACTTTGGAGAAAAAGGCGCAGAAAGAAGCTGAAATGAATAGTATATCCAGAGCCTTGAAGGAAGTCGAAGCTACTGATAAACTGAAGTTCGTTCAGGTGGAGAAGCCTATCTACACTCAAGACCTCAGGAAGTTATTGGCACGTACTTTGGAGAAAAAGGCGCAGAAAGAAGCTGAAATGAATAGCCTATCCAGAGCCTTGAAGGAAGTCGAAGCTACTGATAAACTAAAGTTCGTTCAGGTGGAGAAGCCTATCTACACTCAAGTTTCTGAGGAAACCATGCTTGATGTTGCAAGAGAGAAACTGAGTGCTAGAACTAAGGTTGAACAAGCCAGGCTGCTGCTGAATTGCCTATGAAGAGGAAAGCCTTGGGCATTGTTGAACCTGAAAGCAAGCGAGCTAAGGCTTCTAAGCCAGTCCAAAGGAAGTTGATGGAAGAGTTGGAAGAGTCTGCAGGTCAGCAGAAGAAGAAAGTCTTCAACACGAAGAATGCTCTGAAGACACTCCGGATAGAACAAAGCTAAGAAAGTTCTTTGCTTGGGTCTCGAGGCGTGCTGTGATCGAGAAGAAGACTGAAGAAGAGCTAAAGCGAAGGAGTGAATTCAAAAAGTTTGCGAGCAAAAGGAGAGAGACATCAAAAGCACTGAAGTGGCCACACGTTGACAAATTGATGCCTATCAAATTCAACGATGTGTGGGAAGAGGTCAAGAGAACCTTCTGGTTCTACTATGATGTGCTCAGGGAGTGGAGAGGGGAAAGCTCAGATCAAAATGAAGCATTCATCAAATATCTCCTAACCTTCTATCCAAAATATCTCCAAAGTTGGATGAACTTAGCAGATGAAGGAAAGGTACGAGATAGTAGCCCCGGTCCATATTCCTACCCTCCTCCAAGACTTGATAATGGCATGGTGAATGAGAAAGCCATTATTCAAGAAATTGCTCAATATCTTTTTTCGGTTGGGTTTAACGAGGAACAGTCAGGATATCATTAAGGAAAGAGATGCTCAAGAAGAGGTATTCGGAATGTTCAACCCGAAGTGCTCACGATGAAGTCAAGAAGATAAGTCAAGAGCGTCTGCAAATCAAGAGCGTAAGATGAAGAGCCAAATCAAGATCAAGACCGAAGACACTTGTAATTTTTCTATCTTTTTGTCTTTTTTTTGTTTCGATAAATTTCATTTGTACTTTGTAGAATCTACTCATCATCAATGAAAATTTATCATTTGTGCTCAAAAAGATAATATCTCATTATCTTATTTACATGTCTTTTACTTTTGATATGCTGAATGAATGTCTCTGAATGAATTGTTTATAAGTATTTGGTGATGAATCCTTGAGAAGATTCATTACTGAAGAAATTAATTGAATGATTAAATTGTTGGGAGATTCTCAGAAATTATTAAGAGATTCTCTGTTCAGGAAATTTTTTAGACATAACCAATCTTGTAATAGGATAAACTGAAACCTGAGTTTAGGTTATATTGTTGTAACAAGATAGGTTTTGGCATCATCAAAAAGGGGGAACTTGTTGGGAGATGAATTTAATAAAGATATATGATTTTGATTAGATCACAAAACCCCTGAGTATGACATGTTCAGGATAATCTTGATAGTTGAGTCATGATTCAGTTTTATAGTATTCAGGATGATATCTGCAAAATGTATAGTCAGCAGATATAGATCAGGTTAGGATCTGAAGATTTCAAGAACTCAAGATATGTTTTTCGAAGAAAAACAAGTTTCAAAGATGAAACTAAGTTTCAAGACTCGAGCAGAAACTAAGAATCAAGACTTCGGTGAAATCGAGATATCGAAAACTCGAAGGTGAAATCGAGATATCAAGACTCAAGATAAAATCGAGGAATCAAGACTCAAAGATGAAGACTCAAAGATATCGGTCAAGATATTCAGAATACTATCAAGACTCGTAAGACTATCAAGACTCGTAAGACGTCAAGACTCGAAGACCCTAAAGACTCGTAAGACTCAAGACACGTAAGATCAAGAATCAAGATCAAGAATATCAAGGCACGTAATTATCGAAAACTTCAAGAATGTCTTCAATGCTCAAGATATAAACTCGAATGTTCCGGTAATTGAATATATCTATCTGAAGGATGCAATACTTAGTAGATCGCGATTCCTTAGAAAAATAGATATTTGCCAAGACATTCAAATGCAGACAAAAGGAACTAAGACAAAGTGTTGTTAAGGTTATATCAACTCAGAGTTTATAACCAAAAGAGTCGTTGAAGGTGTCTACCTTTAACTGGAGACAAAAGTCAAAAAAGAGGAAGACAAGATCGCACTAAATCGACATCGACAAAGGATGGATCTTGAAAAAAAGATGTCGATGTACAAAAAGTTCCGATCGCAAAAAAGTGAAGACCGGCTACATGAAAGGCTATTGCCTAAAACGTGTTAGGGAGTTTCAAACCCTAAATATAGTCGTTCCTCACACACCATAAGAGGAAACTCACGAAGTTATCTCTCCAACGGATAGTTTTTCAAGAGTGACCTTGGTGTATGCCTATAAATACTAGTGACCCTCTACATTGTAAGGTTACGGGAAATTTATAAGCAACTCAAGAAGCTCAAACTTATTATCGCAAAGTTAAAGCACTCGAAAAACTTAGAATTTCCCAAGTGCTTTTATATTGAAGAGAGCTCACTAAACTAAGCCTAGCTTGATAAGATTTATCCGAAGCTTAGTCGAGATATCCTAGCCTTTGCATTGTACTTCATTGTAAAGGATATCTCATCCTAGTTGGAAACCAACCAGAAACCCCAAACCCTTGAGAAGGTAGTTGGAGTGTGTTTGTTGGTGAGAAGAGTTGTAAAGAGTTAGTAAACCACATTGGAGTAGTGAAAAGCTCTAGAGGAGAAGTTAGTAAGCTCTGGTAGTCGAAAGCTTGTTTGTGTTTGAGTAAGTAAACTACGGAGGTAGTCGTAAAGCTCAAGGTCGGGTTGAGTAAGTAAACACGTGGAGTAGTCGTAAAGCTCGTGTCGAAGTTGAGTAAAGTAAACTACGCGAGGTAGTCGTAAAGCTTCGAAGTGATTAGTGAATTTTCTCGAGGATCGAGAGAGAGTGGGACGTAGGAGCTTGAGTCTCGAACCACTATAAATTGTTGTGTTGTTTATTGCTTTCCTTATCTGTGCTTAACTGTAGCATCACTGAGTTTGAAAGCATGTTTTCATTGATATTTCAGTTGGAATCAATCCACTGGAAGTTGCATATAATTGAATCACAGCCTAATCACTATTCCATTCAAAGGAAGGTTTTCAGCAAAGCTTAAAATGAGTATAAACTAAAGGGCCAACCATTTCGACATCCATCCGAGTAGCTTAGAACAGATAGTTACCAAACTGAACTTACTCTTCTGAGGGTTCAGTAAGTTAGTTATCTGATCCAAGCAACTCAGGATCTCTGAAACTCATGACTCAGTTGGGATTATTTGAGGTTTTAAAGCATTTCAGATCATTTGTCTCAAGAGACTTTGACTCGAGTGATTTGTGCTTCTCGGGACCAAATCTTCGTGACGACTGACCCAAGTCGACCTCGAGAAGAAAAAAAAAGTTTTAAAAATACTGAACACGTGTATTCCCCCCCCTACACGTGTAAGACTCGTTTGCACTGGGACCAACAGTTACCCATCAAAAATACTAATAACAATCATAACACCCCTAACATAACAATAGACTTCAGAAAAAAATAAATTCAAACTCATATTCAAATGATTTCAACTCAAACGATTTTATTGAAAACGTATAGCAAGTGTAAGAAACTAACCTTACTGATTCATGTAACCTTTTTTGAGGGATCATGGTCATGAACGGATCTTTTAGGGGACTGCACCAGGCTCTAGCCCAGTGTAAGCTCCCACTAACATGTTATATTTATGTATAAAATATGTGAATAAAATTCAATACGAATTTAAGCCCAATTTAATATTATTTTTTTATTTTATATTTAATTTTTAAATCCCAATTTAAAATTTAACCTCATCCCCACACTCTCTATTCTGTTATTAAATTAAGATACAACTTGATATAAATAAATTTATTTTCCATATTTATCGTGTCTCTCCTTCTTTCCTTTTTTTTATTATAATTTAATTAAAATATGAGAAACACTCTTGTGAAATATTGCACACTAGTGTTATATGCAATACAACATAAATAAGGTAAAGATTGACCAAAATTGGTCAACGGGTCAACGGGCAATGGTCAAAAACAATGACTTGGCCGGGCGATTGGCATGGGTATGCATGGGTTGTGGGTTGTGGGCTTCAATTTGGGAGGACGCATATATATTTATAGAAGAATATCTATATCAAATATGTGTTGTAGCTTAGTGGTTTAGGCTTGTTGTTAATGTATGTGGTCGCAGGTTCGATTCCTATTGAGCACGTAATTTTTAAAATATTTTTTTATGTGTTACTACATCTATGTGTTACTACATGAAAAAAATGTGATACGTATAGAAACGAAATGTGTTACTACGTGAAATAAAAATTACATTATCATTTAAAAAAAATACATTATCATATGGTAACACATTGTTGTTCATATGGTAACACATGAATATTCATTTAGTATCACGACGATATGTGTACAGTGTTACATATTACTAAAAAAATATGTGTTACTACATGAACAAAAAATGTTACCCTATGAAGAAAAACGTGTTACCACATGAACAAAACCAGTACAAACGCGAAAAGAAATCCTGAGTCCAAAATTACAGATTTAAAGAACAACTTGATATGTTACTACATGACCAAAAGAATGTTACCCTATGAACAAAAGAGTGTTACTACATGAACAAAAACCAGTAGAAGCGCGAAAAAAATTTCTCAGTCCAAAATTATAGATTTAAAGAACAAACTTGATGTGTTACTACATGAACAAAAGAGTGTTACCCTATGAGCAAAAAAGTGTTACTACATAAACAAAAACTAGTACAAACGCAAAAAGAATATAGGTCTTTTTGGGAGAAGCTGCCTTAGAAGCTTTGTCATCAGATCCACCAGTTTTCTTAGGCAAAGCACCAGATTAATATTGGGCAATATACCACCACTAGCAACGGTGACCCCTGCAGCAATTTCCCAAGTCCACCATCATTCCTTATTGCCAATTGCACATGCCTAGAGAAAATTATGGACTTTTTGTTGCAAATTCAAGCAATTGTAATTAACAAAACATCTCATCAAACACTTTCAAAAAGAAAATTAATTAACAAAATGAACACTCTGATTAATAAAATTAACAAATCACACAAATCGAAATTGAATATGACCTCTGTAGCGAGGTATTCCAGAACAACAGCCAAGAAGACATAGGCTCCGCCGCCGATGCGCTGAGTGTATCTGTCCTTTTTCAAGAACGAGTAACCCGACCCACTAGAATTGCAAGACAGCCTTCATGGATTTTGTTACCGCCTTCTTCCTACTGCCGAGAAGGGTGATGGTAATACTAAGGACGGGTTAGAAAACAGAGCTTGAGAAAGAAGAAAGCCGTGAGATTGCCAGCAACTTGCCCTACCCGACCCTCACATCTTGTAGGTCCCGAACGGGTTTTGTGAGGGCAGAAGTCTAGAGGGGAGGGGTGAATAGACTTCTGAAAACTTTTTGTGCAGATCAGGTGTGATGGCAGTTAGCCTGATCAGAGTGCGAGTGAATCAGTTTGGGCTGATAACCAACTTACTAATCGCCAGAAGGCAGATCAGTTCGGTAACTATCAGTTTAACTGCTGTGTGCGGAAGCTTAAGTTTTACCCGTGAAAAACCAGTTTTTTATAAAACAGATTCCAAAGTTAGTCTTTTAACCAGTTGACTGAAGTGTCAAGCTTGATCAGATCAGAAGCTTGGTGCTAGCTGATCTCAACTTAGAATATGTATGCGCTTTAAAGGTTATGCAATTGCGTAGACAGTTAATCAAAGCGGTAAAGGCACACAAGATTTATAGTGGTTCGGACAAACCAGTCCTACGTCCACTCTTCCCTATCACAAGGGGCACCAACTTAACCAACTGGACTTAGTTTTATGTGTTAGTCCAACACAGTACACCGACAGATATTTAAGGAGTTCTCACTCAACCGATCCCATAAATCAGAACTAGAAACCCTAGTCTGAAATCTTGCTAAACAACTTAACCTAACTTTGGGTTTTGGATAAGATTGTTTTGGTTCCAACTATGAAATCCTTTCTAGTGTTTAAGGTAGCCTATCAGCTAGATGAAAAGATTTCTATGCTAAGAACTTATGGGATGAACACTTAATAAAATAATCTTCTTGATCGTGTTCTTCGTTGCGGAAATCGATAATTGCTTGAGCTTCTTGATTGTTCAGTGTTTCCGTGTCTTCACTCTGAAGTGTGATCCCATATTTAGAGACCTTGAAATCAAAGAGCCGTTGGAGAGCAATTTGAATTTCAGGCTATATTTGGTAGGTTTGCAGGATTGATGTGACGTGCTTCAGGAACGGCATGGCCGAAAGCGTGAACTTGTATTTTATAGCCGTTAGAGAGAGCAACATCAAATCCCGTGAATTGGCTCGGATCATACGTGTCTAGTTCTTATTGGTTAATGAGGCGCGACTTTTCAGTGTTGTTCTTCCAACTAAGGTTGACATTCTTCTTGTTTGGATCATCGATGTATGATTTGGTGAAACATCAATTTTCACTGGTGGTGACTTGATCGATCGAACCCATCGATCTACGATGGAGTCTTCTCGGTGCTTGGGTTGACTTAGCTTCAACTAGCGGATTTCGGTGATGTAGGTCTTACGTCCGATCTTCCGGAAGTCATCTGATCTTCAAGTATTTTGAGTTTGAGCTTTATGACTTCAGCTGAGATATCTGACTAGATCAGATCGATCTGATCTTCTGTTCTTCTCTAGCATTCTGGCCTGTCGGATATCAGTTGTTCTTTGGATCTTAAGATCTGACTCATACATATTGAGGTTCCCCCAATATGTGACCTATCTATTACATCAGTTGTTCTATACAATAATTATCAACTGGTATTCTATAAACGGTAATATAAACATCAGTCAGCTAACAGGCCTGACTGGTCCTATTACATGTGTTTTTGGAACTTTTATCAAAACTATAAATTTCCCAACAATTTCCCCCTTTTTGATAAAACCAAAACACCTGAGAAACCAAACACAGTTGATAAATATAGAACAGTAAAGAGCACATAATCAGAAGACAATGAGATTTTGTCTTAGGATTAGAAAATAAACTTTTCTCATTAGATATGTTGATTACATGTTACATCAGAAAGTTTGAATTTAAAAGCAGCTGATCCTGAGAAGTCTTCTGATTCTTCACTCTTTAGGCTTGTATCCTTCTGGCATCACTCTTTGATCTTGAGGTACGTTGAAAATCTGATATAGTTTCCATTTGACATCATTGGTCCTGGCCGAGGATCGATTATGTGCATTTTGCTCAGGATGTCAAAATAGAATCTCTGAAATGCCAGTCTGTCAAATGAGTCATCTGCCTTCTTCGAGTAATCCAACAGATCATACTCTTGGCGAGATATTTTTACATTGATAAGTTTGGCCTCATTTTCCAGATACTTCAGAAAATCTGGATATTTATTTTCTAACCAGTTGAGGAATTCATCATATGGAGATTCTTCTCGTGGAACAAGATCAAGAACAAAAGCGTCCAGAAGCCATTCACTTCTGATCTTATTCCATTCCTCAAACCTCTTAGCATGTGCAGCAGTTTTTGGAATGATCTCATCAACTCTTGCTGGCAGCTGAGGTTCTGGTACAGATTTTCCAGCCTTTCCTTTCTTCGCTCTCGATCTGAATCCTTTCTTGATTTTTACGCCTCTGTCAATTTTTTACGCCCTTCTTTCTTCTTTCTTTTTTCGGGCCTCTTGACCTTTGCTCTTTGGGCGATTTCTCAGCCAGTTCCTTATCGGCCTGTATCTGGCTAGCTGTGCTTCTTGTGACTATTTTAGTCCGAGTGGTATGCACAGTTGTGATGTCAAAGACCATGCAGAAGCTACCTTTTGTGATGTCCCAGCACCCGCAGCAGCTACCTTTTGTGATGTCCCAGCACCCGCAGCAGCTACCTTTCTTGCCTTTGACTTTTCCATCTTTTCAGAGACTTCGTTAGCAAAGAGATCCAGATGGTCTAGTCTTTGTCCATAAAGCTTCAAACTATGCGAATTAGGTCTTGTTGTTACGATCATGTCGGTTGGTTTCTCCTCCGTCCTTCCCCCTTTTTGGTTTGATCAAAAAGAGTGTGAGGTGGGAAGTTAGGGATCAAAACCGATCGATATTGCCTGTTGAGATCTGCAAGAACAGATAAACACAGAACTTGAGCGGTTAGATGTTGAACCTTCGAGATCATTTCGGTCTTTGACAGATTCCATGGCAGTAGAGAGTGTAAAAATCAGTTTGTCAAGTTTCTCTTCTGTCAATTCGAGCTTTTCAGTGAGCATCGGAAAAGAAACTTGTTGTTGATCCACCTGAATTAGCTTGTCATCAACAGATTTTATAAGTTCGGCAGACACGGTGGTCACAGTTTGGGAGAACTGATCTTTGATTGCCTCAATCTGGGAAATAGTCAATTCCCTTTTATCATTATTTCTTTCGGGCCAATCTGCCCTACGATCGACTATCACTCCCTCAACTTCTTCTTTCAGGAGATCTTTGAGACAAGATCTGATCTCCTGAAGTTGATCAGCGGTGATGTGAGATGTTGGAATGTTTTGCGTCACCGGATCTCTTTCAGTTGTTTGCGCCTCTAGTGGTTGGTCATGAAGCTGCGGCACCGGTTCCACTATCATCGGCGGCTCTGCATCCTTCATTCAGCATCTCGCTTGAGAGCTTCTTTAGCCGATCTCGGTTCGCCTTGATCGATTAACCCGACTTCGCGTGGATCGAGCTTTGATAGATTCGGTAGTTATCAGCTCAGCTGGTGATCCTACTTTAGTAGATTTCCTCATATCAAAATCAAAATCTGTAAACTCATCAAAGACCGCCCATCCATTCAATAATCATTATAAAATCGAGAAGCTTTTTAATCTGAGATCTCTCCAGGTGAGGATCTCCATAACTTCTTCTCTAATAGCAGGATGGGCGACCAGTTCTGGATACATCTCATCAATTTCTCGTTCAATTTGCATTCTGACCATTTTCCCTGTGATGGTCTTTGATGATCTAGACTCGAGGAATTATCATGTCGATTCGGTTGATGAGAAGTGGAGGTTACGGTGGTGCTTGAGTAGGTGGAAGTTATGCGATTGGCTCGACTGCGAGAGGTTCTGCTTTGTGCGATCAGTGCGCTGGTTCCACAACAGGTAAGCTTTACGGTTCATGAATCGATGTAGTTTGAGTTCGGGCGGCAGCGGGAGTGAAGGAGAAACATCTTTCGTGACCCGATAGTTTGGCGGTGAATCGGTTCTAGTTGGAGAAGAGATCGTTCGTCTCGTGCTTCTTCTTCCGAGAATGTTCTGGCGACCTCTCGGCTGAAGCTTTGCTGTCGATTTTTCACTGGTTTTTGTGGCGATCAGTGTCTGGCGCTCCTTCTTCATCTGACTCATCTTCTAGAAACAGAGTCATGGAGGCCTGCTTCGCCTTCTTCGGCCTCTTCTCCTCGGCCTTCACCAGTTTTCTTTTCTTTTTCTGGGGGGCATCTGGTGTAGACGTGGTTACTTTCTTGCTCTTTCCCTTCTTCGCCTTTGGGGGTGTGGGGCGATATCATCGTCGGTGGTCCAAATATGGCTGAAGTGGTGGAGAGGAAAGCCTTGTAGGACTCAGTCCATTCTGGTCCCATTTGGCATTTGGCATTTTGTCCTTTAGGATAACCGCAACCTTGTTGAGATTGCCGATCCTCTTCTTCAGATAGACCTGCCTCCATTCATCAATTCAAATTTCTCATGTTCTTGGAGTAGAATGACCTTTAGGAACCCATGCCAATTGATGTTCTTGGCTTCATCAATTATTGCGACCATCTTTATGCGGTTTGCCGGATGTAAGAGCATCGAAATTTTGAACGCAATACCCATGATTGTTTTTGACAATATGTCAAACAACGGTCGGTCGGTATTTCCTCTTGAGCATTGGTCCGACAAAAACTGCGGTCCGATGTTTGTCGACCTCTCCGAAGAGTTCGTTTTCGATCACTCATCTTCATTCTCCTGTAGTCTTGCAGGCGAGATTAAATCCTTTTCGCAAGCGAAGCAGACGAGTTATGTCCGCATTCGTCAGTCTAATATCTTCTCCGTTGACTGACGAAAGTAGTTCTTCTCTCGGAGAGTCCGTATCCACTCTTAAATTCCTTAGGAATTCGAGTGCTTCATCTTTGCATCCTTTGGATTGCAAATTGAGCGTATAATATTTCTCAAGACCTCCTTTCTTCAGAATTTGCTCCACTTCCATTGATTCCGGATCCCGAGTAATGTCAAACTGCACGAACTTGTCGTCGTCGACAATTTTTAATGCCAGTTCCGCTTAATTGCACATTATTTTACCCATACCGTGAGTGGCCATCTACAAATAAGATAGACTCGATTAAGATTGTGCATAAACATAGAGATATGATATATTGATTATCAGACCTATACATAGGCCTAGTAATCGATAAATACATGCGGAAACCAAGAAACTATAAGGCATAACACAGGATACCATCGATTGACAAAATCTTTAAGATCAATGGATTTTAAAAAAAAAGGACTCATCAAATAATCAGAAATTACCAGATTCTATTTTTCGGGAAGATAATTTTGAAACTTAAGAAAAACACTTTGAATCACAGAGAAGAAATCTGGAGAGTTTTCAGAAAAAAAATTTGTGAATTGGAAAACTCTGGTAGGGTTTTTTTATGAACCTTATAAAGATGAGGAGGGAAAAAGACAAGATTTGGAAGATCAACCGTTTGAAAAGATTAAACGATCCAGATTAAGCGGTTTTGATCGAAAGGTTGGGAAAAGCACGTACGAAAACCTTTTGGATTTAAATGCTCATTTTGTAGCAATTAATACAGGTACCCCACGTCCGCATTAAATGATTTGCGGTAGGCATCGTCACACTGTGTAATCGTCTGAAAAAGGCAAATAAAAAGCAGATAAGATCCGATAAATAAGCAAATAACAAGGGAAAAAAAAAAGCGTATTTGGTTGGTCGATATAGTGTCGATCAACACCACTTGAAGTTGATTCCACTTGTTGATCTTAGTTTTTACGCCTAAGCCTTATAATTTCCCAACCGTTTCTTTTCAATGATCTGTTTCATTTTTTCGTCGATTTCCTTTTCGATCCTCCTCGATCGGTTGAAGTTCCCCTTCAACCGATATTTCATTTTCTCATAGATCGATATATCGATTTGTTGAGGTTTCAAGTTCAATTTGATCTTCCTTATCGATCGGGCCAGTATGTAATCAAATTTTGGTTGACCTAATCTGATTCTTCTCAGATCAATCCAATTCTTGGGATAAGTGTTACCGCCAAAACTTAGTCTAGAATAGTAGTCTCTATTCCTAAGTTGGTAGCGATTTGACATGTCGTAATTATATCGTCAGATATCTCGATATGTCAATCCGTAGTAAATTTATCCAATTATCGATCATGATGATTCCTACATCTTTGTCCTTGTGATGCAAATTTCTCTAATAGGCTTTTTGAAATCAAATTTGCATTTGCACCCTTGCTTGGCCACTATAAATTGGACCAATGTTTTACACAACATAACCCATTCACCATACTTATCTTCTTTGTAGAATCATGTATTCTGGTGAACCCTTATTTCCGGTGAGACTTCCGGCAAATACTTTTACCCCTTTTTCAATGATTTCAGCTTCTCAAATCAACCCTGTGTGTCCCTTATCGCTATTTTCATCGTCATCAAAGATTTCACATACAATTGTTGTCAAGCTTCTCTACCACCAAGGAGGCGGGTCTGCTGTCGCAACTGAGAAGACACTTCTCCTAACCGTATGCACCTTGTGTGTCTATCGAGATGACGGAACTAGCATCAACAGACTCGATCGATATAAAACATGAGTTTGATATACGGTGCGGATCGATAACAACGGTGATCTCCGTGATATCAACTCAATTTCAGATGCAACACATGTGCCCATAAGGTCTTTGAACCAATTTCTTGGCACATGTGCTCCATTTAACAGCTGGAGAGTCCATTGACTTCAGGTCTAAGGGCTCCTGGCTTAGAAATCCTATCAAGGCCTCTCTCGCTCCATTGGTTTTAGCTTCAGCGAGAGGCTTTAGGATTATTTTAAAGCCTTTCTCACCCTTGTTAAGTGGGGGAAAATGAGAGCATCAGATTTAAAATCTTTTTCTCCCCTGCTCTTCTTGGGTTAGGATGAGGGTTTAGGGTTATAGGTTTAGGGTTTTCGGTTATGACTTATGTACTGACCTCCGGGTCCTTTGTACTTGTAACTTGTAATGTAATCTGACCTTCGGGTCTTTATCAATGAAAAGTTCTATTATTCCATTGTTGTGTAAATTCTCTGCTTTCTTATGCGATTGTAGGCTTTAATCTATGAATCTTGCTTGTTGAATATCAGCTAAATCGACTTACAAAGATGTAAAATAACCCAACTGATTTAATCAGATATTCCTTTTAAATTGAGCGTTTACTTTAATCTGATAAACCTTAAATCTGATCAGTTCCTTTAATTTGATAACTTATAAATCTGATCGATTTCTCATATCAGTTCCTTGACTGATCTTCTGATCAGTTGAGATACCAAACTCAACTGACTCCTTTAAACCTGGTTAGTGTCTTAACCGGTGGTTTCGAGAACAATCCATCAAGCATTTTAGGTGCTTTTTCTCCAAGATCCAGAAGTCCTAGCTCATTGCACAATTCTCTGAATCTGATCTCAGCTAGTGGCTTGGTTAGAATATCAGCTTTCTGTAAATCAGTGTGAATCTTTTCCATTCTGATATTCTTCTTTTCAACATGATCTCTTATAAAATGGTGTCTGACATCCACATTCTTGCATCTTGTATGTAGAACAGGATTCTGAGTGATTGCAATATCACTATTACTGTCACAGAATATAGGTACATTCTTAGCTACAATGTTATAATCCCTCACCGCCGACTAACTAAAGAGGCGCTTGGGAGCAACCTTGACTTCTGCAGACCATATATTTCGCTTCAATAGTAGTAGATGTATGAATCGATGTCCGCTTCTTTGAAAACCACGAGATCGTTTTCTTCCTAAAACTGACATGTTCCTGAGGTTGACTTCCTATCAATCTTGCAACCTCCATAATCAGAATCAGAATACCCACTAAGCTCTAGATTATCATCTGATGGGTAAAATAAACCAAGATTTACTGTCACCTTCAGATACTTAAGAATCTGCTCAGCTACTTCTAGGTGGCTTTGCATTGGATTTGCCTGAAATCTGGCACATACACCTACTGCAAAGGTGATATCTGGTCTGCTGGCAGTTAGGTATAGTAGAGATCCAATGAGAGCCCTATATTCTTTCTGATTTGTTTTCTGACCATCCTCATCTGGATCCATCTTGAATCCAGTCATCATAGGAATTTTGGCTTCCTTGCAATTTTGAACTCCAAACTTGTCCAATAAATTCCTAGTGTACTTTGCTTGGCAGATGAATATCCCTTCTGCACTTTGCTTCACCTGGAGACCCAGAAAGTAATTCATATGTCCCATCATGGACATCTCGAACTTCCCTTGCATCAGTTTGCTGAATCTTTCACATAGATTCTTGTTGGGAGATCCGAAGATGATGTCGCCCACGAGATCCGAACCATCGAATATCTTCTCCATCTTCTATCTGAATAAGGTTCATCCCTTTGTTCCTTTAGTGAACCCTTGTCTATCAAGAAGCGAGAGAGTGTATCATACCAAGCTCGAGGAGCTTGTTTTGAGCCCATAAAGAGCTTTTCTTAAACGGTACACTTGGTTGCTCTTTTCGAAGCCTGGAGGTTGTTCGACATAAACTTCCTCTGCTAGTACCCCATTTAAAAATGCACTCTTTACGTCCATCTGATACAAAGTGAACCCTCTATGGGAAGCATATGCGAAAAAACACCGAATGGCTTCTAAGCGGCGGACCGGTGCAAAGGTCTCATCATAATCAATTCCGCCCGATTGTGAATACCCCTTAGCAACAAGTCTTGCCTTATTTACGGTGATGACGTTTTTCTCATCTCTCTTGTTCTTGAAAACCCACCCGTGCCAATACGTCTTGATGATTTGGTCCATCTACCGGTTCTCAAACTTGATTTCTCTCGAACTGTTCGGCTCCTCCGCATGGCTAGAATCTAAGCAAGCGTCTTGTAGAAACTTCCTCTATTGTTGTTGGTTCCTTCATAGACAAATAACAAAGAAATACATGACACTTTCACCAATCGATGTCTAGTTTTAACTTTATCGGATGGGTCTCCGATGATCGGATCGGTTGGATGACTAGTTATCCAGGTCCTTCTATTCTGATTTGCGTCGGTTTCGAGAACATCATCCATTTTCGATAAAGGTTCATTACTAGTATTTGGGAGTGGTGCGTAATTATGATCCACTTGATAAGAACATGTCTCGGTGATGTTGGACTCATCATGTGCCGATGTCCGTTCGTGGGAACTTCAGTGTTCCCCGAACCGGATGGTTCGATTGATCTCGTCTCAATTTGTGCCGGCTTCTTCATCGGCAGTTTTTTTCGTACCTTAGGATCTGAATGATCGGTGAATCAGCTAGATCGGGAATGTATCTTTATTTCGGTTTACGATTCTTTTTCCTTGATCGTTAGGTGATCCATTTTACGAGCTCAGTCTTTGGTTGATCGAGTGCGTCTTGTTTCGAGGCGATTTCTCTTGTTCGGAAGATGCTTCATCAAAAGACTACATGGGGTATTTCTTCCACAAGTAGGGTTAAATGCATTGTAAACCCCCGAAAGCCTTGCTAGATGAGGAATATCCTAAAAATATACCCTCATCGACTTGGCCTCAAAAGTTTTCAATGACTCTTCCCATTGTTGTGTATGAAACACTTACACCCAAAAAAACATGGAAGTAAGAAACACGAGGTTTTTCGCCTTCCACAGTTCATAGGGTGTTTTGTAGTGAGCCTTAGTCGAAGACATCACATTACGAGTATGGCATGCAATGTTGATTATACGCTTTTAAACGGCTTGGTATTGCATGTTAATTTAACATCGTATGCGGCAACTTCTTTTGAGAGTTACATTCCTCCGATTCGCTACTCCATTTTGTTGTGGCGTCCTTGCGGTGATGTTTCATCTTCAGTATACCAAACTTAGAGCAAAAAAATCAAGTAATAAAAGAGTTCAAAAATTATGTACCTTTATCGTCGATTTTTACTACTATCGACACCCTTCTCATTTTGTAATCTTTTTAGCAAATTTCGGGTATCTTCGTTTGTCGTCTCATTCTTCTTATGTAAGAATATAACCCTGTAAACTTGGAATAGTCATCCACGATTACGAGTATATTATTCGTCCGTTGAGATCGATTGGTGTAATCGGTCCAAATAGATCCATATGAAGCAATTTGCGAAGACTCTCTATTTGGATCTTGGTCCGGAATTCCCTTGAATGAAGCTTTGACTTTTTGCCTTCGACGACATGCAAAGACATGTCCGATCCTTTGAAAATACTTCATTAGGAAGTCCTTCCACTAGTGACATCCTTGTTATCTTATTAAGAGTTTTAAAGTTCGGATGGCTCATTCTTTTGTGCGAGCCAACCGCTACTTTTGGAACTCTTGACAATCAGTATGCATTTCTTGAAACTATTTCAATCAATTTGTGTAGATCATCCCTTTCCTTGAACCGTTAGCAAAATCTGTTTGAGTGGCTCGATTCTTGATAGTGCATTGGTCGGTCGGGAACTCACCTTTGAATCTGTTGTCGCTTGAATTGTGAAACCGATAATAGGTTGTGCTTCGGACCTTCGACATCTGAGACTCCGGTTACTTGTGCATCATCATTCTCTAAGGTTCGAATCCTTTGGTATAACCAAAGTTATCATCTAAAAAAGAGTACACGCGGGCCTTTATGTTCTATGTAAGAGTGAGGAGATGTTTGCTTCGGTCATGTGCCTTGAGCATCCACTATCGATGTACCCGGATAGTTGCTTGCACACCTCCTTTGTTGGCGGACCCCGCGATCCTGCTGCCCAAATCGGGCTTTAGGTACCCCTTTTGGATTGGGTCCTGAGGGGTTAGGATTAGTTTTGGGGATCCATACAAACAGAGCACTTCTATTGTGATCAGTTAGATCAGAAGGCCTGATTTGTCTCCCATACCTATCAACATAATCATACGTCTCATTATATGCTTTCTGATTAGTATGATTATTAGTGTGAACCTTGGATGACTTAGAAGACTTGGGATTTATCTTTTCTGTTTGTCTTTTTTTCATCGATTGTGGTCAAGTGCGGTGACCCTAGATTTACGATTATAGGGGTAGGTACGACTGCTACCATCAAAAGATTCATATCTTTTCGGCATAGGTGGTTTTTGCAGTTTACCTGAAGCATGCTTATTAGGCAGCTGACCTTGATTGGGTCTCAGATTAGACTTCCCTTTTACAGGTTGTCTTTTCTGATTCCTGATCTGTTGATCAGGTTGAGGTCTCTTCAGAAGAACTGGGTTCTTCTGTTGATTCCTCGGCTGATGCTTTACCAGTTGGGGTCCATTTACATTTCCCCTTACGGTTTGGCACCGCCTTACCCGCTCAACCGGTCTTTTTTTTCCTTATTAGATACATGTTTGGCTTTTGGTGTATCTTTGTCTAAACTCGTCGATTACACCTTTTTGAGATGAATGGTAGGGGCTTTTGAGGATGTGGAAGGGTTCTCATATCCAAGTCCCTTCTTGTTAATCGTTGTTGAAAATAGGTGTTCATGTCTTGAAGCGGTTTTAGATGATTTTGTGAAAACCTCTATTTTTTCTTACGCAGATTATCCTCGGATGATTTTAGACTTTCATGCTTTCGGAATAGCTCATCGAATTTTGCTTGCGAGGATTTTGAAGTCATCGACTTCTTTGTTTTTGTTAATCGGTGATCTTTGATCCGCTTCTCGATCGAAGCTTTAACTTTCGAGAATTTTAAATTCCTCGGTTGCCTTCCGGCGGTCTCAGCAGATTTAAGTTGAGAGGCCTTCTTTGAGATCATTCTCTTTAGCAAAATTTGATTATTTATGGTCCTCGGCTTGTCATTTTAAACTTCCTTTATAGCATAAGTGTCTCTTGCATTGGAGAGATCCTCAAGCAATTGCTTTCGAGTAGAAATTTGCGGTCGATCTCCCGGCGGGTGTGCTAATGATAGCGGTGTAAAGCAAACAAAAGCGAGTTTGGAGGTTACCTCCAGTTGGTCCTCCTTTGCCATCAGCGAGATCTCATCATCATCATCGAAGAGAATATCGGATCTTCATTTCCATAGAAGTCAGCGCCTTCGGGCGTCGGACATAAATCTTCTCTGAGAGGAGTATCCGAGAATCCTCGGAGGGCGGATCTGAATCGTCGATTCTGACGTGTCACCAACCATGGCTTTTACGTCCTGTGTGCATTTGCTCTCTTCGTTTCCTCTTTTCTTCCCTTTCTCTTGGCGTCAGTGCAGGCGTCTGCTTATTTGTAGTGACTGGCTTCTCACGGTTGAAGCACGCTCCTTGATCCACGGAACCTTTTTCTTCGGTGAATCACTCCGTGCGTATGATCTATCGGTGACTTTCCTTCGATAGTAGTCGAGCTTCTTCTCATACGATTGGTTATCTCTTCTCTCATCATTTAGATTATCTCTTTTCCTTTCATCTCTGTGATCTCTCGATCATCGGATCTGGTTCTTCGGAGATCTGTTATGCGATCTCCTATCTCTTCCTCATTTATGTTGATAATCTTTATAGAATCTTTGATACTTACCCGGTTAGTATTTGATTTTTCTAGTTTCTGGTAAGCGGAGCGATCATTACGCGACTTATGATGTTTCCAATGGGTTCATTGGTCTTCAATCTCTTCTTTGGTTGCCTTAAAAGCAACCGATTTGGAAGTTTGAGGCTTCAGCGGGCACCTCATCTTCATCTCGCTTGTCCTCTCTCAATTAAATCGAACTTCGTGAGCTTTAAGGCTCAAGAACAAGCTACTTGGCTTCATTTTTTTAAATGTCTTGGCAATCCTTGATTACCGTGACCTTCATGTCCCATTTCTTGGTGAGAGACCTTAAAATTTTGTAGTTGATATCTTTATCGGACATCTCTACCAAGTTTCTCGGCTTGTTTATTGACATTGTAATCCTTCTATCGAGTTCGTTGATGGTTTTCGTTGGGCAAATGACATCTTGTTTTTTGAACTTCACAAGTTAAACTTTGCGACGATTGTCTTTTATCGGTCATTTCCCTCGATATTTCAAATTTTAGAGTATCCCACATTGCTTTTCATGATTTTTGAGATACTTAACCTTTTCCTTGGTGACCTTATCCATTGTTTTCATGATAATATGCCTTGCGATAGTATCTAGAGTATGCGATTTCTTTTTCCTCTGCATCCATCAAGGCTGGGCTTTTTCGTACAAGACTTCCTGGGGCAAAGTCTGGATCTCCTCCAACTGCAGGGTTGTCGTAATATATGATGATGGGTCCTCTTTCGATGACTTCCATCATTCTGCCACTAATCGAACCTAGATGGTTGGACATATATATCGCCTAATCTGCATACTCATCGATTGAGAACTTCTGCAGATCATGATACATACCGAGGTGTTATCCATCTTTGAGTGTTTTTGGAAAATGAATGAGTTTTAAGAAGGTTTTTCAAGATCGATTCGATCGACCACAAAGATTCCTCCTCAAGAATCGATGATACACAAAGTCGATTGGTGCCGTAGAACCAACCGCTCGATACCACTTGTAGGTCCCGAACGGGTTTGTGAGGGCGTAAGTCTCAGAGGGGAGGGTGAATAGACTTACGAAAACTTTTGTCGCAGATCGGGTGTGATGGCGATTAGCTTTGATCGAGTCGCGAGTGCGTCGGTTTGGGTCGATAACCAACTTACTAATCGCCGGAAAACAGATCGATTCGGTAACTATCGGGTTTAAGCGATGTGTCGCGGAAGCTTATGTTTTACCCGTGAAAAACCGGTTTTTATAAAACAGATTCCAAAGTTAGTCTTTTAACCGGTTGGATGAAGTGTCGAAGCTTGATCGGATCGAAGCTTGGTCTTACCGATCTCAACTTAGAATATGTATCGCTTTTAAAGGTTATGCAAATTGTGTGTAAGCGATTAATCAAAGCGGTAAAGGCACACAAGATTTATAGTGGTTCGGACAAACCGGTCCTACGTCCACTCTTCCCTATCACTGAGGGCACCAACTTAACAAATGGACTTAGTTTTATGTGTTAGTCCAACACAAGACAATCGACAGATATTTAAGGAGTTCTCACTCAACCGATCCCGTAAATCGTAACTAGAAACCTGATCGAAATCTTGCTAAACAACTTAACCTAACTTTGGGTTTTGGATAAGATTGTTTTGGTTCCAACTATGAAATCTTTTCTAGTGTTTAAGGTAGCTGTCAATTTAGATGAAAAGATTTCTATGCTAAGAACTTATGGGATGAACACTTAATAAAATAATCTTCTTGATCGTGTTCTTCGTATGCGGAAATCGATAATTGCTTGAGCTTCTTGATTGTTCGGTGTTTTAGTGTCTTCTCTCGAAGTGTGATCCCATATTTATAGACCTTGAAATCAAAGAGCCGTTGGAGAGCAATTTGAATTTCGGGTTTATATTTGGTAGGTTTGCGAGGATTGATGTGACGTGCTTGAGGCGGCATGGCCGAAAAGCGTGAACTTGTATTTTATAATTGCTAGAGAGAAGCAAAGATCAAATCCGTAATTCGGGCTCCGGATCATACGATGTCTAGTTCTTATTGGTTATGAGGGCGACTTTTCAAATGTTGTTCTTCTTCCAACTAAAGTTAACATTCTTCTTGTTTGGATAATCGACGTATGATTTGGTGAAACATCAGTTTTCACCTGGTGAGCTGACTTGATCAGTCAGAACTGATCAGTCTACCTGATGGAGTCTTCTGGTGCCGGTTGACTTAGCTTCAACTAGCAGACTCGGCTGATGTAGGTCTTCTGGTCTGATCTTCTGGAAGTCATCTGATCTTCAAGTATTTTGAGTTTGAGCTTTATGACTTCAGCTGAGATATCTGACTAGATCAGATCGATCTGATCTTCTGTTCTTCTCTAGCATTCTGGCCTATCGGATATCAGCTATTCTTTGGATCTTAAGATCTGACTCATACATATTGAGGTTCCCCCTCAATATGTGACCTATCTATTACATCAGTTGTTCTATACAGTAATTATCAACTGGTATTCTATAAATGGTAATATAAACATCAGTAAGCTAACAGGTCTGACTGGTCCTATTACATGTGTTTTTGGAACTTTTATCAAAACTATAAATTTCCCAACACATCTAACCCGCGAAAAAAATAAAAAAAGTCCAATTAACTTACAATTGCACATAAAAACAGTATGCAATATTGCATACAAGTTTTTGTCTTAAAATATTGAGATTCAAGAATTTCATCCACAACAAAGATTTTATTTATTGTAATTTTAGATGTGCTTTCTTGAGGCTCTAACACCAAAACATTTAGAGTTTAATCATCTGAATATGATTTTATTTTTTATTGTTTAATGTTAAATATCTATATTGTTCTCTCAATTCTTGTCCTTTTTCTTTTGAGGAATATGTATGAGTAATTTAATTTTTATTTGTTATATATTGTGATAATGATAAATTTTTGGCCACTTTAATATTAGAAAAAAAATTATAAATGTAATAATGTATTAATATGAGTTAAATGTGATATTTTTTTAAACTGATAAACATTCTTGAAATGATTTAAAAAATATTGAGCATAAATTGTATGATTATGTTTTAACTAAATTTTATTTATAAATAGAATAGCAACATATTTTTAAATGAAAGTCAATCTTTTGAAATATATTTTGTTAAAAATATAGATAAATTCGAACTTAATTATTGATGAGTTTTATGTTTTAAAGTCTCATATGATACCATTTAAATTAATATATTAAAAAAATGTTATATATAATTATAAAATTTTAATGTGCCGAAACTTCAAAAAAATTCAGCCCACCCACCGTTAAATTCTAGAACCGTCCCTGGTCATGGTGGTGAACTTGCCGTCGTCACTCGTCACTCACTTTTCTTCCTTCGTCAAGTTCACGTCATTACCGGAGGGGGTGTATTGTTTTGGTATTGAAATGTAACTAGAGGATATAAATTAGATACAAGAAGGGTATTGTAGGTAATTTAAGGGGAGTGTATCTACTAATATTTAGAAAAATGGGTGGATGAAGTAATATGGGGGTGTATCTCCTAATTAAGGGGGTGCGAATAACCAGACCCAAAAAGGAATATCAAGCCTAAATTCAGCAACAGGCCCATGATAGTAATTAAAGTTAGAGCCCACTTGATTAAAAAAACAAACCAGCAGCACTTTTAATTAAAGAAAAAAAACAAGCAGGACCCACACCATTCTCTCAGCTGAAAAAATGCACCTATTCTTTGAAGGAAGAAGTGCTGAGCGATTTCAATTAATAAAAAGAACACCTCAGCGTTTTTTTTTTTAGGATAGAGTGAGTTACTTTTAGTCTATTCCACCGCCTAAAAACACTCTTAGTCCAACCCTTTTTTAAAACACTCTTAGGTCCCTAACTCTATCAAAAAAGACTTCTATACCCTTATTTTGTTTAGAAGAATGTACCTTTCCCCATCTCTCTCGTCTGACATCTCACGTGTAGATGTCATCTCATTCTCCCATTTCACATTTCAAGTTTTAATATCACATTTCAAAGTTCCTGCCATTGTAAATTATAACATTGTTATATAAAATGAATTCCTTAGCAAAAGAATGTTCATCTTCAAGAATGATAATTTTTTATTTATCTTCATTAAAAAAACATTGCAATTTAAAATTTTTATATAATAAATTGAAAATTTACATATCTAAAATCTCAAAAATTTCAGAAAATTATATATCTTCTGTCTTCATTTCTAACATGAACATGTTCACTATGTTCATTACAAATCGTGCATATGTTCATCATGTGCGCTGAACATGTTCATCTTCATATTCAATTCACTTGAAAAAGATCCAACATCTTTCCCGTCATCGTCATTTTCATCCTTATGAATTATAAGGAACACCAAATGAACCCAGAAAATTCAAAGAAACTCAGGATTAATCAAAGATCCAAAAAAATCAGATTCAAGTACCAAACTCAACTTTCAGATAAAAAAAAAAATCAAATATCCAAAAAACTCAAAAATTTAAACTCAAAAGTTGTTGCGTCAAAAGTTCATAAGCAGAGATCAGGAAGAAAACTCAGAGTAAAAATAAAAAAAAAAAAAAAGAAAAAGAAAAAAGGAAAGCAAACAAGTACAGACCTTGAATGTTCTTCAACTGCAAAAATGAGTAATGGGCCATAAATTAGAGATCAAGAAACAGCGCAAACAAGTACAGACCTTGAATGTCCCAAAATCGCAAAATTAAAACAAATATTTTAATAACCCAAACCCCAAAACATTATCATGATAATACAAACCCCAAATCATTAATGGATCCACCGACGGCGAGAAGAATCCCGGCGACATCAGCGCATCGCGGGAAGGTGTGGCGTGGCGACGGGATGGGTGAGGTTCTGCGCGCCTCTCCTGGTTTGGGGGCGGACGGTGGATGGCGGACGGCGCCGTGAATTTTAGGGTTGGTGGCGATTTTGAGAGAGAGAACGGGGTGGGTGATGAGAGAGAGAGAGAGAACGGGGCTCCGCGGCACTCTGATCGGCGGCGCAAGCTTTCCGCGCTGGCGGTGGCGACTTGCAGGCGGTGGCACGATTTGCACAAGAGGTGGAGGGGGGGCGCTATTTGCAGAAGGCGGTGGAGGGGTGGGGCGATTCGCAGAAGGAGGTGGAATGGTGGTGCGATTTTGTTGAGAGAATTTGGGGAAGAGAGATGAGGAGAGAAGAAAGTTGGGGGAGGCGTGTGACTGACGCCAATTTGGAGAGAGAGAATTGTTGAGGGATTTTTTGGAATTAAGGCATATTAAATATTAATTATACTGCAAGATATGTTAAGGGCACAATTAGTATTTAACATATATAATATGGATCTTCTAGTAATATAACAGAGGGTTTGACCTAAGAGTACTCCATACATTTTAAATAGACCTCTTAGTAATTAATTCTAAATATATCATATGTAACATATAAAAAATATTCAACACTTAAAAAAAAATCTTCTAATATCTATATTAAAAAAACACAACAGGATCATAGTCATAATGATAGATAACAAAATAAGTCATCATAAATACACAACATAATAGAATAATAGTCATGAGCAACATAATTTTAAATTCTCAAACAATTTTAATCATAGACAAAGTCTAGTATGAAAATTTTCATACATGAAAAAACTTTAATTTACAACCAAATTCTGTAATTGGTGAAGGTAAGACAAAATTGAGTGGTTATGGTGGTTTTTACCAAGTGGTTCATGGTTCAACCTAGAATAGGTCATAATTTATGGTTCATTATTTAGTGTTTAGGGTGTAGATGATTGATTTAGGGCAATTTTATAGATTTTCATACATGAAAATTTTCACACTAGACCTACTCTTAATCATATCCTCTCATAATCTCTTTCATCTTTAACAAGTCTTTTATAGATATGGATAAAGTTGAAAATGAATTGCATCCTTTGGAAGATATGGAGGAATGTGATGAGGAACGCATGGTGGCAAGATGCTTTCGTAATCAATATGATCATAACAAATCTTGTTTTTGCTCAAGCCATACATATAAATGATAAAATAAATGAGTTAATGACAAAAGATAAAATATAAGTTGTAAGAATAATTATAGCAATAAAAAATTAATTTGAAAGAATTAATACATCTCTTGCAAACGTAAATTATAATGGATAACACAAGATCATTGAGTCTCGAATGTTCCAACTTATTTCTCTTCTTTGTATGAAGTTTTTCAAATCCACTCCAATTCCTTTCACATCCCAAAGAAGAAGAAGTTTGACTCAATATCTTCGTGGCCAAATTTTGTAAGTTTGACGCACTACATCCAAAAAATTTCCACCATTCATCTATAAATACAACAATAAAGTAGTAAGCTATACGAAAATTAGTCAATAATATTATAAATGTAAAATTGAAGTATGTTAACACATACCGGTATGCATAGTCTTTGATGAATCCAAAGCGAGTGATCGGCCAAAGCTTCCAATCCTATCTTGAAAAATACCCACTTCATTAATGCACTCCCTTTGAATAGTTTTGTCCCCAATCAAGGTTGTGACCATCTCAATAAAACCATCCATTATTTCTTTCTTTTTGCACATGTTTTCCCTATCATATGCAAAAGAAGGGTTCAGAAGATAAGCTGCAGCGTGAATGTCGCGTCGAAGTTGTTTGTCCCACCTTGCCTTGATGATATTCGTGACGGGCTTGTACAATGTTTTCTTATGCCTAAATATCTCCTTTATTGTCTTCTTTGCCCGATATATTTCGTCATAAACATAACCAATAGAAGACCTCTGACCAGTATCCATTATATGCAATACACGTATAAGTGGAGCAACAACACCTACTACAATCACTCCAAAATTTTGGATCAAGAACTACTGCCAACACTGCACTTGCATTTTTGTCTTTATAGTGTCGAGATTCCTTGAATCTCTTACTCGTAAAAAAAACCTTGTAAATCATGTTGATGCTCAAGCATACTCTTCAATGCAATGAATGTTGTAGCAAATCAAGTTGGTCTGGGACGACAATCTCATCCATCCTTCTCTTTTTTCTCAACCAAGCAAGTAAGAATGCATGATTGTACACATACTTTGTCACTTAGAGATGCCCTTGTTGCAAGACCACTAACAAGCTCCATTTTGCCAATATCACCAAGTAGCAAATTTAAACAATAATGCGGACAAGGTGACCATTTGATGGAAGGATACTTATCATTAAGCGGGGACACCAACAACTTTGTAGTTAGCTCCATTATCGGGTCACCAAATGAATAATATTCTTTGCTCCAACCCAATCAACTAACTCCACAAATAAATTACAAAAAGAGTGCTTGCATCTTTCACGATATCGAAGCATCGGTGATTCTTACAATAAACCATGAAATTTATAAGTTGCCTATTTGATCCATCTTGCCAACCATCAGCCATAATAGTGCAACCAAATTCTTCCCAACTAGCTCGATAGCTATCAACCAACAATTGAACTTCCTTTTTTGCGTTCCCCAGCAAGTTTACTCTCAATTGGTTATATTTAGGTAACTTATAACCGGGACCAATGTGAAGCAATAACATCAACCATTTATTGAAAGTAAGGAGAATTTACAATATTTAAAGGAATGCATTCATTGTAGACAAATCTAGCAACAACCATATCAACATTATGCAAAGCTTCTTTACTTACAAGAACACTTTTGATTGAAGGTTGAGCACCTGAAGTGGTTCTTGGAGCAAAATAACTTCCCATTTTCTCATCTAGTTTTCTTTTTCATGTTGATGTTGCAAGCGGAGCCTTTCTTGTGTGCAATTGTAGAGTATTCAACTCTTCCTCAACTTCAACCACATCATAAAGATCATCTCCCACTGACTTTGCAGCTTGACTTTTTTCATCAAGCTCCTTCAATGATTCTTCCATTTGGTATCTTACACCATGAGTTACTTTTTTGCACGGAGCAAAATCCCTCTTCCGACTAGCTAGGTGTTTCTTCATCCTATTGATTCCCCCTCCTTTCCAAGTATTGTTGCAGTGCAAACAAGTCCAACTTTTCTTTCCATCAACGGTATTCTCTTTAAAATGAGTCTAGGCTAGATCAGCTTTTGCTCGAACCGAAACTGATGATTGAGTTGAACTGATTGAAGCATTAGATTGTTGACCACTTGACGAGGAATCCATCTAAAATAATAGTGATAAGATATTAAATTTGACTCATAAATCATAATTTGCAATAATAAACAACTTATGTTTTCATCACAATTTGCAATTATAAACAACTTAAAGAATGCTTATGAATATTTAATAGGAATTACCATATTGGCAGTCAAATTATTGAATAACATATCCTACTAGTGTAGTGCCCGCGTGTTACGCGGGATTTTTAATATTCAAAATTATAATATTTTTAATGTTTAATTGAAAAAATATTACATAATTATTTTAAAATTTAATAAAATTAATAATTTTGAATGAATTTATTATAATTATATCAAAATGTATGATAGGTTGAGTTAATATAATCATGTAAAAATATATGAAATTGATTTTGAATTTGTTTCACAATTGATAAATCATTTCAAAATTAATAGGAGAAGTCTTATATAATTTATGTATAAATATTATAATAAAGTATAAATATAAAATATATACTCATATATAACTTAACTTTATTCATATAATTTTAAATAATTTATTGACTCAACCATTTCTTATATAATATTTTTTTTAATTATTATACTCATGACACATCATCATTATTAACAAACCAAAATGCCAAACTCTCTATATGAATGACACATCATCAAAACTCACCAGAAATTGACACATAAACAATAAAAACTCTCTATTAGTAATATAGAGGGATTGAATAACATATCCTACAGCTTGCCATATTATATATTTCCAATTTTTACGATTAGGGAGAAATATAAGATACATTTGATTAATTTTTTTGAATTAAATGAGACAAGCAACAAAATTTACTTCTTTCTGTTGCACATTGTAGGACCCGAACGGGTTTTGTGAGGGCAGAAGTCTAGAGGGGAGGGGTGAATACACTTCTGAAAACTTTTTCGTGCAAGATCAGGTGTGATGGCAGGTTGCCTGATCAGAGTGCGAGTGAATCAGTTTGGACTGATATCCAACTTACTGATCGTCGGTTGGCAGATCAGTTCGATGTTTATCAGTTTAACTGATGTGCGGAAGCTAGTTTATACCCGTGTGAAAACCAGTTTTATCAAATCAGATTCTGAAGTCTGTTTTCAATCAGCTTGCCAAAGTGTCACGCTGATCAGATCAGTTGCTTGATGCAAACTTATCCTAACTCAGAATATGTATGCGATTTTAAGCAAAGTCGTGTGCGATAGTATAAAGCAGTTAAGAGCAAGTAAATACACACAAGATTTTATAGTGGTTCGGACAACCAGTCCTACGTCCATTCTTCCCTATCACAAGGGGCAGCAACTTAACCAACTGGACTTAGTTTATTGTGTTAGTCCAACACATTACAACCAACAGATGTTTAGAGAGTTCTCACTCAACCGATCCCAGAAATCAGAACTAGAAACCCTAGTCTGAAATCTTGCAAAACAAACTTAACCTAACTTTTGGGTTTGGGTAAAGATTTGTTATTGTTCCAACTGGAAATATATCCTAGTGTTTATGTAGCCTAAAGCTAGAGGATGAGATTTCTATGCTAAGAACTAATGGGATGAACACTTATAAAATAAACTTGAATTTAGTGTTCTTCGTGCGGAAATTTTGCTATAGCTTGAGCTTGATGATAATTTCCGTGTCTTCACTATGAAGAGCAATCCCATATTTATAGACCTCGAAATCAAAGAGCCGTTGGAGAGAAATTTGAATTTCAGGCTATATTTGGTAGGTTGCAGGATTGATGTGACGTGCTTTAGGAAAGACATGGCTGAAAGCTTGAATAGTTGTCCTTTATAGCCATTTGACTTATGCAGCGCCGAATCCCGCGTTGTCAGCTACGTACGTACGTGTCGCTCTCTCACTGGTTAACAGGTACACCTTTTCAGTGTTTGTTCTACCAACTCAAGTTGACATTCTTCTTGCCCTGATAGTACGTATGATCTGGTGTAGCATCAGTTAACACCTGGTGTGAGCTGACCTGATCAGATAAAATTGATCAGTCTACCTGATAGAGCCTTCCGGTGCAAGTTGTCTTAGCTCAACCAGCAGACTCGGCTGATGTAGGTCTTCTGGTCTTGATCTTCTGGCAGTCATCTGATCTTCACGTCTTCTGAATTTGAGCTTCATGTCTTCACCTGATCATCTGACTTGTCTTGTGTTCTGACTCGACTTGTCTTCTGGCCTTCTGACCTCAGCTGGTCTTCTGATCTCCAGACCTCCTTCTGATCTCATCTGGTCTTCTGATCTTCAGACCTGACCTATACATATTGAGTTCCCCCTCAATATGTGACCTATCTTGTACATCAGTTGTCTATACATTTCAGCTGGTCATCCTAACCTGATTCTACATCATCAGTCAGCTAACAGGTCTGACTGGTCCTATTACAAACTGTTTTGGAACTTCCATCAAAACTTAATACAAATTTCCTAACAATTTTCCCCTTTTTGATGGAACCAAAACACTTAATCAGAAAAACAGATGACATGAATAAAAAACAGATAATGAATAAAGTGCACAGTTCAGAAGACAATGAGATGTTGTCTTAGAATCAGAAAGATAAGAGTATTTTATTGAGATAGATGTGAGCTTACAGATTACGTAAAATACCTATCATCTGATTCTAATATGTCTTCATCACACGTGCTTGAATCTTTGAAGTTCTTTCGGAATACCAAAAGTTTGTACATTCTCTGCATCAGCTGCTCCAATCTGTCTCTCCCGATGATCCCTCATTTCTTAGCAAATTCGTAGTAGGCCTTCTTAAAACGGATAGGATCAAGCTTGTTATCTGGACGCAGAGGTGGAAGAAGTTGTTCGAAGGGAGGAGCTTCAGGTATTAAGGACATAATCTTCCATTCCTTCATAACAATCTGGTAGAAATTCGGGTAATTTGTTTCTAACCAGTTCTGGAATTCATCATCATTAGCAACTTGGTCTTGATGAATCGGAATCCTCTCCAGGATGTACACATCACACAACCATTCGCCCCTGATCTGGTCCCACTCAGGAAGCAGATCTTCCCGGGCACAGAGGATATCTTTAACAGTCGCTGGAAAAGCTCTCTCTTCCCAGTCAATATCCTCTCTGCTGACTTCCTTCCTTTCTCTGCTTAGGATGTATCCGATATTAAGTTCTTGACCTCTACCATCTTACGCTTCTTAATGGCAACTTTCTATTATCTTAAATGCGGTTTTTCGCTCTTGAGTTTGTTCAGAGACATCGCTACGGATTTGATAAGCGGTTATCGACCTTGTCCCCAATCTTTATTGATTGATTTCGACATCTTTTGCCACATTCTCCACACTCTCCACACTTTAGAATGATGAAAGACCTTGTATTTATAGTGTGGATTTGAATGTTACCGTTGGAGAGAATCACATTCAAATCCATACTATTCTGTAAGTTCTCCTGACTTTTTTCAGTTTGGTTGTCTTCCTCTCATTGGTCCACGTCAATTTGAATCTAACTATTTATATTCTTCAGGATCTTCTGAGTCTTCAGGATTCTCTGAGTCTTCAGGTTTCCTCTTATCCTTCGGGTTTCTTTGAGTCCCGGGTTTCTTTAGTCTCAGGTTTCTTTGAGTCTTCAGGTTTCTCTGAGTCTCAGGTTTCTTTGAGTCTCAGGTTACTTCTACTCGGGATTCTTGATTCAACAGACTTCTCTTGGCGGACCTTATACGTCAGCATCTTGACACTTTCGGATTGGTGAGTTGAGTTCTTCGACCGAGACATTCTGACCCTCAGGTCACTTTTACTCACTGACCCTCAAGTCACTTGACTCAGGCTATCTAATTTCTTCTTGCCTGATCTAATCAGCTCGACTGATCAGATCAACACATCTTTAGGTCAACATATCAGGATAATAACATCTGGTCAATACACGGGTTATCTTATCGATCTCGATAACGTCGATCCCGATCGATCTCATCTTCTCCTCTTCCGATCCGCAACCTTCTCTTACGATCTTACGGTGGGTTTCTTTTCGATCCGCTTGATTCGCTTTCTTGATCACCGGATCGGCAAATGCATTCTTCCGATCATCCGATCCGATCTGTTTCGGTCATCCGATCTTCGATCATCCGCTTAGCTTTTCTTCTCTTACGATTTTGCCTGACTCATCGCTTAACTCCAAAACTCATTTTACTCATTCGATCTCGTCGGTCTCATCCGCAATGACCTAAATCGATCTTGATTATCTACTTCTGATTTCGTGAGTTCCCCTTCAACTTGTTCTTTCGTTCCCCCTCAACTTGTTATCTTTAAATTAGCTTCAATAACACAAGTTGATAATGTTTTGGCATAATTCATCAAAACTAAAATATCCCAACAATTTCCCCCTTTTTGATAATGAAGCGAAAACATTAAGATATATGCTTGTTTAAAGAAACGAGTTTTCGTTTAAAAAGATCAGTTTAGGTGATCACATTAAAAGTGATCTTTTGAACTCCTGCTCTGATACCACTTGTTTGTCCTGGTGAAAAACCCATGAAATGCGGGAAAAAAAATCATGAAATGCATATAAAACAGGGGGGTGAGGCGAGTGATTCCAAGTTTTTGCTTTTTTAAGTCCATGTGTTGTGTTTTGCTTATAACCAAATGCATATGACAAGATAAGAACATAAAGCAATAAAGAACACAACAAAGTATAGTGGTTCGGAGACTCAAGCTCCTACATCCACTCTCCCTGTTCCTAGGGAAATTCCTTCAATCGGGACTTATCACCCTTCACGGGATCGCCTACAAGCTTTCAGGCTAACTCACTGTAGCTTACTCACTTCTTCTACATTTGAGTTTTCTGGCTGACTACTCTGCAGATTACTTACTCAAACACACACAAGCTTTCTGACTATCCAAGATAGTTTACTCACTTCTTCTCTAGAGTTTTCTGGCTGACTACTCTGCAACTTACTCACTCTTTACAACTCCACACAAACTACCTAACAGTAGGGTTTGAGTTTGGTTGGTGTCTCCAACTAGGTTGAGATTTTCCCTTACATTTGTTTAGCCTCAATGCTAAGGTTGGGAAAATCTCTCTAAGCTTAGGATATATCTTGGGTTGCTTAGATTGGGTTTAAGAACACTCTTGAACATATTTGTATATCTACAGACTTGTGTTCTATGGTGGGAATACTTGAGTATATGACTCTTAGCTCTGTAGCATCTTCTTCCACATTCTCCACACTCTCCACACTTTAGAATGATGAAAGACCTTGTATTTATAGTTTGGATTTGAATGTTACCATTGGAGAGAATCACATTCAAATCCATACTATTCTGTAAGTTCTGCAGCTTTTTCAGGCTGGTTGTCTTCCTCTCATTGGTCCACGTCAGCTGAATCTAACGGCTATATTCTTCAGGATCTTCTGAGTCTTCAGGATTCTCTGAGTCTTCAGGTTTCTCTTATTCTTCAGGTTTCTTTGAGTCTCAGGTTTCTTTGAGTCTCAGGTTTCTCTGAGTCTTCAGGTTTCTCTGAGTTAAAGGTTTCTTTGAGTCTCAGGTTTCTCTGAGTCTCAGGATACTTCTACTCAGGATTCTTGATTCAGCAGATTTCTCTTCAGTGGACCTTGTCTGATCATGCATACTGACACTCAGGCTGACTGAGTTCAGTTCTTCTGACTTCAGACATCCTGACCCTCAGGTCACTTTTACTCACTGACCCTCAGGTCACTTAACTCTGGCTATCTGATTTCTTCTTGCCTGATCTGATCAGCTCGACTGATCAGATCAGCACATCTTCAGGTCAACATATTAGGATAACATCAGGTCAGTACATCAGGTTATCTTATCTGATCTTGATCACGTCTGATCTTGATCAGTCTCATTTGCTCCTTTTCTGATCTGCAACCTTCTCTTCTGATCTTCTGGTCAGTTTCTTTCTAATCAGCTTGACTGCTCTTCTGATCACCAGATCAACTCGTCTGTTCTTCTGATCATCTGATCAGGTCTGTTCTGGTCATCTGATCTTCTGATCAGCTGGCTTACCTTTTCTTCTCTTCTGATTTTGCACAGCTCATCAGTTAACTCCGGAACTCATTTTACTCATCCGATCTCCATTAGTCTTGTCTACAGCCTCGTCTGATCTTGATTATCTACTTCTGATTTTGTGAGTTCCCCTTCAACTTGTTCTTTCGTTCCCCCTCAACTTGTTATCTGTAAATTAGCTTCAATAACACAAGTTGATAATATTTTAGCATAATTCATCAAAACCAAAATATCCCAACATCAATGATAGCAATGCTCTCTGTAGACAAGTTCTCCCTAGTAGGTGTCTTCAATAGATCTTCATCATCAGTGTCAGAAGGGCTATCATCTTCAACTGGTTCAGCTTCATCAGGTACCATTTGGTCAATAACATTAACCTTGAGTGCATCTTCAATATCTTCCAGTACAACATCATTAACAACATCTTGGGACAACATTATCAACCTCTCTATTATCAGCAGCATTCTGATCATCATTTGCAGCAACACCATCAACATCCTCAGCAGCATTTTCTACATTATCATCAGCATCTGGTTGATCATCCTTCTCACCTGCATGGCCAGATGGACCAATTCCATCATCACCACCATCATTAGGACCATCATCAGGTGATCCTCCCCCTGTTGGAGTAGAAAATAGGCTTCTTCAGAAGGTTTGCTGTTTAACCAGAGCATCTATACTGTGCTGGATGAATTGAATTTGATCACTAATGAAAGAATTTGAAAAAGTAACTGAAGGGATACCAGCTTGTCTCTTGACTGTGTAGGGAATGTTGCTAACAGAATGGGTAACATTTTCAGTTTGTTGGGCAGGATCTTTCAAGGGTAGATCAACTGTGCGGTTTCCAGCCTTCGGGACATGTGAGATTCCAAAATTTGGAACAAAACCACTGATCTTCTCACCTCTGGGTCTCTCAAACTCCAGTTTATCCAAGAATTGACAGATCAGACTTAGATATGGAAGAATAGTTCCATCAAAGTGCTTACCCGCAAAGGACACCATATTGTCAAATATAATTTGACCCATATTGAACTTGTTCAGATGTACAATCTTGTACAGTAAGAATGCTTGTTCCTTTGTCAGCACAGTGGAGTTCTTGGAAGGTAACCAATTAGAAACTAGTAACTTATGCGTCACAGAGTATAAGGAGGTTAGTTTAGCAGGAGAAAATTGCAAAGTCCATTAAGGATATTTACCACCAGTAATGACTGACATTACTTCCCCAATTTCCACTTCACTAGCATCATCCTCCATTTGTCTGGTCCTCAGGAAGATATTAATAAACATAGGGGTAATGGTAACAACATTGTATCTGAATCTAACTTTCCCATAATTTGAAGACTGCCTATTCCCACAACTTTTCTTCAAATTTGCATAAAACTCAGCAACCCAAGCAACATAATAAGGCTTAACATATTGAAGAGCATGCAACTGAGATCTACTCTCTAAGAAACCAATCAAGTTATTAGCTTCAAAGTCAGGCATTTTTATGATCTTTTCATCAACAATAAACCTCTTAAGCATGGTTTTAACAAAAACAAACTTTCTATCATGCTCAACCTTATCATCAGGGTCAGAGTTAAACATAAGTACCTCATCAGAATCATAAGAAAGATCATCTCCAGAATCAGCTTCATCATTATCTTTCTCAGGCTCTTTTGGTTCAAAATCATCTTCTTAAGGATCTTCTTCTTCCTCAGGATCCTCTACTTCAAAGTTCTCTTCCTCAGAGTCATCTGTTTTAGCTTTCTCTTTCTCAGAGTCCTCTTTCTCAGAATCATCTATCTCAGAATCCTTAAATGGTTCATTTCTTCTTATGGTACGTTTCTATTTCTTTGCCATCAATTCCTCCATTGTTAAGTTATCATCTGAATCTATTGGCTCAGCAGCAGGAACTTTTGGAATTTCCATCTCTTCATCTGAATCCTCTACAGTAATAGGATCATTAGCACCACCATCGGTCCTCTTAGGGCGTTTCCCAGTGTAGTCCACCTTTTTACCAAGGTTTCTCTATGAGACTCTCCTCTTTCCCCTCTTCTAGGGACTAACTGTTTCTTCCTCAGCCGAATATTCTTCAATTTCTTCCCCATTCCTTCTGAATCGGAGGAATCAGCATCATGCACTCAAAATTGGCGGGTTGAGTAGTATTTTTAGCGGGTTTAGGAGCAGGTTCATCAGGGATTTATGTGGCCAAGGGTTTTGCAGAGAGATCAACATAATCAGACACATTTATCATTCTGGAACCAACATAGATATCAGGCAAAACTATCGGGTTTAGTTCAATAGCTTGTTTAACAAGAAGATCAACAAGAGATTTAGGAGAGGAATCGGGAATATGTAGTGCAGGAGGTTTAGGAAAGGATGAAGACGATGATCCACCAACATTTGTGGAATCATAATCTAGGTTTTGTGCGGCCATTTCTGCAAGAAGGTTCAATGGGTTTGAGTTCGACGGAGAAGAAGGTTTCGAGTGAGAAGGGTTTGTGTGAGTTTGTGAATGATCAGGAGTGACCGATGGGTTTTGTTTTTCAACCATTTCACCGTCTTTCTGTCCAATCAAATAATACACAGGCATTAAAATAATGTTTTATGAAATATAGGAGGGAAAAGTTAAGCATATGACCGAAAATAATGAAATAACACAAGTGTAAATCAAAAAACCTTGAATCCTATGCGCAACAACAATGTTTTCAGTTTTTAGTATTAAACAACACAAACAATTCGACCTTAAGTAGAAATTAAAGCAGGGAGGTTATTACACAAAACCACCAAAAACCGACAAGGAGTGGAACAAAGTAACCACCCACTATTACACAAAACCACCAAAAACCGCCAAAAAACATTTTCAAAACCAGGAACCATATCTAAAATTAAATAGACACAAAAATAGTTCAAATAACTCGTTCAATCCACAACATAGACTTACCAAGAACATTAAATAAATCATGTATGATAGATAAAGTTCGAATCACTTAATTTTCACAAAATGTCAAGCACACATATATCTCAACACTCAATTTTGCATGAAATTCATCATCAAAGTGTTGCATATTTTGGATTTTTCTTTAAAACACATGTTCACATTGATCCATCTTTTCAAGAGAGTGCATCGTAGTAGCGAGCTCCGTGCCCCATAATTACTCAGCAGATTGTGAACTAACATGAATGTATATTTAATCACCTTTTAAAAAGGGAACATCGTAGTAGCGAGCTTCGTGTCCCATAGTTACCCAATGATTACACATCTAAGTTGTTTTATATTTTTAATGCATTTAAGAGATATATGTCCAGGACTCTTAGCTAAACCATGATTCAAACAATAAGATCAAAACACTATCATTTAAAGTTCAAAATAAGCAAATACAGTAAACAAATTCATTATCAGAACCACAATGTTGCTTCAAATGTTGAGAAACATTTGTCACAACATCTAGTGTTTATTTTCAGATATAGCAAAGACCAAGAGATTTTCTAAGTGAAGAAAACCTCTCATTATCAAGGGCTTTTTTGAAAATATCAGCAAGTTATTTTTCAGTAGAAATGTACTCTAACTTCACAACTTCTTTCTCTACAAGATCTCTTATAAAGTGATGTCTTATACTTATATGCTTAGTCAAAGAATGTTGCACAAGATTCTTGGAAATATTGATAGCACTAGTATTATTACAATAAACAGTCCAAATACCACTTTCCAACCCATAATCATCAAACATCTTTTTTTTAAAGCGGGTTGAGTGTAAAGAACTTCTAGCAAACAACATATTCAGACTCATCAAACATCCTCCACCAGTACTTTTTCTATCATCACAATCACCTGCCCAATCTGCATCACTATAGTCAATTAAAGAGAAATTAGTATCCTTTGAGTACCAAATACCTAGATCACATGTTCCAGCCACATATCTTATAATTCCTTTTACATAATTAAGATGTGATTCCTTAGGATTAGCTTGACATCTAGCACACAAACAAACAATATACATAATATCAGGCCTACTAGAAGTTAAGTACAAAAGACTACCAATCATTGATCTAAACAAAGTAGGATCAACATCTTTTCCAATCAAGTCTTTACTCAACTTTTGAGTTGAACCCATAGGGGTTTTCATAGATTTAGCACTTTTCAGACCAAACCTCTTCACCAAATTCTTAACATATTTGTTTTGAGAAAAGAAAATATCATCTTTCATTTGTTTGATTTGAAGACCTAAAAAGTAATTCAGTTCTCCAACCATGGACATTTCAAAATTACAGGTCATTTCTTTAACAAAACTATCAAGCACATCATTACAAGTTGAATCAAATACGATATCATCAACATATATTCGAACAACCATAATATCATTCTTAGAATTTTTAATGAACAAGGTTCTATCAGCTTCACCTCTCAAAAATCCAAATTCAAGTAAGAAATCAGTAAGTTTACCATACCAAGCTCTAGGTCCTTGTTTAAGACCATACAAAGCTTTCTTAAACTTGTAAACATGATCAGGATATTCTAGACTCTCAAAACCTTGAGGTTGTTCAACATAAGCTTCATCATCCAGAATACCATTCAAGAAAACAACTTTAACATCCATTTGATGCAATTTAATGTTAATGAAACATGCAATATCATGAAGTAATCTAATAGATTCTATTCTAGCAACAGGAGCAAATGTTTCATCAAAGTCTATTCCTTCAATCTGAGTATAACCTTGAGTGGAATTAGGTCTAGGTACAAGTGTCCAAATGTAATCTAATAGATTCTATTCTCACAATGTTACCAGATTCATCAGTTTTATTCCCACTTTGTTCTTATAACATTAATATCAGAATTAGGTCTAGGTACAAGTGTCCAAACATCATTTCTTTCAATTTGATTAAGCTCTTCATGCATAACATTTATCCAGTTTTCATCATTAAGAGCTTCTTTCACGTTCTTAGGCTCAATTGCAGAATGATAACACTCAAAAGTTACCTGATTGCATATGGATGACATGCAAACTGATTTTACAAAGTTATTGATGTGAATACCCATTCTTCTTCTAGTTTGTACACCAGTGGTAGCTTCTCCAATGATCTGATCTGATGGATGACCTTTCATTATCTTTGTTGAGTGAATCAAATGTTTTGGATATTGTGAATTTTATGACAGATTTTCAGTAATTAAACTTTTGGGTAATGTTGTATCAGATGTCGAAGGAACATTCTGATCAACATCCTTACTATCTTCAGTGTCATCAGTATCTTTGGATACTTCTATCAAACCTGATACATCATCTTCAACACTTTTACCTGCAAGACTTGCAAGTTCATCAAATACCACATTAACAGATTCTTGCATTGTATCAGTTCTCAAGTTATAGATTCTATATGCCTTGCTATTCTTAGAATATCCTAAGAAAAATCCTTTATCACTCTTTGAATCAAACTTGTGCAACTAATATCTATCATTCAAAATGTAACAAACACAACCAAAAACATGAAAGTATTTCAAATTTGGTTTCTTGTTATTCAAAATCTCATAGGGAGTACAATTACTACCAGAACGAATATACACTCTATTCACAATGTGACAAACAGTATTTAAAGCTTCTGCCGAGAATTTCTTAGATAAACTTTTTGAGGTTAGCATAACTCTTGCCATTTCTTGCAAAGTTCTATTCTTTCTTTCAGCAATCCCATTCTGTTGACGAGTTTTAGGTGAAGAAAACTTTGCAAAATACCTTTCTTATAACAAAAATTAGTAAACAAACTGTTTTCAAATTCTCTTCCATGATCAGACCTTATCCTACTAATCTTTAAACATAAAACATTTTTAAACCTTTTGTAAAGAATTTTGAACTCAGAAAAGGTATCAGATTTTTCTTTCAGAAATATAACCCAAGTATATCTAGAAAAATCATCTACAGGAACATAGGAATACCTCTTTCCACCTAAACTTTCTGTTTACATAGGACCCATTAGATCCATATGAATCAACTCACAACACCTGTTTGTTGTACATGCTGACAACATTTGATGTGTTGTCCTTACTTGCTTACCTTTCTAGCACGGTCCACAGATTTTTCCATTTTCAAAGTTAAGATCAGGTAAACCAACAGCAGCACCTAGTCTATGTAATTTCTGAATACTTCTATAATTAGCATGACCAAGTTTTTGATGCCATATAATAATGTCATCTGCTTTAATACTCTTACAAGTATGGTTTGAACAAATCAAATAACAATTATCAGCAGATCTTTCACCAGTCATTAAGCAATCATCATTTTTGTCAAGTACATAACATGAATTTTTGTCAAATTTCACATGTAAATCATCATCACATAACTGAATAATGCTAATCAGATTAATAAGTAATCCTTTTACATGTAACACAGTTCTCAGCTTTGGAAATCCACGAACATTCAAAGTTCCTTTACCAGCCACTTTAACTTTTGAACCACCACCATAGGTAACATGACCACCATCACAAGATGTATAATTAGACAAATGATTAACTTGACCAGTCATGTGTCTAGAACAACCACTATCAAAGTACCAAGATCTAGGAACACATGCTTTCAAAGATGTATACACAACATTACATGACATGTTCTTATGAATCCACTTCTTAGTGTTGTTAACCTATTTTATAGGGTGTTCAATTTTATTAGGTAAAACAATTCCAACTTTTAAATATCTTCTTAACTTAGAACAATATGTACGAATGTGACCTGCTCTAGCACAATAAAAACAGACATATTCTTCAAATAATCCAGCAGATTTCTTTTGTTTAAGATTCAAAGGTTTTGTCAAACAAGTTCCTTCTTTTACAAAAGAAATATGTTTGCTGGAGATTGGAGTATCTTCAGTAGTTTTCTCAAACCAAGACCAGCATTGCTTGATCTTACAATCATTAAAGCATCATTCAATTCAGCAGTGCTTCCAGAAAACTTTTTAAAACTTAGAGTAGTACACTTAAGTTCATTTTTCAAAGAAGAAATTTTCACATCTTTTCTAGTTAAGAGAACTTCAAGTTTCAAAAGATTCTCTTTCAAATCTGAATTTTCTAAAGACAAGGAACTCAACACCTGTTTTTGAGTTTCTAAATTAGTTTTAAACTTCGGATATTGAGTTACATTATTGAGAATTTGAAGTTTCAACATTCAGAATAGTTCCAGCAATAATCTCAGAATCATATTTACTGAATGTTGTTTCAGATGTTGTGTTAACATCTGAATCAGCTTCAGACCAATAATCATCGAGATCATCATCAAATGTATCATCATAAACTATTCTAGCAGACATAGCACTTAGTTCACATTTACCAGCATCAGTCTCATCATTAGAGTCATCACTTAAGGTAGCATTAAAGTTCATCTTTTTCCTAAGCATAGTATTAGCACATTTATTAGCATAATGACCATATCCAGAACATGCATCACATTTAACCTTTTTTCTGTACGCAGGATCATATTTGAACTTGTTATCCTTAGTAAATTGTCTAGATTGATTGAAACTAGAAGACTGACTTGGAACAAACTTTTTATTTATCAGAGGGAGAAGTATTCTGATTATTTCTATCTCTTGGTTGAAAATTACCATTTGGTTTTCTGAACTTTCCTTTTAAAAAAAGATTTGAATTGCTTAGTGATAAGAGCAAATTGTTCAGAAACATTTTCATTACATAAATCAGAAACATCATCATCAGAATCAACTTCACTTACATAAGGATGTTTACCAACATTTTCAGAAGTTTCACCTCTAAAAACAAGTACTTTCTTGTCTTTATCTTTCTCATGTTTATCATCATCTAACATATTTGAGTTAATCTCATAAGTTTTCAAAATACTAATCAACTCATTTTGACTCAATAAATCAGTTTTCTTAGCCTTTTCTATTGCACATACTTTACCATCAAATCGTTTAGGAACAGTTCTAAGTATTTTATTGACTAACCGAGTGTTGGAAATTGGATCACCAAGTGAGTATGACTCATTAGAAATCTCACTTATCCTTTCATTGTATGATGAAATGGTTTCATCGTCTTTCATTCTCAAGTTCTCAAACTTGGTTCCCAACATTCGAAGTCTAGTCCTTCGAACACTTTCTGATCCTTCACAATGTTCCTGCAATATTTCCTATGCATCCTTAGAAGAAACACAATTAGATATCAGTTTAAACATAGAAACATCAGTAGCAGTAAATATCGCATTAAGGGCTATAAAATTGAAATTGGCCGATGTGCATTCATCATTGGACTAATTAATCTCCTTTTTGACTTGAGATTCTCCATCTTTATCATCAAATGTCTTTGGTGGATTCCAGCGAGATAACACACTACGTCATGCTCTCTCATCTATAGACTTAATGTACATGCGCAATTTAGGTTTCGGTAGGGATAATTTGATCCATCCAAAATTAGAGGTTTTAAAGAAGGAGTCAACGGATAATCCATTGTAAAAAACACACTTTAAAACACAGGACCTTTAATTTAGTGTATCAAGTTTATGGCTCTGGCGCCAACTGACAGTGTGTGTGCGTGTATTTTTAGAGTGTTGTTGAAAATGTTATGCAACATGTAAAACAACATATGACATCGGAAGTATAAAAATGCAGTGCAAATGATTTCAAAATTGTGTATAGTCTGTAATCCAGACTATACGAACCTCATGGTTAAAAACATCACTATAATAAGTAGTGAGATACACAAGAACCTCTTACAAGATCCTAAAAGGTGTAGTGAAAAACCACACACTAAAAATCAATCTATTCAATCAAGTAACTAGTGATCTTATTCAACCTAAAACTTGATCTAATAAGATAAACACAATACTAATGGGAGAGATTGTATTCCCTCGACCAGTACAAATAGAATAGCATCAACCCTCACACTCCTACAAGATACAAACACTCGGTTGTACTTTCGGTTGTGTCTCGGATGCTACTCTCTAAAGTTTGGAGTAGAGCAACTGGTATTTCACTTTTACTCAAACTTGAATGTCGACCAATGCAGGGTATTTATAGGGTTTCAGATCAACTGCATTGTCCTATCCACTAGGCTTGGTGTTGGGAGATGAATTTAATAAAGAAGTTTTGATTAGATCCCAAAACCCCTAAGTATGACATGTTCAGGATAATCTTGATAGTCTGACTCAGGTTTCAGTATAGATTGTTCAGGAAGATGTCTGCACAATGTATAGTCAGCAGATATAGATCAGGTTAGATAGTGAAAACCCTGAAGACCCTGAAATTACTGAAGAACACAGGTAGACCTGAATGTTCAGAAGTTACTGAAGATGCTGAAGGAATGAAGACTCGGATATTACTGAAGACTCAGAAGACACTGAAGAACTAAAGACTCAGAAGACAATGAAGAACTGAATACTCAGTAGTTACTAAAGACTCATTAAGGTACTGAATACTCAGTATAACCTGAATGTTCAGAGGCACTGAAAAATATCTGTCTAAATACTACAAAAACTGAGAAAAATGCACATGTTCAGAAAAGTAGATATTGCCCAAAACATTCAAGTGCAGACAAAAGGAACTAAGTCTGAGTGTTGTTTAAGGTTGTCTCATTCAGAGAGATTGACCAAAAAGAGCCGTTTTGTTTGTCTACATTCACTAAAGACAAGAACCAATCAGAGGAAGACAACACTGTACTTCACTGACACTGAAAGTGACAGGACCCTGAATTTTGTCAGTATTACTATATTCCAGACTGCAAAAATTGGTGATTGGCTACTTGGCTGCATATTTCCTAAAACATGCAAGGGAGTGTTCAAAACCCTAAAAATAGTCGTTCATCAATAACCAGAAGAGGAAACCCTTGATGTTATCTCTTCCAACGGATAGTTTTTCAAGAGTAACCTTTGGAGATGTTGCCTATAAATACCATTGACCTGCTACATTGAAAGGTTACGGGAAATTTCAAGCAACTCAAGAGCTCATTCGTATTCTTGCAAATTGAAGCACTCGAAAACCCTAGAATTTCCCAAGTGTTTCACATTGGAGAGAGCTCATTCACTAAGCCTGGATTTGATAAGTTATATCCTAAGCTTAGAGAGATATCCTATCCTTTGCATCTGTATTCATTGTAAAGGATATCTCACCCTAGTTGGAAACAAACCCAAAACCCAAACCCTTTGTTAAGGTAGTTTGTGTGTGATTTATTGGTGAGTTAGAGTTGTAAAGAGTGAGTAAGCTGCAGTGAGTCAACCAGAAAACTCTAGAGAAGAAGTTAGTAAGCTACTTGTGGTAGTCTGAACACTTGTGTGAGTTTGAGTTAGTAAGCTGCAGTGAGTCAGCCAGAAAACTCAAAGGTAGAAAAGTGAGTAAGTTACAGTGAGTTAGCCAGAAAGCTTTAGGAAGTGGTTAAGGAATTTCTCTGAAGATCAGAGAGAGTGGACGTAGGAGCTTGAGTTTCTGAACCACTATAATTGCTGTGTTGTTTGCTTTCTGTACTGCATTATATCTGTTGCATGTTTTTCACTGAAAGCTGATTTTACTGATATTCAGTTGGAACCAATCCACTGAACTTGCATCAAATTGGTCACAACCTTAACCACTGTTTTATTAAAAGAAAGAAAGGTTCAGCAAAGCTAAAACGAGTATAAACTTATGGCCAACCATTCCGCACACTTGAGTAGCTAGAACAGATAGTTACCAAACTGAACTAACTCTACTGAGTATTCAGTAAGATAATTATCTGATCCAAGCTCCTCAGGATCTCTGATAAATTCAGGATCAGTTGGGCTAATCTGAAGCTTCTGAAAGCTGCTCAGGATCATTGTCTCAGTAGACTTTGACTCAGGGCAATTTGTGCTTCTCAGGGCAAAAATATCAGGATAACCTGACCCATCTGACCTCAGTGAAGAAAAAGTTTTAAAAATCACTGAACACGTGTATTCCCCCCCCATACACATGTGAGACTCGTTTGCACCAGGACCAACAAGTGTTATCAGAGGAGTGGTTCATTTTGACCACTTGCTTTGGTAGCCATAGTGTATTTGCTGAAAGACTTTGGTGGGTCTACTGAATAGATCTTATTGCTGATATCTTACAAGGCTCATTCATAATGCCTTCTAAGAAACTTCCTATGTTCTCTGTTGAGAGCTATGACCTATGGAGACTGAGAATGCATGCTCATCTGTATTCCAAACATGAAAGAATGTGGAGAGTGGTTTCTGAAGGACCATTCAAATATACTGTTGTGAATCCCAGAATCACTGATACTGAGAGGGATGATCCCATAGATGAATTTCCAAAGCCTGATGACCAACTTACTCCTGATGAGAGAAAGTTAGTCAATTTGGACTACATTGCTAAAGATAGTGCTAAAGCTGAGTGCTAAAGAAAGAAAGGAGAGAAAAGCCAAGAGAGACAGAAAGATCTCCAGCAAGAAGGCTATGATTGCTGAGGAAGAAGAACAATCTGAAGAAGGATCCGTTTCGGGGATGAGATATTCTCGAGATAGTGACGGGATTTATGTCTGGTCTTTTGTTGCTATGGAGGAGGAAAAGGAAAAGGACACTGAGCTGAATGAAGATAACATAGCCCTGATGAGTGGAAATGAATTGGCTCTTGCTGTATGGTACCTGGACAGTGGATGTTCAAGACATATGACAGGATATAAACAATTACTCACTAACTATGTTGAGCAAAAAGGCCATCAGATCACATTTGGAGACAATTCCAAAGGACAAACTGAAGGATATGGAACTCTTGAAGTTGATTCTGTTCATATCCATGGTGTTTCAAATGTGTCTGGTCTAAAGCATAATTTGCTTTCTATCAGTCAATTCTGTGACAAAGGATTCAGTGTTGAGTTCTCAAAGAACTTATGTTATGTGAAAGACAATGCTTCACAGAAAGTTTTACTGACTGGTACTAGAAAAGGAAATGTGTATCTTGCTGACTGGAGTTCAACTCCTAAAGATACATGTTTGGTTGCTAAAAGTCCCACTGATACCAGTTGGTTGTGGCACAAAATACTGAATCACTTAAACTTCAAAACCCTGAACAAACTTGCAAGATTAGCACTTGTGAGGGGGTTACCAAATGAGGTATTCAGTAAAGATCATGTGTGTGATGCTTGTCAGAAAGGAAAACAAATCTGAGCATCATTCAAAAGCAAAGTAGATGTTTCTACTGATGGAATATTACAATTGTTACATATGGATCTCTTTGGTCCAGTGACACCTGTAAGCACTAATGGAAGGAAATATACACTTGTGGTAGTTGATGACTACTCTAGATACACATGGGTCATATTCTTTTCAAGAAGAAAAGAGACTCGGACAAAACCGCGGAACTCTTGAAAAGACTCAGTACAGAAATGAATCTGAGTGTGGCCAAAATCAGATCAGATAATGGCACTGAATTTATCAACAATATTATATCTGATTATTGTGAAGCAAATGGAATAGCTCATGAAACATCAGCTGCAAGGACCCCACAACAAAATGGTGTTGCTGAAAGAAGAAATAGGACTCTGAAAGAAGCTGCAAGAACCATGATTCTTTGAAGTTGATATTCCTAAGAGATTTTGAAATTTTGAAGTTATCAACACCTTTGCATGCTACTCTCGGAAACAGATCCATCTTGACCAAGAATCAAGGAAAAAACTCCATATGATTTGTGGAATGAAAGGAAGCCTCTTGTTTTTCTTTCTTTTCGTGTGTTTGGTTGCAAGTGTTTCATACACAATAATGGTAAAGATCGGTTGAAAACTTTTGATAGTAAAGCTGATGAAGGAATATTCTTAGGATATTCTGAAGTTAGTAAAGCCTTCAGAGTTTACAACTGTAGGACTCTTATTGTGGAAGAAACACCTCATGTTGTTTTTGATGAATCTATTTGTGTTCAGAAGAAACAGGAACATGATTCAGGAGAACTGACCAAGAGAATCACCAGACTTAGCCTGAAAAAGAAATCCTCTGAACCTGAGAAGAAGAAGTCAGTCACTGTCTATGAATGGAGTGAATCAGACTCAGACAAAGAAGTTCAGGATGGAAAAACTCAAGGTGGTGAAACTCAGGATGGAAATTCTCCACTGAAGGAAAACCAACACACTGAAGCTGACCAATCTGAACATACACCAGTTCAGACTCAGGTATGTAATGCCGATGAAGATGTGGTCACAGCTGAGGTAAACTCTGAATCTATCAACCAAGGGGGAACAAATGTCTCTGACAATGTTCTGAATGAAATTACCCCTGAGGAAGATGATTCCCTTTCTCCTTTTATGTTGTTCCCTGAATTTGATGAACTGCCTGAACCTAACATTTCTGATGTTGAGGATACTATTGAAGGGGGAACATCCAGGAGAAAATGGTTGGATAGTCATCCTACAAGTCAGATTGTGGGTGATCTATCAGAAGGTGTTAAAAAAAAAAGGTTCCATGGAGAAAGTGCTTTGTTCTGTTGCTTCCTATCTGAAAAAGAACATACTGAGATTGAAGAAGCTCTTCAAGATTCTTTCTGGATTACTGCTATGCAAGAAGGGTTGAATCAGTTCACAAGAAATGAAGTTTGGGAGCTAGTAGACAGGCCTAAGAGGCACAATTTGATTGGAACTAAGTGGGTGTTCAAGAATAAAGAGATGAAAACAACAACATTGTGAGAAACAAAGGCAAGGCTAGTTGCACTGAGGTTATTCCCAAGAAGAAGGTTTGGACTATGATGAAACCTTTGCACCTGTTGCAAGATTAGAAGCCATCAAATTGTTTCTTGCATATGCTGCCCACATGAAATTCACAGTCTATCAGATGGATGTGAAAAGTGCATTTTTGAATGGTGTGCTTAAGGAAGAAGTATATGTGGAACAACCTCCAGGATTTTTTCAGAGTGACCAAGTTTACAGGCTTAGGAAAGCCTTGTATGGTCTTAAGCAAGCACCCAGAGCATGGTATGATACCCTTTCTCAGTTTCTTACTGACCATGGTTTTATCAAAGGAACTGTTGATAGGACTTTGTTCAGGATAGAAGATGGGAAATATATCTTACTAGTTTAGATTTATGTGGATGACATCATATTTAGATCTCAAAATCATCAAGTGTGTGAAAAGTTTTCTACTCTGATGAAAGGAAAGTTTGAGATGTCTATGATGGGGGAGATGAATTTCTTTCTTGGAGTTCAGGTGAAACAAACTAAGGAAGGAATCTTCATCAATCAAGCCAAATACACCAGAAATCCGATTGCAAAGTATGGTGTACAGAATTGCAATGCAGTTAGAATTCCCATGAATACTAACTACAAGATGGATCCTGATCCTGAAGGCAAATCAGTAAATCACACGATTATAGAGGATCATTGGATCATTACTATATCTCTTTGCAAGTAGGCCCGATATAACATTTTACGTTGGGATATGTGCAAGATACCAAGCTAATCCTAAGGCTAGTCACATGGAGGTCGCGAAAAAAGATTTTGAAGTATCTTAAAAGCTTTGTGAATAGAAGATTATGGTATCCGGTGATGATAACCTAGAATTAAGCGGTTATTGAGATGTCGATTATGGAGGATGTAGAATTGATGAAGAAGTCTACCACGAAACTTGTCAATTTCTTGGAAGTAAACCGCTATCATGGTTTTCAAAAAAGCAGACCTCAAGAGTGACGATCTTCTTTGAAATTTGAATACATGGCTGCGAGGAAGTCATTTGTTAGCATGCATTCTTTGGCTCAGACAATAATTAAGGGATTATAAGATTATAGACAATGAAGTACCTATATTTTGTGATAATAATAGTGCAGTTGCTATTACACAAAATCTAGTATTGCACACCAGATGTAAGCATGTTGATATCAGACATCACTTCATCGGAGATCATGTTGAGAAGAAGGATATCAGAATGGAGAAAATTCATACTGATAAACAGAGAGTTGATATCTTGACTAAACCTTTGGCATTTGAATCAAGATTTCAGGAACTATTAGTTGAATATGGAATGTTGGATCCAGGTGAATAAGGCAAATCTGAAAAATTGAAGGTTTTAGATGCATGAAGTTTTTCAAGTTTTTACTGAAAAACTCAGGATAAAATTGAGAGTCCTGAACACTGAGTCTTGGGAAACTCAGTAATCACGAAGTTCAATTACTTTCAATTATTATCTTGACATTTTATCAAGGTCAAAACTCAGTAAGACTGATGGAGAAAATTAGTCTGAAGAAGTATTGACTCATGCACTTCATTTGTTGTCTAAAATTGAATCTCAGTAATCATTAGCAATAAATGACAAAACACCTGAAGAAATAATTGGGCGGGACGTTTTAAATTCTCCAAGAAAGTCAATGGTATGCAGGAATAGTAATTAAATGCATTGTTCATTAATCACCAAAAAGGATAAATTGGCGGCTAAGTACTTGCAAAATCGTCCTTTCAATTACCCATTTTTAGCCGGTTTTAATCTTGACCGTCAAATCCTTCCTCTACGCGATTTTCCATAAATCAAAATCTTATATCCATTGCAAAGACTTTGTTCAAACCTTATTTCAAAAATCCTTCGTCTTCACAAACCCTCTGCTTCAAAACCTTCGATTGCCCAGAAATTTAATATCTAAAAAAACCCTTCACGAAATTCACCAAAAATGACACTCTCTGTATACGACAAACTCGCCATTACCAACAAACCTTAGTACGAGAATGTTGTTTCTCTGGAAATCACATCCAACGCGACTCACGAGGAGGAGGTGTTGCATATGATTCGTGTGGCAAAAGCTCACCACTGTCTGGTCGCGAATCAACCAGATCTTTGAATATGCCAAAGAGGTAATCGAATTTGTTTGCTAATATGCAATTGGATGACAAAAATTGCATAGAGTCTAAGGTTACTGGTGTTGCATTTGGAACATAGTACAAATATGTGGATTTTGTCAGGGAATTGTATACTATTCCTAAGAACTTAAATGTCATATATGAGTTGAATGATGGGAGAAGACCCTACTATGTACATGGTGGGTAGGGAACATGAATATTTGGATCAGATTGCTGAGCATCTTGTAAAGATTGAAGCAACTCTGAACAAAAAGCATTTTAAGCCTAAATATCGAGTACTTTTGGATATTGTAAGAAAATGCATTATGAGTGGATCTGGTAGTTTTGAGCAGATAAGCAAACCTAAATTGAGGTTAATGGAAGATTCTCCTTCAAGGGCATTTAATTGGCTGCACTACTTGATCAAAGTGATCAGTGATCAAGCCAAACACATTCAAAAGGTGAATGGCTCTGTCGTGATCAAAGGAAAAATCCTACATGAAACCAAAATTGCATTTATCTTGGAAACTTGCGAGAAGAGGAGGACATCTTTGCAAATTCATCTGCTTTTCCTAGATCCAAAATCATGTTCAAGCCAACTAAGAGGACGTTGAGAGAAAAGAAAGAAAATATTGCTGAGTCTCAGGAGGAGACAGTAGAAGAAGAAGTTGAAGAGGATATTGCAGAGGTTGAGCAAGTTAGAGAAACCAGACAAACCTCTCAGAAATCCACTGAGGAAGCTAATGAAGAAGCGAGGCAAGCCAGGGGGAAAGCCTTGATGAAAATAAAGAGGGAGAAAGGTGAAAAGCTGAAGAAGAAAACAGGCTGCAAACTATTGCTGAGAAGGAGGCCAGTGAATCTGAAGAAACTCAACCTGAAGGCCAGCAAGGGTTGAATCTCCACTTCAGGTTCTTGCTCAGGTGGTGACAAATGTGCAGGAGCAAGAAACTGAGGAGCATGTTTTCTCTGAGGTACTTGAAACCTCTCTGAGCTCAGATAAAATTTCTCAGGAAATTTTCAAGGGACCTCAGATCTCTACTGAAGAAAGACCAACTCAGACTTCAGATCAATCTGAACCTCAGGAATTGCTGAATTTGGATGCACTCCTGAATGAACCATTTCTCGATACATCAGCACTAGAACTCGTACAATCTGAGCCGACTGCTCCTGAAAGCCCAAGATTGAAGAAATGAGAGGCCGAAGAGACTGAATGGCGGAACAAGGGGGAACGGTTCATCTTGGACCGATACCCTGAACCGAATGCGTATCCTGACCTTCAGGATATGTTCTTCAGGCTCAGGAGGACAGTGTATATTTTGAATCAAACACTCCCAGAAATGTTGAACATTGCCTCATTTAAAGGAGAAGAGTGGTGGAATGCTGAGACAGCTGCACTGACTGAATTCTCAGGCTTCAGGAAAACAAAGCCGAGAATGAAAGTGAGTGATTTTGATGAACTGGTGAAAAAGAAGCTAGCTGAAAGGAAAGCTACTGAAGAAGATGCCTCCAGTTCTCATGATCAAGACAAAGATAAAGATCAGGGAGATGATGCTGAAAAGAAATCTGAGAAGGAGAAAGAATCTCAGACAGATACTGAGAAAGAAAAGGAAACTGAGAGTCAGATGGAGAAGGACACTGATGCTGCACAAACTTCTATCACACAACCTCAGACTGAAGTTAGCACTCTTCAGGTACCTTTTGACACTGTTATACATTATGCCAAAGTTACTGAAGTTCCTATCTTTAAATCTGTTGTGTATGATATGCAGACTGAGGCTTGTTTGGAGCAACTAGCTCAGTTGGAGACAGTTGTTTTGCCTCCAGAGATTGATTTCAGTCCAATCCTGGATGAATTACAGAAGGTGATGCCAATGGTGGAGAAAGTAAATCAAATGGAAGAAACCTTGGCAAGCCAATCTCAAAAGCTGGAAAATCTGAGTTCATCTTCTGATATGCTTCAACTACAAACAACTCTTACAGATAAGATGACTGCCTTGGAACATGATGCAATAAAGAACACATCAAAGTATAGTGGTTCGGAGACTCAAGCTCCTACATCCACTCTCCCTTATCCTAGGGAAATTCTTTCAAACGGGACTTATCTCCCTCCACGGGATTGCCTACAGATATTTAACGAGCTCTCACTCAAACGGGACTTATCACCCTCCACGGGATTGCCATACATGCTTTCTGACTGTCTAAAACAATTTACTCACTTCTTCTCTAGAGCTTTCTGGCTAACTCAACTGCAGCTTACTAACTCTTTACAACTCCAACAATCACACACAAACTACCTAAAAATAGGGTTTGGGTTTGGTTGGTGTCTCCAACTAGGTTGAGATTTTCCCGTACAATGGTTTAGCCTGTTGGTCCTGGTGCTAACGAGTCTCATACGTGTATGGGGGGGGGGAATACACGTGTTCAGTGATTTTTAAAACTTTTCTTTCACTGAGGTCAGATGGGTCAGGTTATCCTGATGATTTTGCCCTGAGAAGCACGAATTGCCCTGAGTCAAAGTCTACTGAGAGAATAATCTGAAATTGCTGGAAGCTTCCAGATTAATGGCCGAGCCTGAGTTTATCAGAGATTCTGAGGCGCTTCGATCAGATAATTATCTTACTGAACCCTTAGTAGAGTTAGTTAAGTTTGGTAACTATCTGTTTTAGCTACTCAAGTGTGCGGAATGGTTGACCCTAAGTTTATACTCGTTTTAGCTTTGCTGAAAATCTTCCCTTCAATAAAACAGTGATTAAGGCTGTGATCAATTTGATGCAAGTTCAGTGGATTGGTTCCAACTGAATATCAGTGAACTATGCTTTCAGTAAAAAACATGCAACAGATAATAATGCAGTACAAAAAGTAAAACAACACAGCAATTATAGTGGTTCAGAGACTCAAGCTCCTACGTCCACTCTCTCTGATCTTCAGAGAAATTCCTTAACCACATCCTAAAGCTTTCTGGCTAACTCACTGTAGCTTACTTACTTTTCTACCTTGAGTTTTACAGGTCGACTCACCGCAGACTTACTAACTCAAACACACACAAGTGTTGAGACTACCCCAAGTAGCTTACTAACTTCTTCTCTAGAGTTTTCTGGCTAACTCACTGTAGCTTACTAACTCTTTACAACTCTAACTCACCAAAAAAACACACACAAACTACCTTAACAAAGGGTTTGGGTTTTGGGTTGATTTCCAACTAGGGTGAGATATCCTTTACAATAAGAACTAATGCAAAATCTATGATATCTCTTCTAAGCTTTGGATATATCTATCACTCTAGGCTTAGAATAGTGAGCTCTCTCCAATGTGAAACACTTGGAAAATTCTAGGGTTTTTCGAGTGCTTCAATTTGCAATATCTGAATGAGCTCTTGAGTTGCTTTTGAAATTTCCGTAACCTCTCAATGTAAAGGGTCACTGGTATATTTATAGGCAACTTCACCAAGGTCACTCTTGAAAAACTATCCGGTGGAGGAGATAGTATCAAGGATTTCCTCTTCTGGTGTTTGATGAACGGCTATATTTAGGGTTTGAACACTCCCTTGCATGTTTTAGGAAATATGAAGTCATGTAGCCAATCACCAATTTTTGCGATGCGGAACTTAGTACTCTTGACATGATTAGAGGTCCTGCTTTCAAAGGTGTGTCGATAAAAATCTGATGTTGTCTTCCTCTGATTGGTTCTTGTCTTTAGTGAATGTAGACAAACAAAACGGCTCTTTTTGGTCAATCTCTCTGAATGAGACAACCTTAAACAACACTTAGACTTAGTTCCTTTTGTCGCATATGAATGGTTTTGGGCAATATCTATTTTCTGAATATTTGTGTTTTTCTCAGTTATAGTAGTCTTCAGATAGATTATATTCAGTGCCTACGAACATTGATTATCTTGAGTATTCAAGATCTTATCTTCTTGAGTCTTGATTCTTCTTTGGGTCTTGATATCTTCTAAGTCTTGATGTCTTGATGACATCCGAGTCTTCAATGTCTTGATGACATCTTGAGTCTTGATGTCTTGAAGAACTTCATTGAGTCTTCATTGTCTTGAGAACTTCATCGAGTCTTGATGTCTTGAAAGAACTTCATCGAGTCTTGATGTCTTGATGACATATCTTGAGTCTTGATGTCTTGATTTACTTCTTGAGTCTTGATGTCTTCAAAATCTAACCTGATCTATATCTGCTGACTATACATGGTGCAGATAACTTCCTGAACAATCTATACTGAAACGTGACTCAGTCTATCAAGATTATCCTAAACATGTCATACTCAGGGTTTTTGGGATCTAATCAAAACTTCTTTATTAAATTCATCTCCCAACATAGCCTTTATGCTAAGGTTGGGAAAATCTCTCTAAGCTTAGGATATATCGTGGGTTGCTTAGATTGGGTTTAAGAACACTCATGGATGTATTTGTATGTCTACAGATTTTTGTTCTATGGTGGGAATGCTTTAAGATATGGCTCTTGGCTTGATAGCATTTTTCCACACTTCCCACACTTAATTTGATGGAAGATCTTGTATTTATAGTGTGGATTTGAATGTTACCGTTGGAGAGAATCACATTCAAATCCATACTATCCTGTAAGTTCTACAGCTTTTTCAGGCTGGTTGTCTACCTCTCATTGGTCCACGCCAGCTGAATCTAACGGCTATATTCTTCAGGATCTTCTGAGTCTTCAGGGTTCTCTGTCTTCATGGTTCTTCTGAGTCTTCAGGATTCTTCTGAGTCTCAGGATACTTTTACTCAGGATTCTTGATTCAGTGAGTCTCTTTGCCGGACCTTATGCGTCGGGTATCTTGGCTTTTCAGCTAAGCGAGTTGGCTCTTGACTCGGACATCGATCCTCCAGTCACTGCTTTTCAGACTATCGATCATCGATGGCGTTCGATTCTCGGTGAACATGACTTGGATGACTTGTCTTGGTGACTTGTCTTCTCCGAGGACATCGGATCAGTGACCGGTTTCGATTTCTTCTCTTTGATCCGATCGATTTCACTTGATCGGATCGATATAGCATCAGTCATCTTATCACCTTATCTGATCAGTTAGCACATCAAAGTTAGCATATCAAAGTTAGTTGCATCGGTCATCTTATCGATCTCGATCACGTCGATCTCGATCCTTCCGATCTCGTCGATCTCATCTGCTCCTCTTCCGATCTGCACCCTTCTCTCCGATCCGCAACCTCCTCTTTCGATCTGGTGCGGTCATCTAATCCGGGTCTTACGATCCGTCACTTATCTTTTACGGTCATCTTATCGGATCACTTCGATCATCCGATCTTCGATCTCAGTCCATCGATCGGGTAACTTCGATTCTTCCGATCACCGGGCTTAGCTTTTCTTTTCTTCCGATTTTACTCAAATTTCATCGGTTAACTCCGGAACTCATCTTACTCATCGATCTCAATCGGTCTCGTCTGCTTGACCTCGTCGATCTCGATCATCGCCCGATTTCGTGAGTTCCCCTCAACTTGTTCTCGTTCCCCTCAACTTGTTATCCGTATGTTAGCTTGAATAACACAAGTTGATAATGTTTTGGCATAATTCATCAAAACTAAAATATCCCAACAATAAGCATCCAAAAATTCACCCAACCTAAAGCCCCTGACCCACAACCTCTACCCTGCTAGACACGGCGCCCGGACCACGAGATTTTCAATAAGCGTGTCTAAAATATGTTATATTGTCTATATTATTTTTGTGCAATATTTCACAAGAGAGTCACTCTAATACTTTAAGCCACCAAACTTGTAGCTTAAGTGATGGGTTTATTTTGAACTTTTTCATTATTTTAATTTAAGTATAAAAGTATTTTTATTTGAGTTTTAACTTATAAAAAAAGATTTCACATAGTATTATATTTAAATTGATATAAGTTTAAAAAAATTTGTTGCCTAATCTTTTGATTGACCCAACTTCATAATTTCTAGGATTTACCCTACAGATGCTGCGACATGTGATTATTATTATTATTATTATTATTATTATTAATTTTTTTTTTTTTACGGAGATTGTGACATATCGATTGACTAGTTGCATTAAGCACGCCACCGTGATAGTAAAATATTAAAGGAGAACGATATTTATAAATTGATAGTTGAGTCAGGATTCAGTTTAGAGTGTTCAGGATGTTATCTGCACCATGTATAGTCAGCAGATATAGATCAGGTTAGATTCTGAAGATTTCAAGACTCAAGAAGTTTCAAGATTCTCAAGACTCAAAGAAGTTTCGAAGAATCAAGTTTCATTATGAAACCGAAATCAAGACTCAAGATGAAACCGAGAAACCAAGACTCATTATGAAACTGAGAAACTGAAGACTCAGTATGAAACTGAGAAACTGAAGAATCAATATGAAACTGAGAAACTAAAGACTCAGTATGAAACTGAGAAACTGAAGCCTCAGTATATCAATCAGTATATCTCTGAAGACTCTGAAGACTCAGAAGACATCGAAAACTCGAAGACATCAAGACTCGAAGACATCAAGACTCGTAACACTCAAGACTCGGAAGATATCAAGACACAAAAGATATGAAGACACATGAGTTCGCGAAGACTCGAAGAATCCATCAATGCTCAAGATAACCTGAATGTTCCGAGGCACAGAATAATATCTATCTGAAGGCTACAAAACTGAGAAAAACGCGAATACTCAGAAAAATAGATATTGCCCAAGACATTCACATGCAGACAAAAGGAACTAAAATAAGTGTTGTGAAGGTTATATCACTCAGAGATATTGACCAAAAAGAGCCGTTATGTTTGTCTACATTTACTGAAGACAAGAACCAATCAGAGGAAGACATCATCGATTTTTATCGACCTTCGAAAGCGACAGTCAGTCATGAAGCATGTCAGTAGTACTATGTTCCAGACTGTAAAAAGTGGTGAGTGACTACATGAAAGCATATTTCCTAAAACATGCAAGGGAGTATTCAAACCCTAAAAATAGCCGTTCATCAAACACCATAAGAGGAAACTCGTGAAGCTATCTCCTCCAACGGATAGTTTTTCAAGAGTGACCTTGGTGATTGCCTATAAATACTAGTGACCCTCTACATTGAAGGTTACCAGGAAATTTGTAAGCAACTCAAGAGCTCAATCTTATTATTGCAAATTGAAGCACTCGAAAACCCAAGAATTTCCCAAGTGCTTTACATTGAAGAGAGCTCATTCACTAAGCCTAGTTTGATAATATATATCCAAAGCTTAGTAGAGATATCCTAGCCTTTGCATTGTACTTATTGTAAAGGATATCTCATCCTAGTTGGAAACCAACCAGAAACCCCAAACCCTTTGTAAGGTAGTTTGAGTGTGATTGTTGGTGAGTTGGAGTTGTAAAGTGTTAGTAAACTACATTGAGGTAGTCAGAAAACTCTAGAGAAGAAGTGAGTAAACTATCTTGGATAGTCAGAAAGCTGGTGTGTGTTTGAGTAAGTAAACTACAGTGAGGTAGTCAGAAAACTCAAAGTAGAAAGGTTAGTAAACTACATTGAAGTAGTCAGAAAACCTTAGGAAGTGGTTAAAGAATTTCTCTGAAGGTCAGAGAGAGTGGATGTAGGAGCTTGAGTCTCTGAACCACTATAATTGCTGTGTTGTTTTTCTTTCTGTACTGCATTGTTATCTGTTGCATATCTTTAACTGAAAGCATTATTCACTGATATTAAGTTGGAACCAATCCACTGAACTTGCATCTAACTGATCACAGCCTTAATCACTGTTTCATTAAAAGGAAGGTTTTCAGCAAAGCTAAAAACGAGTATAAACTTAGGGCTAACCATTCCGCACACTTGAGTAGCTAGAACATATAGTTACCAAACTGAACTAACTCTACTGAGGGTTCAGTAAGATAGTTATCTGATCCAAGCAGCTCAGGATCTCTGAAAAACTCAGGCTCAGTTGGGCTAATATGAAGCTTCTGAAAGCAGCTCATGATCATTGTCTCAGAAAGACTTTGACTCAGGGAGATCTGTGCTTCTCAGGACCAAATCATCAGAACAACCTGACTCATCTGACCTCAGTGAAAGAAAAGTTTTAAAAATCACCGAACACTTGTATTCCCCCCCATACACGTGTGAGACTCGCTGGCACTGGGACCAACAAGTGGTATCAGAGCGGGAGTTCAAAAGATCACTGATTTCAAAAGTGATCACCTGAACTGATCCATTTTTTTAAAACCCATTTCTGATCTGATACCAACAAGTGGTATCAGAGCAGTGGTTCAACTTGAGCACTTGCTTTGGCCATAGTCTAACTTGCTGAAAGACTCTTGGTCTACTGAACAGATCTATTTGCTGATATCTTACAAGGCTCAGACATTATGCCTTCTAAGAAACTTCCTATGTTCTCAGTTGAGAGCTATGATTTATGGAGATTAAGAATGCAGGCTCATCTGTATTCAAATCATGAAAGAATGTGGAGAGTGATTTCTGAAGGACCATTCAAATTCATTGTTGTGAATCCCAGAATTACTGAAACTGAGAGAAATGATCCCAGAACTAAATTTCCAAAGTCTGATGATCAACTTACTCCTGATGAGAGAAAGTTAGTCAATCTTGACTATATTTCCAAAGATACTTTATATAGCACTATTGATGATGGTGTTATGGGGATGATTTCTCACTGTAATACTGCAAAAGAAATATGGGACACACTTGTTGTGATGTGTCAAGGCACATATCATATTAAAGAGAACAAACTTTTTGTTGCTATTGGAAATTTTGATAGCTTTGAAATGGAAGATGGTGAATCCATTGACAAACTTGAAGTCAGATTCACTAGCATAATGAATGATCTGAATGCTCTTGGGAAAAGATACCCACATAGAGAAGTGGCATTGAAAATTCTTAGACTATCTAAGAAATGGGATATACATGCTGTGGTGATTGAAAACACCAAAAATATTGATTCAATGCCATATCAACAAGTTTTCTTTGAACTGGAAGCTTATGAATTTGTGATTGACAAGAAATCTAAAAAAGCTGACAGTAAAGATGATTCTTCATCTAGCAAGAATGTGGCTTTTAAAGCCAAAGAAAAAATCAGAAGACTAGAGAGTTCGAGAACTCACCGCCAAAAAATCAAGATGAAATTTGGAGGATAAGCTAATCTTGATGGCAAGGAGGTTTGAAAGACTCAATAGCAGATATGGAAAATACAAGAAATATTACAGGAATCACAAGTACAAGAGAGACTCAAAAGCTGAGGACAAAAAGGACCAGAAAGCTGAAGGATCCTCATCCAAAAAGAAAGACTCCAAGACCAAGGAGGAAAGTGATCAGGATGATGATGCCAACAGATGCTACAACTGTCAAAAGAAAGGTCACTTTCAATATGAGTGTCCTGAGCTAAGTCTAAGGAAAGAAAAAGAAAGGCAAGCCAAGAGAGACAAGAAGTTCTCCAGGAAGAAAGCCATGATTGCAGAGGAAGAAGAACATTCTGAAGAAGGTTCCAGTTCTTCAGATGAGATGTTCTTAGATAGTGACAGTGATGATATCTGTCTAATGGTTGTGGAGGAGGTAAATTCTTCTATATCTGTTGTTGTTGCTCCTACACAAGCACATGAGTTCTCAAGTTCTCTTTGTATGAAAATAACTTTGACTGATGGATTCTTTTGAGAATCTTATGAAGGACTATCAACGTGTTACAAGAAGCGCTCAATGAAACTCAAGAGCGAGAACAAGGAAATGATGGCGAGAATCAAGTGGAAAGACTCTAAAAGTCTTTGAGATCACTTCTCAATTGATGGGAACTCTATCGATGAACTAGATGTTCTGAAAGTACAACTCTCAGAAAAAGAGAAGGTGATAGAGACCCTAAATGGAAAATTAGAGAAATCCACCGAGGAGATTCAGCTTATCAGAACTGAGTTCAATGACCTCTTTGAGAAGCATGAAACTCTAAAGAAGTGTGAGGATAGTGCACAGAGAAAGTTAGCTCTATTGAATTCTGCATCTAAAGTGATAGATGAAATTCAGAGTTATCAAAGACTTGCAACTATAAAAGCTGGATTGGGATACATTCCAGGGGGAACCTCACAAGGTCTTTTGAATGCTGCTTCTAGTAGCACTGAGACTGTCTTTGTTAAACAAGAGGCACCTAATCTTCTAACTGAAGAACTGCCCAAAGTTTTAGACAAGGGTAAAGGACCTATGGTTTCAGAAAAACTGAATGTTCAGGGAAGAAAGCCCAGACCTCAGGAAAAGGCTAGAAAACCTGACCACTCAGTAGGAAATCTTCAGGCCAGTACTTCAAAGCCTCAGGCTAAGAATACCAACCTGAAGAGATCTGCACTGAACCATCAGAGGAATTTTCAGAAGAGAAACACTCAGCAGAGATATTCTCAACTGAAAAGACCAAGTCCTCAAATTACTGAAAGACCCCAATTTCAGTACAGGCAACCCAAACCCCACTTGCCTAAGGGTAAAGGTTTCCTGAACCCAAGTCAGCAGAGACAGAGACCAGCTGCACAAAAGCCAAGGCACTTGAACAAAAGGCCTGAACCCAAGAAGAACTCTAAGGCTCATGTTCATGCTAAGGCTGACACTCATACACAGGATACTGTCAAGGAACCTAGGGTGGTGAATGTGTATGTAGATATTTATGGGAGACAAATCAGCCACTCTAAAGTAATTAGAGTTGTTAAGCAGATTTGGATTCCAAAAGATACAGCTAACCTGGTAGGACCCTACACCAAATGGGTACCTTTGAACTGATCTATTTTTCGGGTAAAAGAAAAAGGAACCTTTCGAAATGAATGAGGACAACATAATACGATGAAAGGAAAGTTTGAGATGTCAATGATGAGGGAGATGAATTTCTTTCTTGGACTTCAAGTGAAACAAACTAAGGAAGGAATTTTCATCAATCAAGCAAAGTACACCAGAGATCTGATTGCAAAGTATGGTGTACAGAATTGCAATGCAGTTAGAATTCCCATGAATACTAACTACAAGATGGATCCTCGATCTCGAAGGCAAATCAAGAATCACACCGATTATAGAGGGATCATTGGATCATTTGCTATATCTCATGACAAGTAGGCACGATATAACATTTCTTTGTTGGGATATATGTGCAAGATACCAAGCTAATCCTAAAGTATAGTCACATGGAGGCTGCCAAAAAGATTCTTAAATATCTTAAAAAATTGTGAATAGATGATTATGGTATCGGTGATGATAACCTAGAATTAAGCGGTTATTCAGATGTTGATTTTTGGAGGATGTAGAATTGTGAGAATTCTACCACGGGAACTTGTCAATTTCTTGGAAAAACCGATATCATGGTTTTCAAAAAGCAGACCTCGTAGCAACCAAGATGAAAATTTGAATACATGGTATTGCACACCGGATGTAAGCATGTTGATATCGGACATCACTTCATCGAGAGATCATGTTGAGAAGAAAGACATCGGGATGGAGAAAATTCATCTTCGATAAAGAGAGAGTGATATCTTGACTAAACCTTTCATTTGAATCAAGATTTCGGGAACTATCGATTGAATTAGGGATGTTGGATCCGTGTATATAGAGCAAATCAAAAAATTGAAGGTTTTCAGATGCATGAAGTTTTCTCGTGTTTTTCTTGAGAAACTCGGGATAAAATTGAAAATCTTGAACTCGAGTCTTGGGAAACTTCGGATATCAAGATCAAGATTCAAGATATTATCGATCCGCTCAAGATTTCGATATCATTGACCCCGCTCAAGATTTTCGATACTATCTTGACCCATTTCAAGATTTTCAAGATTATTATCGATATTTTATCAAGGTCAAAACTTCAAGAAAAAGCCGGATGGAGGAAATTATTCTGAAGAAGTAATGACTCATGCAATGCATTTATTGTCCAACTGAATCTCAGTAATCATTGGCAAAAAATAAAAAACACCTGAAGGAATATTTGGGCGGGGCCTTTGAAATACCGAAGGAAGTCAATGGTCTCTTGAGAAGCGATAATTAATTACCTTTGTTCATTAATCACCAATAAGGTTAAATTGGCGGCATAATATTCATGAAATCGTCCTTTCATATACCCGATTTAGTCGGTGTTTAATCTCAACCGTCGATTTCTTCAATCTATACGATTTTCCACGAATCAATGCTATATATCCATTGAAAATTCATTCAAAGCCCCAATTCCAAAAGCCTTCGTTCTCAAAACACTCCGCTTCTAAAAACCTCTCATTTGCCCAGAAACCCTTCATCGTTCTCAAAACCCTTTACAAAAATTCTTCAAAATGACATTCTCGGTTTGCCATTTATAAACTTGTCATTTCTAACAAGCCGTGGTACGAGTACGTTGTTTCCCTCGAGAGCTCATCGAATGCAACACATGAAGAAGAAGCTTTGCACATGATACGGGTAGCGAAGCTCACATGCCTGGTTACGAATCAACCAGAGGCGGAATATTCAAAAGAGGTAATCGAATTTATCTCTAATTTGAAAATAGATGAGGAGGACTGTATAGAATCTCAAATTACAGTTTCTCATTTGGAGCATAGCTCAAAATATGTCGATTTTGTGAGGGATTGTATATAATTCCTAAGAACCTTAATGACGTATATGAATTGAGCGATAGAGGAGAAGACCCTACAATGTATATGATGGGTAGGGAACAAGAGTATCTTGATAGGATTACAGAGCATCCTGTTAAGTTTGAGGCTACTCTAAATAAAAGGCATTTGAAGCCTAAGTATAGGGTTTTGCTGGATATCGTGAGCAAATGTATAATGAGTCGGTCCGGCAGTTTTGAACAAATTAGTACGCCGAAGCTAAGATTAATGGCGGCTATTGAAGATTCACCCACCACCGCATTCAACTGGTTGCGTTATTTAAGCAGAGTGGTGAGTGACCAAGCAAAGCAAGTCCAGAAAGTGAACGACTCAGTTGTTATTAAAGGAAAAATCTTCATGCAACCAAGATAGCATTCATCTTGGAGATGTGCCGAGAAGAAGAAGACATTTTTGCCAACTCCTCACCCTTTCCAAAGTCCAAGATCCTTTTCAAGCCAATAACATCTAAGAAGACTTTGAAGGGAAGAAAAGAGAAGAAGGAGGAGACTGCTGCAGAAGGAGCTACTGAATAAGCCCATCAAGCCAGGGGGAAGGCTCTGATGGAGGTAAAGAGAGAGAAGGGAGAAGCCCTGAAGAAGAAAACACTGGCTCCTAAGCGGAGGAAAGTTCTAATTTCTACTGAGGAGGAGATCAGTGAAACTGAGGAAGTCCAACCTGAGGGCCAGCAAGGACAAAAATCTCCATTACAAGTATTGGCTCAGTGTGACTATCGCTTTCAAGAGCAAACCGAGGAATGTGTGTTCTTCGAGGTTCTTGAAACATCTCTCGAGCTCAAAGAAGTTTTCTCGGGGAGATATTCAAGGGACCTCATGTTTTCTTGGGAGATGCTGTTCGGACACGAGAACAAACCCGAGCCTCGGGAGTCTTTGAATTTGGACATGCTCCGAAAGTGAACCATTCTTAGATCCTCAAAGACCGAGAACTTCATCAAGCCAATCCTACTGAACCTGAAAGCCCAAAGCTGAAGAAGGGAGAGGCTGAAGAGACCGAGTGGCGTAGCAAGGGGGAAAGATTCATTCTGGATAGGTACCCTGAGCTGAGCTCATATCCTGATCTTCAGGACCTCTTCTTCGCATCGAGGACCACGCCTACATTCTGAACTAAAATCTGCCAGAGATGCTTAACATTGCCTCCTTCAGAGGAGAGGACTGGTGGAATGAAGAGACTGCAGTGCTGACTGAGTTCTCCGGGTTCAGGAAGACCAAGCTCCGGATGAAAGTTGCAGATTTTGATGAGCTGGTCAGGAAGAAGGTAGCTGAAAGGAGGGAAGCTGATGTTGGTGCTAGAGTTCAAAAGATCAAGATCAAGAAGGGGACCAACAAGGAAATGCTGAGAAGCAATCTCTAGTGGAGAAAAATACTGATGCTGGTCAGCCTGATATCTCACATCCTCAGACTGAAGTTAGCATTCTTCAGGTAACTTTTGGCACTACTAGAAATTATGTCAAAGCTACTGATGTTACTATCTTTAAATCTGTAATGTCTGATATGCAGACTGAGGCTCAGGTGGAGACTGAGGCCCAGGTGGAGACTGAGGCTCAGGTGGAGCACCCAGCTCAGAATGAACAACAAGTGATACATGCTCCAGAGATTGACTTCAGTCCTATAGTGGACAAGCTGGAAAAGGTGGTGCCAATGGTGGAGAAAGATGCTCAAATTGAAGAAACATTGGCCAACCAATCCCAGAAGCTAGAGAACCTGAGTTCATCTTCAGACTTGATGCAGCTTCAGACATCTCTTGCTGACAAAATGACTGCCATAGAAGGGAAGGTAGATGGAGTCAAAGCTAAACTGAATGCAGAAATGAAGCAAATGTATCAAGACAGAACTTCATATCTTGAAGCCAAGCTGGTGGAGAAAAATGATCAGATGGTCAAGAGTGCTGTTGAGGAAATGGGCTCTCTGCTCATGACCAAGATGACAGACATGCTAAAATATGTATTCTCCAACTAGTTTGCACAGCTATCTGAAGAGTTCTCAGTGGCCAAGAACCATATGATGAGGCTAGAGGACGAGCATGATCAGTTGGCTGGAGAAGTGCGAAGTATCAGTAAAGATCAATATCACATGGATACCGCACTGTCTCAACTTCTTCCAAGGTATGGCGTCAAAAAGGGGGAAAGGCCTGGTGGCAAGCTGAAGGAGTTGTTGGCACAAACCTTGAAGAAGAAGGCATAAAAAGAAATTTGAAAAAGAAAATTCTTGTTGAAGCCTTAAAAGAAGTAGAAGCCACTGAGAAGCTCAAGTTTATGGAAATTCGAAGAGCCAATCTACACTCATGTCTCTGAGCAAACAATTCAGGAAGCTATCTCTGAAAAACTGAGTGGTAGAAGAATGGTAGAAACAAGCCAAGCGGTGCAAGAGCAAGCTAAACCAATCAAGAGAAAGGCTATGGCATTTGTTGAACAGAGAAGAAAAGAGCTAAAGCTTCAAAGACTACTCAAAGAAAAACCGATAATTGATTTTGAAGAGTCGAAGAAGAAGAAGTGAAAAAGGAAGTCTTGAACACAAGAAAAACTCTAAAATCACTTCAAGTTGAAAAAGTGAAGAAAATTGCTGCTTCTATATCAGGAGTTCCTTTAATCAGGAAGAAGAAAGAAGAAGAGCAGAAGCAGAAGTGGTCTCAAGAAGTTCCTGAGCAAGAGGAGGGGTACTAAAAAAGCTAAAAAGTGGCCGCACATTGATAAATGGATGCCTATCAAATTCAATGATGCGTGGGAAGAAATTAAGAGAACCTTCTGGTTTGTTGGGATATTTAAGTTTTGATAATTTATGCCAAAACATTATCAACTTGTGTTATTCAAGCTATTTTACAGATAACAAGTTAAGGGGGAACGACAGAATAAGTTAAGGGGGAACTCACGAAATCAGAAGAAGATGATCGAAGATCAGACGAGGCTGCAGACGAGACTGATCGAGATCAGATGAGTTAGATGAGTTCCGGAGCTGATGAGCTGTGCAAATCAGATGTGAAGAAAAGCTAAAGCCAGCAAATCAGAAGAGAATGTTGCAGATCAGAAGATGAGCAGAAGAGACTGATCAAGATCAGACGTGATCGAGATTAGATATGAAGAGGAGCAGATGAGACTGATCGAGATCAGACGTGATCGAGATCAGATATGATAAACTGATATGCTAACATGATGCAGATGACCTGATGCTATCCTGAGATGATCCTGAAGATATGTTGATCTCGACGGTCGAAATGATCGATCGTATAAGAAGAAATCGATAGCTCGAGTCAAGTGACCGAGGGTCAGGATGTCCGAAGAATGAACTTCGGTTAGCCTCGAAAGTGTCGGATGCCTGATCATACAAGGTCGGCTCAAGAGAAGTCTGCTGAATCAAGAACCCTGAGTAACCTGAAGGTTCAGATAACCTGAAGGCTCAGAAAACCTGAAGGCTCAGATAACCTGAAGACTCAGATAAGACCTGAAGACTCAGATAAGACCTGAAGGCTCAGATAACCTGAAGGCTCAGATAAGAACTGAAGATCCTGAGACTCAGAAGATCCTGAAGAATATAGCCGTTAGAGAATCAGAAGAAACTGAAGAATATAGTCGTTAGATTCAGCTGACGTGGACCAATGAGAGGAAGACGACAAGCCTGAAAAAGCTGCAAAAAGCTACAGAGTCGTATGGATTTGAATGTGATTCTCTCCAACAGTAACATTCAAATCCACACTATAAATACAAGTTCTTCCTTCATTATCAAGTGTGGATGCGTGAGGAAGTGTGTGAAAAATACCATTGAAGCTACAGAGCCAAATCATCTAGCATCTCCACCATAGAACACAGAGCAAGAAATACACGCATATATTCAAGAGTGTTCTATCCTAGATCTAAGCACAAATTTAATATCCTAAGCTTAGAGAGATTTTCCCATCCTTAGCATTGAGGCTAAACAAATGTAAGGGAAAATCTCAACCTAGTTGGAAACCAAACAAACCTTTACCCAAACTCAAAGTTAGGTTAAGTTTGTCACCTCAAGATTTCAGACTAGGGATTCTAGTTTCTGATTTCTGGGTTCGGTTGAGTGTGAACTCGGTAAACATCTATAGGCAATCACCATTCCTCATCCCCTGTTTTTATATGCATCACATCTAATGTTCGCTTCCGCACGCGCAAAATTGGTTTTTCGGGACCATCATGGTTCTATTCTGAAATTCTGAGGGAATGGAGGGGGACAAGCTCAGACATGAATGAAGCCTTCATAGAGTACTTATTAACTTTCTATCCAAAGTACCTGCAAAGTTGGATTAACTTAGCAGATGAAGGAAATGCACAGATTGTTGCCCCTAGTCCATATACCTACCCTGCTCCAAGACTAGAGAATGGCCTGGTGAATGAAACAGTCATTTCTCAAGAGATTGCTCAGTATGCCATCCAATTAGGACTGACAGGAAACAACCCAGATATCATCAAAGAAAGGGATGAACTGAAAAAGAGATATTATGGGATGTTCAACCTGGAGGTGCCTGAGGATGAGGTTGAAGAAGATTGAAGAGCTGATTGAAGATAGAAGACTGAAGCTGAAGACTGAAGACTGAAGATTCTTTGTACTTCTTTTGTTTTTGTTTTTGATAATTCCATTGTACTCTGTAACTTCTATCTTACAATCAATGAAAATTTATCTTTATGCTCAAAGATAATATCTCATTATCTTTTTACATGTCTTTTATGATTTGATATGCCTTTGTGATGAAATTGTTGGATGAATTTGCCATTCTTGGATTATAATAGAAAAACTGAAACCTGAGTATAGGTTAAGTGTTTCTGTAACAAGATGATTTTGACATCATCAAAAAGGGGGAAATTGTTGGGAGATGAATTTAATAAAGAAGGTTTTGATTATATACCAAAACCCCTGAGTATGACATGTTCAGGATAATCTTGATAGTTGAGTCAGGATTCAGTTTAGAGTGTTCAGGATGTTATCTGCACCATGTATAGTCAGCAGATATAAATCAAAGTTAGATTCAAGACTCAAGAAGTTTTCAAGATTCAAGACTCAAAAGAAGTTTCGAAGAATCAAGTTTCATTATGAAACCGAGAATCAAGACTCAAAGATGAAACCGAGAAATCAAGACTTAGTATGAAACTGAGAAACTGAAGACTCATTATGAAATCGAGAAATCAAGACTCAAAGATGAAATCGAGAAATCAAGACTCAAGATGAAATCGAGAAATCAAGACTCAAAGATGAAATCGAGAAATCGAAAACTCAAAGATATCAATCAAGATATCTCTCAAGACTCAAGACATCAAGACATCAAGACTCAAGACATCAAGACTCAGAAGACATCAAGACTCAAGACATCAAGACTCGTAAGACTCAAGACTCCTAAGATATCAAGACACAAAAGATATCAAGACACAAAAGAGGTTAATCAAGACTCAAGAATCCATCAATGCTCAAGATAACTCAATAATCCGAGACACGTAATAATATCTATTCAAGGCTACAAAACCGAGAAAATGCGAATACTCGTAAAAAATAGATATTGCCGAAGACATTCACATGCAGACAAAAGGAACTAAAACTAAGTGTTGTTAAGGTTATATCACTCAGAGATATTGACCAAAAAGAGCCGTTATGTTTGCCTACATTTACTGAAGACAAGAACCAATCAGAGGAAGACAAAGATCAGATTTTTCTATCGACCTTTGAAAGCGACAGTCATCAAGCATGTCAAGAATACTTATGTTCGCATCGCAAAAAAGTGGTGAGTGGCTACATGAAAGCATATTTCCTAAAACATGCAAGGGAGTATTCAAACCCTAAAAATAGCGGTTCATCAAACACCATAAGAGGAAACTCGTGAAGCTATCTCCTCCAACGGATAGTTTTTCAAGAGTGACCTTGGTGATTGCCTATAAATACTAGTGACCCTCTACATTGAAGGTTACGGAAAATTTGTAAGCAACTCAAGATCTCAATCTTATTATTGCAAATTGAAGCACTCGAAAACCCAATAATTTACCAAGTGCTGTACATTGAAGAGAGCTTATTCACTAAGCCTAGTTTGATAAGATATATCCAAAGCTTAGTAGAGATATCCTAGCCTTTGCATTGTACTTATTATAAAGGATATCTCATCCTAGTTGGAAACCAACCAGAAACCCCAAACCCTTTGTAAGGTAGTTTGAGTGTGATTGTTGGTGAGTTGGAGTTTTAAAGAGTTAGTAAACTACATTGAGGTAGTTAGAAAACTCTAGAGAAGAAGTGAGTAAACTATCTTGGATAGTCAGAAAGCTTGTGTGTGTTTGAGTAAGTAAACTACAGTGAGGTAGTCAGAAAAATCAAAGTGGAAAGGTTAGTAAACTACATTGAGGTAGTCAGAAAACCTTAGGAAGTGGTTAAGGAATTTCTCTGAAGGTCAGAGAGAGTGGATGTAGGAGCTTGAGTCTCTGAACCACTATAATTGTTGTGTTGTTTTGCTTTCTGTACTGCATTGTTATCTGTTGCATATCTTTAACTGAAAGCATTATTCACTGATATTCAGTTGGAACCAATCCACTGAACTTGCATCTAACTGATCACAGCCTTAATCACTGTTTCATTAAAAGGAAGGTTTTCAGCAAAGCTAAAAACGAGTATAAACTTAGGGCCAACCATTCTGCACACTTGAGTAGCTAGAACAGATAGTTACCAAACTGAACTAACTCTACTGAGGGTTCAGTAAGATAGTTATCTGATCCAAGCAGCTCAGGATCTCTGAAAAACTCAGACTCAGTTGGGCTAAACTGAAGCTTCTGAAAGCAGCTCAGGAACATTGTCTCAGTAAGACTTTAACTCAGGGTGATCTGTGCTTCTCAGGGCCAAATCATCAGGACAACCTGACCCATCTGACCTCAGTGAAAGAAAAATTTTAAAAATCACTGAACACGTGTATTCTCCCCCATACACGTGTGAGACTCGTTAGCACCGGGACCAACAATTATTATTATTCATATTTCTTAATAAAAAAAAGAAGATTATTATTGTAAAATAGAATTGAAAAAGTAAGATACGGTGATGTAGTTTCATCATGTTGATTTATTAATCAATTATCATTAGTAATTGAACTCGTGCGATGCACAATTATTGATTGTACAATTAATTTGTATAAAAAAATTTATAAGTATTCATAGAGATAAATTTTTTTCCCAGTATTTTTTCCTGAAATTATTTGTGCTTTTAAAAATTATGATTTCCCAGCTTTGTGATAACCAACCTCGTGTTGTTGCACAAATCTAACTTTACATCAATATTCCTGAGAAACCTTAAGGTTTCTCAGGCACTCATTCCTTCAAAATGAAATGGTGGTTTGGTAGTCTCAAGCACTTAGTAAAGAAAATTAATAGAAAATAACTCTCCATTAGCTCCAAATGTGAAACTTCATTTTGCAAACATTATTAAAATTTGATCAATTACTTCAAAATTTTATTTAGCTTAAGTTACTTCTATTCAATAATAGTAATATTTTTAATATTTTATATATGTAAATACAAAAAATATATTAATTTACTATGTAAGTTATAGTTAAAAGAAAAGAAATATATAATTATTTGACACCGAACAAAAGAATATTAATACATTAACAAAATAAATTTAATTTTAAAATAAATTAATGTTTAAAATCACAAATTTCTAACCACATATTTGTAAATAATATTAGCTGCAATTTTGCATGATTTTTCATCATAATCGCTACAGCGTTTTTTTTTTTTTTGTTCTTCACTCTTGAGACAATATTATGTAGTTGAACGCGATAAAATATTTTTGATATTTGTAACTAAGAAGGTGACAATTTAAGGACAATAAGTTTTAGTTTGGGAAAAGTGGGTTAGGTAGTTTCAGTTTGACAAAAGTATGCTCGTAAGTTTTAAGTTTAAGCAAGTTTAGATCCATAAATTATGAGTTTCCGCAAAGTAGGACCATAAATTTTAAGTGTTCGGAAACTTAGGCCCGTCTTTGTGAGAAAACTGGTATATATTTGCCAAAATAGATAAATTCATATCCTACTTTTGTCAAAAGAAAAGTTAATATCATACTTTCCAAAGCTGAAACTTATTGTCCTTTCGTTAAGTTTACACTGTAATAAATAATATTAAAAATTTATTAAAATTAACAATGTAAGTAATTCTAAATTAAATAATTGAATATATTCAGCTAAGTTGAAGCAAAATCATTAGTTCACCATAAAATTTGCTAACGCTTTAATGTTAAAATTTATAGTGTTAAAACATCTAATTTTATGTTGTGCATTTGATTGAGTTTTAAATTTATTTTTTTTGTAATCGAGTCAAACATATAATAAATATAATTCTCCACAGGAGAGAAATTGTGTATATTTATACATACATATATTATTCTAATATTAAAATAGTAAATAAAATGACCTATATTTGCCCAAAAAAGTTATTGTCCAATTTTTGCCAAAAAAAAAGTTTATATTTTTACGTTTGTCGAAAAAATGTTAATGTCCTAATTTTGCCCAAAAAAGGTGAGATAATATCATTTTTAGTCCTTTAATTTTGGACGATTCCATTTTTAGTCCTATAACTTTTTACTTTTTCAATTTTAGTCCTGAATGTATCAATTTCAGTCCTTTTTGGTTGGAAATTTTAAAATCTCGCTGGCATCTCGCCCTTCACTTCAAGTGACAATTCAAAATTGAGATTTTTTTAATTCTTCTACGACCTACACAGTGGGGGGATCATGAAAAAAAAAAAAAGGACCAATTTTGAAGTATCACGTGAGGTGCATATCTTTATTCCGACGATATTAAAAGCAAGATTTCAATATTTCCAACCAAAAAGGACTAAAATTGATACATTCGGGACTAAAATTGAAAAAAGTAAAAAGTTACAAGACTAAAAAATAGAATCGTCAAAATTACAGGATTAAAAATGATATTATCTCAAAAAAGGTTAATGTCCTATTTTTGCAAAAAAAAAAAAAGAATAAGTTAATATCCCACTTTCTGGCGGAAACTTATAAGTTAAACCCTAAGTTCTACAATGAAAGAGATTTTAAATGGTGCGCTACAACTTCATTTGTATATATAGCGAGAAAAATTTACCTTTTTTGTATTAAAATCATGTGAAAGGTGAAATGATACGTAAAATAAATTTGTCACAATTCACCTAAAAATTTCAGATCATCGCAAAAAAAAAAAATCCCATAGTCTCAATGTATTAATCAACACTATTCACTTGTATATAAAAAAACATACAATAATTATATAAGGTTAATTTCAAAAGCATGCATTAAACACCATATCTCTATGAATTAACTCTAAATTCAGAAAAGAGAATAAATTTCATTTAGCAGTTAACTCCACAACTTTCACCATACAACAAATCTCATATCTGATCTCAATGATTTTTTCGCTTTTCTCCAAAAAGCCACCGATATCCTATAAAATGGTCATGAAAGAAGCCCCTATTAAAAAAAAATCTTTTGAGCTTCTGACCGAGTTCATTAGAAACTATCATATCACCTTCACAAATACAAAACAAATGACACACATATACGCATTAATTCACCACTTAAATGGCTACGTACATGCATTAAACTTGATGCTCATCATATCATTGCACAAATTAATAAGCACCATAGTAAATAAAAACACTGAGTTAGTAAAAGATAAAGAATGATGTTCTCATACATCATGAGTAGATTAAAACATTAGGCGAGAAAGAGACAACTAACCGAATACTTCCTGAATTCAACCAAAAGATATATCTCCTTATATTTTTCTACGATAACTAAGGAATGATTGAAGCACGATATATATATTAAAAGATCTAAGTTGGCTGTTATTTTTTACATAAGTAAGGCAGCATGCACATGATATAGATCATCATAATTACTCTGAAAGGAAAATAATTTTTAGGTTTCCAACTCTTTTTTTTTCTTCCTCGGAGAAGATTATGCAAATGTCAGTAAAAGCCCAACTGTAAAAAGTATAATAACAAATAAAAATACCATAATATAATTTTCTAATGGAGAAAACTATCTACTTGCACAAATTAAAGGGTTAAGACATATTATTTTAAATCAACATGACAATGTGTTCCATATTGTTCAAAAAAAAATGTTACAGTTGTCACTACGTATGCAATAAGGAAACATACATGAACGTCAAATCACCATCTCGTTCATTCTATAAACAACACCCATATAAAAAAATCATCATATTATTCTAAGTAATGAATACTTATATTTAAATATGAAATATAATTCTATTTAAATATAATTCTATATAATTTTTACATTATGTAGAATTTAAATAAATCTTATAATCCGATAATATAAACATATATTATTTCAGAGTTAAATATACTAATAATCTCAATTTTGCATAACACGCGGGCGAATAAGCGGATTTATTAAAATGAAAAGAAGAGGGGTAGGGCCCAAAAGTGACCCGAATAAGAAGAGAGTGTCTCTAGCCCAAAAGTGACCATATAACCCAAAAGGCACATCATAAAACATGAAACTAGCCGTCTAGCTAGCAGCTATAGTTTCATCTCGGGAGGCATCTAGGGCATCCTTATCTTCTTTGCTTTCAGTCGTGTGTTGTACTCCTGTCTTCTCTTGTTATCTTCCGTTCGGGCCCTTTTTAGTTTTGCTTTGATCAGCTTGCCCAAGGGATCTTTTGGAGATAGCTTGCCTCCAGAGGCCTCAAAGTAGCGTTGTTCGGCTGGACTTAGCACCGTCTGATAATTTATGATGGGTTATGTCGGAGTCGTGTTCTCTATGTTCTGCCCAGACTTTTCTACCCCCAGATCTTTCTCAGTATCTTCATCTAACATGTAGAGGCCGTAGAATCCGAGTCCGAAGCTGGGGTACCCTCGACCAGATTCTTGAAGGAGTTGGTAGTAGTAGGCTCAGGGGTAGCCGAAACTGCCCGAGCCGGCGAAGCTATTTTCTGGCAATTGCCACTCATTGTCCGTCTTCTCCTGCTCGGGCAAAACTGTGTCAGTCCATGGTATATGCCAGTCCACGTGCCCTATGATCTTCTCGTTTACAGTGTCAATGACCTCATATGAAAGGGGCCTTCCCTACCCTCGTCCCGCAGAACTACATCGTTTATTATGCTTGAAGTGCCTATTTTTGTACGCTCCTTCCCATCAGGGGCTTCCGTTTGTTCCTTTCTAACCCAAGTCTTCTGGTTTGCAACCTTTCCCGGGCCATCCCGTGGGGGAGGCTTGTCACGATCATCCCTCTTCCCATCCGAACCTCCAAAATAGCGACAGTTGTCCATAGAGTGTCCTACAATCTGATAATGGACACAAAACTCCGGATGTTGTTCATATGCCACTGAAGCAATGGAGCAGTGCCCAGATCGCTCATACATGATTTTGTATTCCTTATCTTTTCGAAGATCAAGTTCAATGAGGACCCGAGCATAGTGGCACATAGTCCGGTTCCATGTGTGTGTATCAATACTTACCACCGGACCAATGGTGAAGCAATTTGTTCAATGACAGGGACGTAGAAATATTCTATAGGAAGTTCAAATATTCGTACCCAAACATTAACGATAGGTGAGACCACCTTATAAGGGTTGAACTCTGGGACCCACTTCTGTAATTTGCAGGTACCCGAACTCCATAGGCCAAGAGCATTTCAATAGGATTCTATCCCGTTCTCGCAAATCGTCCAACTGAATATTGAAATACCCCTTACCCAGCGAAACGAGGGTCCAAATTCCTTTTATATGCCAAACTGTATCAAGAGAAGCTTTAAGTTCATTAATCGGCATTGGCTTCTCACCTGATTTGAGTAACATATGACCGATAATAGTGTTTTGCATTTCCCGTACACCTTGCCTATGTATCGAATCATCTATGTTTACTGAAAGGAATTCGCCTTCCTAACCGCTTATAGCGTAGCATTCTTAGCCAAAGGATCCACAGCGCCAATACCCCTCCTAACATCATTCAACTCATGCCTAACCAAATCAAAAGCAGAGAGGATCCCTGCTGCTGCACCAAGCCAATCAAGCTTTTGGGCATTATCCCTCTCTTTTTGGTGCATACCAACAGCAGCAGCACCAGCTCCCAATTGCAATCCATTCCCCCAGAGTTCTCAATCGTAGAACCAAAGGGGTTACCTTGAGCATAACTAGAATTACCAGCAATCAAAGTATTACCAGCAACAAATCTGTTACCAGAAGTCCCAGAAACAGTACCAGAAATCCCTGAACCAGCCCTACCTGAAATTCAAGAATAATCAGCCCCCAAATTCAAGTTAACACCATTAGCCTGCTGCGGCCCTGTAGCATCGCAGCCGCTTGCAGCGGCGTTTGAGTGCCCTCGCGAAAACACGATGTGTTAGTGCACAGGCCCAAATTTGAAGCAGACTCATCGTGAAGACCAGGCATCATCGGGCTACTCCTTCGTGAAGCAGTGTTCAAAACGCCAGAATTTGAGGGGATGTCATGAGGCGGTGACGTTGCAAGGCGGAGATCGACCTCCGTAGCTACGCGATAGGGAGGAATCGCGTTTCGCGTAGCGGGTGGAGTGGGTTCGCGAAGAAGGGATTCAATGATCTGGGGGTCAGAAAGACGTGAGAGAAGTGTGCTAAAGGCAGTGGCGACGTCTGTGATCGCCATGGAGCACGCGCTGAATTGCATTACATTCAAGAGTTACACTTAAACATACATTTCACAATTTTTCCCCGCCTTAACTACTATCAAATTAATCACTGAAACATCTTTGTCCTCCTCTTCTCTAACCACATTATCCGCCACTTTATTATCATCATTCTTTGGCTTGGTCTTCTAACTCATTTCTTGTCATTGTTTTTGCCACCCATTGATGTCACCTTCTCTTCATTATATCACACCTAAAGACATACAAGATTACGTTCTAAGGAACGCAATATGACTTAGATTCAATGTATAAAAATATATTATCACATGTTAATGCATTTAGTATTACATCATAAGTCAAACAATATTACATCATAAGACAAACAATACTAGTAAGGCAAACAATTATATTCTCTAATATTTTTGTTCCAATTAAAGTTCATAATCAATAATTATAAACGCTTTCTAATTTGATACTACCTCCGATTAAAAGTAGTTGTTTACCCTTTCAAAAAAATGGTCCGCCACAACATCTCAAAATTACATTTCATATCATTACTTTAACAAAAAAAAAACATCTATTTTAATAATAAAATAGAAAGAACTACAATACCCTCAATCAAAAACCACTTTATCACTTTAAATACTTCTCCCTCCATCCCAATCAAAAAGTCGTGCCAAAAGCAAAGGGGTAAATAACTACGGGACGGATGGAGTATCAAATAAAAAATTGAAGAAGTATTACAAGCAAAACACAACAGTATTATATGAAAAGTATAACAGTATTGCATTCAAAACATAAGAAAAAATAAATGACGAAGGGTATTATATGGTAAATTGAAGCAGTAATACATGAAAAACATAACAGTAGTATAGCATATCTCGTTCCACCAAAATTCATATGAATATGTTGAACATATCAATATTAGATCCTAAAGTACTAAATTAACAATATAGCAAGATCCCAACATCGTATTGGTTTAACAACAACTAGTTCTTCACAAAGCAAATCGATCAATTCCTTACATACCTCTTCATAGTCCATAGAAGTTATTTGACACTAAATGTTGGTTCCGGTGCAAACGAGTTTTACACGTGTATGGGGGTGGGAATACACATGTTCAGTGATTTTTAAAAAAAAATTCTTTACTGAGATCAGAAGAGTCAGGATGTCCTGAGAATTTTGCCCTGAGAAGCACAAATCGCCCTGAGTCAAAGTCTCATCGAGGCGGTGATCTGGCGACTTCGAAGCTTCAGATTAGCCCAACTGATCCTGAGTTTTATCAGAGATCCTGAGAAGCTTGGATCAGATAATTATCTTACTGAATACTCAGTAGAGTTGATTCAGTTTGGTAACTATCTGTTCTAGCTAATCAAGAGTGCGGAATGTGTTGGCCCTAACTTTATACTCGTTTTATCTTGCTGAAAATCTCTTCCTTAGTCAAAACAGTGGTTAAGGTTGTGATCAAGTTTGATGCAAGTTCAGTGGATTGTTTCCAACTGAATATCAAGAAAATCAGTATGCTTTCAGTGAAAATATGCAACAGATAGAATGCAGTACAGAAAGCAAACAACACAAAAATTTATAGTGGTTCAGAGGTAAAGCTCCTACGTCAACTCTCTCTGATCTTAACACACTATCACCTAAAGCTTTCAGATGATCACAGCAGCTTACTAACTTTTCTACCTTCAGTTTTCGGCCGACTCATCGCATTTTTACTAACTCAACACACACGAGCTTTCTGACTGTCTAAAACAGTTTACTCACTTCTCCTCTAGAGCTTTCTGGCTGACTCAACTGCAACTTACTCACTCTTTACAACTCTTTCTCACCAACAATTCACATAATACACAAACTACCTAAAAAGGGTTTGGTTTGAGTTGGTTTCCAACTAGAGTGAGATATCCTTTTACAATAAGAACAAATGCAAAGGCTAGGATATCTCTACTAAGCTTTGGATATATATCAAATCTAGGCTTAGTGAATGATCTCTCTTCAATGTGAAACATTTGGGAAATCTTGGTTTTTCGAGTGCTTCAATTTGCAAGAATATGAATGAGCTCTTGAGTTGCTTTGATTTCCGTAACCTTGTAATGGTGAAGGTCACTGGTATTTATAGGCAACTTCTCCAATGGTCACTCTTTAAAAAACTATCCGTTGGAAGAGATAGCATCAAGAGTGTTAGGAGATGAATTTAATAAAGATATATGATTTTGATTAGATCCCAAAACCAATGAGTATGACATGTTCAGGATAATCTTGATAGTTGAGTCAGGATTCAGTTTTAGAGTATTCAGGATGATATCTGCAAAATGTATAGTCAGCAGATATAGATCAAAGTTAGATCTCAAGATTTCAAGAACTCAAGATGTTTCAAGAAATGAAGTTTCAAAGATGAAACTAATAGCCAAGACTCAAGAAGAAATCGAGAATCTAAAGACTCAAAGCAGAAATCGAGATATCAAGACTCAAGCAGAAATCGAGATATCAAGACTCAAAGGGAAATCGAATATCAAGACTCAAAGCAGAAATCGAGATATCAAGACTCAAAGCAGAAATCGAATATCAAGACTCAAGATGAAATCGAGGAACTTAAGATCAAAGATGAAGACTCAAAGATATCACCAAGATATCCGTGAAGACTCGTAAGACGCCAAGACTCGTAAGACCTCAAGACTCAAGACTCAAGATGTAAGATCAAGAATCAAGATCAAGAATATCGAAGGCACAAAAGAATTATCAAGACTCAAGAATGCATCAATACTTAGTATAAACCTGAATGTTCTGAGGCACTGAACTTATTTATCTGAAGGATGCAATACTGAGAAGATCGCGATTCCTTAGAAAAATAGATATTTGCCAAGACATTCAAATGCAGACAAAAGGAACTAAGTCAGAGTGTTGTTAAGGTTATATAACCTCAGAGTTTGTAACCAAAAGAGTCGTTGTAGGTGTCTACCTTTAACTGGAGACAAAAGTCAAAAAGAGGAAGACAAAGATCGTACCATCGATAATCGACAAAGGATGTGTCGTTGTTGAAAAAAGATGTCAAAAGTACAAAGTTCCAGACTGCAAAAAGTGAAGATCGGCTACATGAAAGGCTATTGCCTAAAACGTTTTAGGGAGTTTCAAACCCTAAATTTAGCCGTTCCTCACACACCATAAGAGGAAACTCACGAAGCTATCTCCTCCAACGGATAGTTTTTCAAGAGTGACCTTGGTGTATGCCTATAAATACTTGTTACCCTCTACATTGTAAGGTTACGGGAAATTTGTAAGCAACTCAAGAGCTCAAACTTATTATCGCAAAGTTAAAGCACTCGAAAAACTTAGAATTTCCCAAGTGCTTTTAAATCGAAGATAGCTCATTAAACTAAGCCTAGCTTTATAAGATATATCCAAAAGCTTAGTCGAGATATCCTAGCCTTTGCATTGTACTTTATTGTAAAGGATATCTCATCCTAGTTGGAAACCAACCAAGAAACCCCAAACCCTTTAGAAGGTAGTTTGAGTGTGATTGTTGGTGAGAAGAGTTGTAAAGAGTTAGTAAACTACGTGGAGTAGTCAGAAAGCTCTAGAGGTGAAGTTAGTAAGCTACAGAGGTAGTCTGAAAGCTTGTTTGTGTTTGAGTAAGTAAACTACGGAGGTAGTCAGAAAGCTCAAGGTCGGGTTGAGTAAGTAAACTACGTGGAGTAGTGAAAAAGCTCAGTACGAAGTTGAGTAAGTAAACTACGCGAGGTAGTCAGAAATCTCAAGGAAGTGATTAGTGAATTTCTCTGAGGATCAGAGAGAGTGGACGTAGGAGCTTGAGTCTCTGAACCACTATAAATTGCTGTGTTTTTTATTGCTTTCTTTATATGTGCTTAACTGATGCATTGACTTAAAACTGAAAGCATATTTTCACTGAGATTTCAGTTGGAATCAATCCACTGGAAGTTGCATATAATTGAATCACAGCCTAATCACTATTCCATTCAAAGGAAGGTTTTCAGCAAAGCTTAAAACGAGTATAAACTAAAGGGCCAACCATTCAGACATCCGAGTAGCTAGAACAGATAGTTACCAAACCGAACTTACTCTTACGAGGGTTGATAAGTTAGTTATCGATCCAAGCAACTCGGGATCTCGAAAAGCTTCGAGGACTCAGTTGGGATTATCTGAGGTTTCTGAAAGCAGCTCAGATCACTGTCTCTGTAGACTTTGACTCAGAGTAATTTGTGCTTCTCAGGACCAAATCTTCAGGACAACCTGACCCAAGCTGACCTCAGTAAAAGAAAAGTTTTAAAAAACACTGAACACGTGTATTCCCCCCCATACACGTGTAAGACTCATTTGCACCGGGACCAACAAAGAGTTTTCTCTTCTGGTTATTGATGAACGACTATTTTTAAGGTTTGAACACACCCTTGCATATTTTAGGAAATATGCAGCCATGTAGCCAATCACCAACTTCTGTGAACTGGAAGATATCATACCTGACATTTCTTCAGTGAGATGTCGCTTTCAGTGTCAGTACAGTACGTTGTTGTTGCCTCCTCATTGGTCGAAGTCTTCCTTTGAGCAGAGACAAACAAAACGGCTCTTTTTAAGTTGACCTTTCTGATCTGATATGTTCCTTAATGTCCACAAATGTCTAACATTCTGTTTGTTTGTACTAGGAATGAACATAACACTATTTCATTAAGATAGTGGTTCAGGGTCCTTTTTGTTCAGTACACAGACAGTCTTCAGGATCTTCGGTCTTCAGGATTCTTCAGGATACTTCTGAGTCTTCAGAGTCTTCATGATTCTTCTGAGTCTTCATAGTCTTCAGGGTTTTCTGAGTCTTCAGTACACTAACAATTCTCTGATCTATATCTGCTGACTATACATGATGCAGATAATCCTGAGTCCTAAATTCTAATGAAACTTGGTCCTGATTCTATACTATCAAGATATCCTGAACATGTCATACTCAGGGGTTTTGGGATCTAATCAAAATCTTTATTAAATTCATCTCCCAACACTAAATTCATTATTTCTGCGGTTGAAAATATCTACTTTCAAATAAGTTTCAATAAATAAAAGAAACAAAAAAGCACAAGAAAATATCATTAAAATTAAATTCAATTGGAAGAATTTTCTTAATACTTGAACCTTCATTAATAAAATAATCTGCTTAAGATGCAACTATGTTAACAGATCCGCATATATTTTGCCAGTGTTGAATCCCCGTATTAACTTTCTAGGAAAATTCTACACTAGAGATTTTATGGAGAAATATTCAAGAGTCAATAATAAATTCTCAAGAACTCATATATATAGGGGAAGCCCAACTTAAATCTTAAGCTATCTTTCATTAGGAAATAAAATCCCTAATGTTCCAAATCAAATACCATATATTTGATTTCCCTATATATAAATTCCTACAATAATATTCCATACATTATTTTGGGATTCCTATTTAATTAAACCCAATTCAATTAAATAATAATAATAATTAATTCCAAATATAATTATTATTAATTCTCCATAAATTAAATATTAAATCCATTTAATATTTAATCAATCAACTATAATCTGTAAAGGGAAATTACTTGTTGTGTGACCCATAGACCCTTATATATCTAGCGATTAGTCAAACTAATGGTCTTAATTGAACCCTAGACAATAAATCATACATTCTCAATATATAAGGTTGCGAGGTATTTGCAACAACCTGTAATATTACGTGGTCTATTGTGATAATATCCTTTCAATCGCGAATGCCCGATTAAATCTTGAACATTATGAAGTGTCTATTCAAATAATTTAATCATATTTTCTGTTGGGAGATGAATTTAATAAAGATATATGATTTTGATTAAGATCCCAAAACCCCTGAGTATGACATGTTCAGGATAATCTTGAATAGTTGAGTCAAGATTCAGTTTTAGAGTATTCATGATGGAATCTGCAAAATGTATAGTCAGCAGATAGGATCTGAAGATTCTGAAGAACTCAGAAAGTTTTTGAAGAAACTGAAATTTCAGTATGAAATTGAAGTTTCTGAAGTTTCAGTATGAAACGAAGAAATCAAGACTCGATGCAGAAATCGAGATATCAAGACTCAAGATGAAATCGAGGAATCAAGACTCAAAGACATGAAGACTCAGTATATCAGTCAGTATATCTATGAGGACTCAGAAGACGCTGAAGACTCAGAAGACGCTGAAGACTCAGAAGACCTTGAAGACTCAGAAGACGCTGAACCACTATAACTTGTTGTGTTCTTTGCTTTCCGCTTTGCTTGATTTATCTGTTGCATTACTTTGTTTTGAAAGCATATTTTCACTGACATTTCAGTTGGAATCAATCCACTGAAAGTTGCATATAATTGAATCACAGCCTAATCACTATTCCATTAAAGGAAGGTTTTCAGCAAAAGCTTAAAACGTGTATAAACTAAGGGCCAACCATTCCACACATCTGAGTAGCTCGAACAGATAGTTACCAAACTGAACTTACTCTTCTGAGGGTTCAGTAAGATAGTTATCTGATCCAAGCAACTCAGGATCTCTGAAAAATCAGGACTCAGTTGGGATTATCTGAGGTATTTGAAAGCAGCTCAGGATCACTGTCTCAGATAGACTTTGACTCAGAGCAATTTGTGCTTCTCAGGACCGAATCATCAGGACAACCTGACCCAAGCTGACCTCAGTAAAAGAAATGTTTTAAAAACACTGAACACATGTATTCCCCCCCCATACACGTGTAAGACTCGTTTACACCGGGACCAACAAGTGGTATCAGAGCGGGAGTTCAAAAGATCACTTATTTCATAAGTGATCACCTGGACTGATTCATTTTTTTTAAAACCCGTCTCTGATCTGATACCAACAAGTGGTATTAGAGCAGTGGTTCAACTTGACCACCTGATTTGTTGACCAAAGTTTTATTTGCTAAAATACTTGTGGTCTATCTGAACTGATCTTATTTGCTGAATTCTTAAAAGACTCAGATAAAAATGTCTTCTAAGAAACTTCCCATGTTCTCAGTAGAGAACTATGATTTATGGAGACTGGGAATGCAGGCACACCTGTATTCAAAACATGAACGTATGTGGAGAGTGGTCTCTGAAGGGCCATTCCAATGTACTGTGGTGAATCCTAGAGGAATAGAAAATGAGAGAAACGATCCCAGAATAGAATTTCCTAAGTCTGATGACCAACTGACTCCTGAGGAGATGAAGTTAGTCAATCTAGACTATATTGCTAAAGACACACTATACAGTACAATTGATGATGGTGTGATGGGAATGATCTCTCACTGTAATACTGCAAAAGAAATTTGGGATACACTAGCTATAATGTGCCAAGGCACAGATCATATCAAAGAAAACAAACTTTCAGTTGCAATTGGAAAGTTTAATAGTTTTGAAATGGATGAAGGTGAATCTATAGACAAATTGGAAGTCAGATTCACTAGCATTATGAATGATCTAAATTCACTTGGAAATAAATATCCACAGAGAGAAGTTGCATTGAAAATTCTTAGAGGTCTTTCTAAGAAATGGGATATACATGCCGTGGTGATTGAAAACACCAAAAATATTAATTCAATGCCATATCAACAAGTCTTTCTCCGAAAGCGAAGGCCTATGAGTTAAGTAATTGATAAGAAATCTAAAAAAGGTCGACAAAGAAAGATGATTCATCATCTAGTAAGAATGTGGCTTTTAAAGCAAAAGATAAGCTAGCACTGATGGCAAGGAGGTTTGAAAGACTTAATAATCGATATGGAAAATACAAAAGCTATTACAGGAATCACGGTACGGAGAAAACCACGAGGACAAATCAATCGAGAAGAAGAAGGACCTGAAAACTGAGGGATCTTCATCCAGAAAGAATGACTCCAAGTCCAAAGAAGAAAGTGATCAGGATGATGATACCAACAGATTCTACAATTGCCAAAAGAAAGGTCACTTCCAATATGATTGTCCTGACCTGAGTGCTAAGGAGAGAAGAGAAAGGCAAGCTAAAAGAGACAAGAAGTTCTCCAACAGAAAAGCCATGGTTGCAGAAGAAGAACATTCTGAAGAGGGATCTAGCTCTTCAGATGAAATATTCTCAGACAGTGAAAGTGATGACATCTGTCTGATGGATATTGAGGAGGTAAACTCTTCTTTCTCTGTTGTTGCTCCTACACTAGCACAAGAGTTATCAAGTTCCACTGAAAACAGTCATTTTGACCTGATGGATTCTTTTGAGAATCTGATGAAGGACTATGCTGTTTTACAAGAACTGCTAAATAAAACTCAAGAGCAGGATAAAGAACTGAAAGCTGAAAATCTAAAATGGAAAGACTCTAGCAATACTGAAATCACTTCTCAATTAATGGGAGCTACTGATGAACTGGATGTTCTGAAAGTACAACTCTCAGAAAAGGAGAAGTTGATAGTGATCCTAACTGAAAAGCTAGAGAAATCCTTTCAAGAGATTCAAATTGATCGAATCGAATTCAATGACCTCTCGAGAAGTATGAAAACTCTACAGAATGTGAGGATAGTAGTGCGAAGAAGTTAACTCTATTGAATCGTGCATCTAAAGTAATAGATGAAATTGAGTTACCAGAGATCTGCCACTATAAAATCTGGATGGGATACATTCCAGGGGAACCTCACAAGGTCATCGAATCTTCGCATCAAGTAGCAAGAAGACAATCTTTGTAAAACCAGTGGCACCTACACTTCAAACTGAAGAAATGCCCAAGGTGTTAGACAAGGGAAAAGGACCTATGGTTCCAGTAAAACTAAATGATCAGGTAAGAAAGCCCAAACCTCAGGTGAAGGCTAGAAAACCTGAGCACTTTCAGTTGGAAAATTTCAGGCAAGTACTTCAAAACCTCAAAGTTAAGAATGCAAACCCGAAAGGATCTCAGACTAAACTATCAGAGGAATCTTCGTAAGAGAAACACTCAAACAGAGACATTCTAAATCGAAGAAACCAAGTCCTCAAGATATCGAAGACCCAAATTCAAAGACAGCAACCCGAACCCCACTTGCCTAAGGGTAAAGGTTACGAACCCGAATCAACAAAGATTCAGGACCAATTTTACCTGAAGCCAAAGCAAATGAATGTAAGGCTGAACCAAAGAAAAATTCAAAAGCTCATGTTCATGCTAAGGCTAGCACTCATACACAGGAAACTACTAAGGCACCCAGAGTAGTAAATGTGTATGTTGATGTTTATGGAAGACAGATCAGCCACTCTAAAGTAATTAGAGTTGTCAAAGTGATTTGGATTCCGAAAGGTACATCTAACCTTGTAGGACCCTACACAAATTGGGTACCTAAGAATTGATATGTTTTTCGGGAGGAAAAACAAAGGGCCTTGGTGATTAAAGATCACATAAAGCGATGAAAGCAGAGATGATAAAGCCCACGATGTATGGTATCTTGACAGTGGATGCTCAAGACATATGACAGGATTCAAGTAGATACTCAGTGACTATGTTGAACAAAGAGGCCCTCATATCACTTTTGGAGATAACTCCAAGGGACAGACTGAAGGATATGGAACTTTGGAAATCGACTTCGATTCATATCCATGGTGTTTCATATGTATCTGGATTGAAGCATAACTTGCTTTCAATAAGCCAATTCTGTGATAAAGGTTTTAATGTTGAGTTCTCTAAGAACTTATGTTATGTGAAAGATGATACATCACAGAAAATATTACTGACTGGTACTAGAAAAGGAAATGTGTATCTTGCTGATTGGAGTTCAACTCCTAAACATACATGTTTGGTTGCTAAAAGTTCCACAGATACCAGTTGGTTATGGCATAAAAGAATGAATCACCTGAATTTCAAAACTCTGAATAAACTTGCAAGATTAGCTCTTGTGAGAGGGTTGCCTAATGAAGTATTCAGTAAGGAACATATTTGTGATGCGTGCCAGAAAGGAAAACAAATTAGAGCATCATTTAAAAGCAAAGTAGATGTTTCTACTGAAAGAATACTTCAGTTATTGCATATGGATCTCTTTGGTCCAATAACACCAGTGAGCACCAATGGCAGGAAATACACACTAGTAGTAGTTGATGACTACTCAAGATATACTTGGGTCATATTCTTACTCAGTAAGAAAGAGACTCAGATAAAGCTGCCAGAATTACTGAAAAGGCTCAGTATTGAGAAAAATTTGAGTGTGGTCAAAATCAGATCTGACAAAGGAACTGAATTTTTAAACCATATTATATCTGATTATTGTGCAGCAAATGGAACTTCTCATGAAACATCAGCTGCAAGGACCCCTCAACAAAATGGTGTTGCTGAAAGAAGGGATAGGACTCTGAAAGAAGCTGCAAGGACAATGATAACTGAAGCTGATATTCCTAAAAGATTTTGGGCTGAAGCTGTCAACATTGAATGCTATTCTCAGAACAGATCCATGCTGACCAAGAGTCAAGGCAAAACACCCTATGAGCTTTGGAATGAAAGGAAGCCTCTTGTTTCTTTCTTTCGTGTGTTTGGTTGCAAGTGTTTCATAGACAATAATGGTAAAGATCAGTTGAAAACATTTGATAGCAAAGCTGATGAAGGAATATTCTTAGGATATTCTGAAGTCAGAAAAGCTTTCAGAGTTTACAACTGTAGGACTCTTATTGTGGAGAAAACACCTCATGTTGTTTTTGATGAATCTACTTGTGTTCAGAAGAAACAGGAAGATGATGTAGAAGAACTGACCAAGAGGATCACCAGATTAAGCCTGAAAAAGAATGACAAATCATCCACTGAACCTGAAAAGAAGAAGTCAGTCACTATCTATGATTGGAGTGACTCAGACTCAGATAAAGAAGTTCAGGATGGAACTCAGGATGGTGAGACTCAGGAAAGCCAACACACCAAAGGTGACCAATCTGAACAGACACCAGTTCAGACTCAGGTATGTGATGCCAATGAAGATGTGGTCACAGCTGAGGAAAATTCTGAATCTATCAACCAAAGGGGAACTAATGTCTCTGAACATGTTCTGAATAGAATTTCCCCTGAGGAAGATGATTCACTTTCTCCTTTTCTTTTGTTCCCTGAGTTTGCTGATTTAACTGAACCTAACATTTCAAATGTTGAGGATACTATTGAAGGGGGAACATCAAGAAGGAAATGGTTAGATAGTCATCCTACAAGTCAGATTGTGGGTGATCTAACTGAAGGAGTTAAGACAAGAAGGTTCCATGGTGAGAGTGCACTATTCTGCTGCTTCCTATCAGAGAAAGAGCCAACTGAGATTGGTGAAGCTCTACAAGATTTTCATTGGATTACTGCTATGCAAGATGACCTGAATCAATTCTCAAGGAATGAAGTATGGGAGCTAGTGGATAGACCTGAAAGGCACAATGTCATTGGAACCAAGTGGGTATTCAAGAATAAAAGAGATGAAAACAACAACATTGTAAGAAACAAGGCAAGGCTAGTTGCACAAGGTTATTCCCAAGAAGAAGGCTTGGATAATGATGAAACCTTTTTTGTTGCAAGACTAGAAGCCATCGATTGTTTCTTGCATATGCTGCTACAGGAAGTTCACATTCTATCAAATGGATGTGAAAAGTGCATTTCTGAACGGTGTGCTTAAAGAAGAGGTTTATGTGGAACAACCTCCTGGTTTCAGACAGAATGACCAAGTTTACAGGCTCAGAAAAGCTTTGTATGGTCTTAAGCAAGCACCCAGAGCATGGTATGATACTCTTTCTCAGTTTCTTACTGACCATGGTTTTGTCAAAGGAACTGTTGATATAACTCTGTTCAGGATAGAAGATGGAGAAGATATCTTACTAGTTCAGATATATGTTGATGACATTATTTTTGGATCTCCAAACCATCAGCTGTGTGAAAAGTTTTCAACACTGATGTAAGGCAAGTTTGAGATGTCAATGATGGGAGAGATGAATTTCTTTCTAGGTCTTCAAGTGAAACAATCAAAGGAAGGAATATTCATCAACCAGGAAAAGTACACCAGGGATCTGATTGTCAAGTATGGTGTACATAATTGCAATCTGATTAGAATTCCTATGAATACTAACTACAAGATGGATCGATTTCAAGGCAAATCAAGAAGTCATCACCGATTATAGAGGAATCATTGGATCATTGCTCTATCTCACGACAAGTAGGCCCGATATAACATTTCTTTGTTGGGATATGTGCAAGATACCAAGCTAATCCTAAGGCTAGTCACATGGAGGCTGCCAAAAAGATACTGAAGTATCTTAAGGGCACAGTGAATAGAGGATTATGGTATCCAGCTGATGATAACCTTGAATTAACTGGTTACTCAGATGCTGATTATTGAGGTTGCGAAATTGACGGAAGTCCACTACAGAACTTGTTAATTTCTAGGAAGTAAGTCGATATCTTGGTTTTGAAGAAAGCAGGACCTCGAGAGTAACCACTACTATCGAAATTTGAATACATGGTGCGGGGAAGTGTTGTGCAGGTTCGATTCTTTGGCTCAGACAACAATTAAGGGATTATAAAGTTGTAGCCAATGAAGTACCAATATTTTGTGACAATAATAGTGCCATTGCTATTTCACAAAATCCGTGTATTGCACACGGATGCAAGCATGTGGATATCGGACATCACTTCATCGGAGATCATGTCGAGAAAAAGGACATCGGGATGGAGAAAATTCATACCGATAAGCAGAGAGCTGATATCTTGACTAAACCTTTGGCTGAATCAAGATTTCAGGAACTATCAGTTGAATTAGGGATGTTAGATCCAGGTGTATAGAGTAAATCTGAAAAATTGAAGGTTTTCAGATGCGTGAAGTTGTTCTCAGATTTCTACTGAGAAACTCAGGATAAAATGAAAATACTAAACTGAGTCTCAGAAAACTCAGATTCTTGAAGGTCAAGATTTTCATTATTATCTTGAACCCATTCAAGATTTTCAAGATTATCTCGACATTTTATCAAGGTCAATACTCAGTAAGACTGATAGAGGGAAATTAGTCTGAAGAAGTAATGACTCATGCGACTCATTTATTGCTTAAGTGAAACTCAGTAATCATTTGCAATAAATACAAAACACCTGAAGAATGTTTTGGGCGGGATCTTTGAAATTCCTAGAGAAGGTCAACAGTCATTAAATGCTCTGTTTCATTTATTAACCAATGAGGTTAAAATGGCGGCTTACTTTTCGGAAGATCGACTGTTCGCTTACCTGATTTATCGTGGATTAATCTTAACCGTTGATTTTAATTAATCACAAGATCTACCCACGATCTCGAACTATATATTCTTTGAGAAGCCATTCAAGCCATTTTATTAAACCCTTCACTCCCAAAATCCTCTGCAAAACAAAATCCCTCTTTTACTCAGAAAAGCTTCATCGCTCCAAACCCTAAATCTTCAAATCTCAAAAATGGCTCCTACCATATTCGAAAGATTGGCCGAAACAAATAAGCCATGGTATGAGTACGTGGTTTCTTTGGAAAGTACTTCCAATGCCAAGCACGAAGAAGAAGCACTCCATTTAATCTGATTGGCGAAACTGACGAACCTCGTCGCAAACCGACCGGAGGCAGAGTATACTCGCGAGGTAATCGATTTTGTTGCTAATTTGGAAATAGATGAGGATGATTGTATAGAATCCAAGATTTCTGTTTCACATCTTGAACAATCGATGAAGTATGTGGATTTTGTTGGAGAGCTCTATATTCTCCCTAAGAATTTAAACGACATTTTTTGAGTTGTGCGATAGGGGAGATGATCCCTCATTATATATGTTGGGACCAGAGCAAGAGTATCTTGATGGGATTACCGAGAAACCCGTTAAGTTTGAGGCAACTCTGCACAAACGACATCTAAAGCCGAAATACCGAGTATTGATGGATATCATTGGAAAGTGCATCATGAGTCGATCTGGAAGCTTCGAGCAGATCAGCACACCCAAACTCCGACTGATGGCGGCGATTGAGGACTCACCCACCAAGGATTTCAACTGGCTGAAATATCTGATCAAGGTGGTGAGTGAGCAAGCCAAGGTCATAAAAAGGGAGGATGGGGTAATATCCATCAAAGGCAGGATCCTCCATGCCACCAAAATAACATTTATTTTGGAAATGTGCCGTGAGGAGGAGGATATCTTTGCCAACTCTACTCCATTCCCTAAGTCCAAAGTAACGTTCAAACCCATTGCTGCAAAGAGGACGATCAAGGGAAAGAAAGAGAAAAAGGTGGAATCACCAGTTGCGGCTGCTACTGAAGAAAGCCAACAAACCAGGGGGAAGGTTTTGTTGGAAACCAAGAAGGAGCCGGGTGTGAAATTAATGAAGCAAAAAACCCTTGCTCCAAAGCGCAAAAGGATGGTGGTTCTTACTGATGATGATGAAGATGAGGAATGTGAGATCGAGGAGATTGACTGAGAGCCAAATCGCTTTAAATCGCCTTTACTTGTATTGGCTCGAGGGCTATCTCAAAGGCATGAGGATCAAACCGAGGAGCAAAGCTTCTCGAGGTTCTTGAGACATCGCTTAGTTCGATAAGTTTTCTCGGGAAATATTCAGGACCTCGGACCTCGAGAATGTTGATTCCCCTCGAGGAAGTGCGGCTCAGACCGCAGAAGATGCTTAGATTCCTGGCGAGGAAGTGCCCACGGTTCTAAGAGCAAACCGAAATTCCCATCGAGGAAGCGCCCGGCTCGGACCTCGAGAACCAAGCCGATTCAGATCGAGGAGTTATGCGCCTAAACCTCGAGTTTTCTTTGAGCCTCAGGAGCGATGAATTTTGATGAGCTCCTGAATGAGCTCTTAGTCGACCTTTCAGCAGATTTTCTATTGAACCTGAGAGCCCGATGCTCAAGAAAGGTGAAGTCAAGAGACCGAATAAGCGAAAGCAAGGGGAACGATTCATTCTTGACCGCTACCCTGAGCTTAGCTCATTCCCTGACCTCCAAGACATCTTCTTCAGATTGAGGTCAACGGTCTACATCCTCAACCAGACTCTTCCGGAGATGCTCAACATTGCTTCATTCAGAGGCGAAGACTGGTGGAACGAGGAGACAACTTTTCTCACTGAATTCTCAGGATTCAGGAAAACCAAGCTCAGGATGAAAATTTCTGATTTTGATGAGCTGGTGAAGAAGAAGGTTGTTGAGAGGAAAGCGACTGAAGTTGGTGCCCCGAGCTCCATTGACAAATCTTAGGATGGGGACCAACAAGGGGATGATGAGAGTCAATCTCAGAAGGAGAAAGACTCAACTGATGCTGATCAGGCTGTTGTCGAACATCCTCAGACTGAAGTTAGCCTTCAGGTAACTTTTGGCACTATTGATAATTATGCCAGGATTACTGAAGTTCTTACCTTTAAATCTGTAATGTTTGATATGCAGACTGAGGCTCAGGTGGACACCCAAGCTCAGGGTGAAGCCCCAGTTCAAACTGAAGCTCAGGTTCAGACTGAGACTCAGGATGAACAACCAACTCGGGGAGGCACAAACCGATCGATATGCTCCCCGAGATTGATCTCCCCTACCGATGGAGAAACTGGAGAAGGTTGAGCCGATCCTGACCAAAGTTGCTCAGATCGAGGAGGCATTGGCCAACCAAACTCAGAAGATTGAAAACTTGAGTTCTTCTTCAGAACTGGTACTGCTTCAGGATACTCTGATAGAAAAGCTAACCTCCATGGAAGGAAAATTAGAAGAGAAGATAGAGGGGGTCAAGGCTAAGCTTAATGCAGAGCTGAAGCAAAAGCATCAGGAGCAGACTGAAATTATAGAAGCAAAGTTGGTAGAGAAGAATGAGATGCTGGTAAAGAATGCTGTTGAGGAAATGAGCTCAATGCTCATGGCCAAGATGACAGATATGTTCAAGGAAGCTCTCTCTAGCCAATTTGCTCATCTGTCTGAAGAATTCTCTGTGGCGAAGAACCACCTCAGAAGGCTCGAGGAGGAGCAAGATCAGATGGCAGGGGAGGTGCGGAGTGTCAGTAAAGAACAATACCATATGGACACAACACTCTCCAGGCTTCTGCCAGAGTATGGTTCCAAGAAGGGGAAAGACACGGGTGATCTCGTGGATTTATTGGAACATACTCCGAAGGGCAAGGTTGTAAAAGATGCTGAAAAAGAAGATTATTGCCGAAGCCATGAAGGAGATAGAAGCCACTGAGAAGCTTAAATTCAAGAAGGTGGAGAAGCCAGTCTACACTCAGGTTTCTAAGGAAACAATGCAGGAAGTTGCTATAGAGAAACTGAGTGGTAGATGAAGGATTGGTACAAGCCTAGCTGGTGCTGAATTGCCCATCAAGAGAAAGGCTATGGCAATGAAAGAGCCTGAGGGAAAAAGAGCAAAGGCTTCTAAGCCAACTCAGAGAAAATTGTTGCTGGATATTGAAGAATCTGAGGTCGAGCCAAAGAAGAAGGTCTTCAATACCAGAAGCGCTCTGAAAACACTCCAGATTGAACAAGTAAAGAAAATTGTTGCTTCTGTTTCTGGTGTACCAGTGATCAGAAAGAAGGTAGAAGAAGAGCAGAAAAGAAGGAGTGGGTTCAAAAAGTTCGCAAGCAATAGGAGAGGGAACACAAAAGCACAGAAATGGCCGCATGTTGACAAATGGATGCCAGTCCATCTCAACGATGCATGGGAAGAAATCAAGAGAACCTTCTAGTTCTACTATGATGTGCTCAGAGAATGGAGAGGGGAGAGGTCAGATCCGAATGAGGCTTTCATCGACTATCTCCTGACCTTCTATCCAAAATATCTTCAAGGATGGATAAATCTTGCGGATGAAGGAAAGGTGCAGATAACCGCCCCTGGTCCATACGTGTACCCTCCTCCCAATTTGGAGAATGGTCATGTAAATGAGAAAGCCATTTTCTCAGAAATCACTCAAGACGCCCACTCGGTTAGGGTCCGACAGGAACAATCTCGATATCATCAAGGAGAGAGATGCGCTGAAAAGAAGATATTACGGAATGTTCAACCTTGAAGTCCCTGCTGATGAGGTGGAAGATCAGAACTGAAGAGCCGAACTGAAGAGCTGGACTGAAGAGCAAATGAAGACTCATAAGATGAAGACTCAGAAGATTCATGTAATCCTTTATCTTTTTTTTGTCTTTTTGATTTTGTTCTGATAAGATTCATTGAACTTCGTAATAACGATCTACCTATCATCAATGAAAACTTATCATTTATGCTCAAAAGATAATATCTCATTATCTTATTTACATGTCTTTTAATTTTTGATATGCCTGAATGATTGTCGCTGAGTTTAATTATTGAGAGATTAAGTATTTGGTGATGAATCATTTGAAGAGATTCATTACTGAAGAAATTGTTGGAAGACTCATTATGTTTAGGAAATTGTTGGGAGTTATAACCAATCTTGTAATAAGATAAACTGAAACCTGAGTTTAGGTTAAAATGTTTGTAACAAGATAGGTTTTGGCATCATCAAAAAGGGGAAAATTGTTGGGAGATGAATTTAATAAAGATATATGATTTTGATTAAGATCCCAAAACCCCTGAGTATGACATGTTCAGGATAATCTTGAATAGTTGAGTCAGGATTCAGTTTTAGAGTATTCAGGATGGAATCTGCAAAATGTATAGTCAGCAGATATAGATCAGGTTAGGATCTGAAGATTCTGAAGAACTCAGAAAGTTTCTGAAGAAACTGAAGTTTCAGTATGAAACTGAAGTTTCTGAAGTTTCAGTATGAAACGAAGAAATCAAGACTCGAAGGTGAAATCGAGATATCAAGACTCAAGATGAAATCGAGGAATCAAGACTAAGTATATCAGTCAGTATATCTGTGAGGACTCGTAAGACGCCAAGACTCGTAAGACGCCAAGACTCGAAGACCCTGAACACTCGTAAGACGCCAAGACACGTAAGATGTAAGATCAAGAATCAAGATCAAAAATATCGAAGGCACAATAATTACTGAGGACTCAATAATGTACTGAATGCTCAGTATAAACCTGAATGTTCCGAGGCACTGAACATATCTATCTGAAGGATGCAATACTGAGAAGATCGCGATTCCTTAGAAAAATAGATATTTGCCAAGACATTCAAATGCAGACAAAAGGAACTAAGACAAAGTGTTGTTAAGGTTATATCACTTAGAGATTGTAACCAAAAAGAGCCGTTGAGTTGTCTACCTTTAACTGGAGACAAAAGTCAAAAAGAGGAAGACAACATACCATCATATCGACATCGACAAATGACAGTCCTTGAAAAAAAGATGTCGAAGAGTACTAAGTTCGGATACAAAAAAGTGAAAACCGGCTACATGAAAGGCTATTGCCTAAAACGTGTTAGGGAGTGTCAAACTCTAAATATAGCCGTTTCTCACACACCATAAGAGGAAACTCATGAAGCTATCTCTCCAACGGATAATTTTTCAAGAGTAACCTTGGTGTATGCCTATAAATACTTGTAACCCTCTACATTGTAAGGTTACAGGAAATTTGTAAGCAACTCAAGAGCTCATACTTATTATTGCAAGTTGAAGCACTCGAAAAACCAAGAATTTCCCAAGTGCTTTAAATCGAAGAGAGCTCATTCCACTAAGCCTAGCTTGATAAGATATATCCAAAGCTTAGTCGAGATATCCTAGACTTTGCATTTGTTCTTAATTGTAAAGGATATCTCATCCTAGTTGGAAACCAACCAAGAAACCCCAAACCCTTTGTAAGGTAGTTTGAGTGTGATTGTTGGTGAGATTGGAGTTGTAAAGAGTGGGTAAACTACATTGAGGTAGTCAGAAAGCTCTAGAGGAGAAGTGAGTAATCTATCGTGGATAGACAGAAAGCTTGTGTGAGTTTTGAGTTAGTAAACTACAGAGGTAGTCAGAAAGCTCAAAATTAGAAAGGTTAGTAAACTACAGAGGTAGTCAGAAAGCCTTAAGAAGTGATTAGTGAATTTCTCTGAAGAGATCAGGGAGAGTGGACGTAGGAGCTTGAGTCTCTGAACCACTATAACTTGCTGTGTTCTTTGCTTTCCGTTTTGCTTGATTTATCTGTTGCATTACTTTGTTTTTAAAGCATATTTTCACTGACATTTCAGTTGGAATCAATCCACTGAAAGTTGCATATAATTGAATCACAGCCTAATCACTATTCCATTAAAGGAAGGTTTTCAGCAAAAGCTTAAAACGTGTATAAACTAAGGGCCAACCATTCCACACATCTGAGTAGCTCGAACAGATAGTTACCAAACTGAACTTACTCTTCTGAGGGTTCAGTAAGATAGTTATCTGATCCAAGCAACTCAGGATCTCTGAAAACTCAGGACTCAGTTGGGATTATCTGAGGTATCTGAAAGCAGCTCAGGATCACTGTCTCAGATAGACTTTGACTCAGAGCAATTTGTGCTTCTCAGGACCGAATCATCAGGACAACCTGACCCAAGCTGACCTCAGTAAAAGAAAATTTTTAAAAACATTGAACACGTGTATTCCCCCCCCATACACGTGTAAGACTCGTTTACACCGGGACCAATATTTTCTCATTACACTAATTGACCTCGTTTATCACATTTGGACACAAAGTCCAAACGTGACATGCATTGGCCAATGACTAACGATCCAATTAGTATGAGAAGACGAGCACTCTCTCTAAATCCACATTGAGGAATGAATCATTTTCTTGGCTCAACTACCACGCACATGCATTTCGTGATGAACCCAATCCATGTCATATCTACCCATTAAGGGTGCATGCGTCGGTCATGGTCAAAGTTCACCACTCCATACATGTCGTGCGTATTGACCTCAAGTCAGAGGAATATCACGTCGCTCCCACTAACCGAGACACCCGTAGACACTCAAGTGGAGTAACATCAAACGAATATCTCGGATGAGTATATCAATACCCTATAAGGTATCTGTGCATCCATCATGAGATTCCTAGTATCTCGTAGTAAGTGAGAACTCCTACACTCTTTAAGAGTATGATCCAGATCGCACATCAATCTCAAATGCATCATCAATATCTCATTCTTGATGATCCTTGATCGGGGCTATTTGAGAACCATGCTTAAGTCATCTGAGGTTTCACACCCTCAATGACAACATTGGTTCATGGGAACACATATAAGAATAAATGCAAACAATCAAACATAATATTCAAACATGTGTATTGCCATATATTAATATTAAATGGATAATAACATGGTTCATGGTTCAAGGTTCAGGTTCATAATTCAGGGTTTAGGGTTCAAGATTGTGTTTGGATGGAATAGAATTAAATGATGGAATGGGATAAGGATGAGATAGGGATGAGATTAAGGAGGAGGGTAAAATGGTAAAAAAAAGGGCATATTTGTGGGTGGAAAAAGTCTTAGGGCAAAAAAGAGTTGTGCAAGTTGAAAAAGGACAAAAAAGAGTTTGTCCCTAACAACAATCCAGTGAGACTCACCCGGATCCTATTGGTATCTACCAGTGATGCTGACAACATATGCCACATTGGGCCTAGTGTAAGTCATGACGTACATGATTGACCCAATTGCAGATGCATATGGGACATCCTTCATGTGCTTGATATCAGCTTCATTTGAAGGGCAATCCTTCTTTGACAACTTTATCCCATGATTTGTCGGTAGAGACCCTCTCTTAGAGTTCTCTATCGCAAAACGCTTCAACACCTTGTCTACATAGGTGGATTGTGACAACCCCAATATCCTCTTGGATCTATCCCTGTGGATCTTGATCCCTAGGATGTAGCAGGCTTCACCAAGATCCTTCATCATGAAGGTCTTTGACAACAATCTTTAACGAATTGCATTAACGGGATATTATTTCCCAAAATTAGTATGTCATCGACATACACGATTATGAAAATAATGTTCTTCCCGTTGCGTTTACAATAAACAGAAGGATCTTTCAAATTTCTGATGAAGTCAAAAGACTTGATGGTTTCATCAAATCAGATATTCGAACTCCTAGAAGCTTGCTTCAATCCATATATGGATCTCTTTAGCTTGCATACAAGATTAGAATTCAGCTTAGATATAAAACTTTCCCGTTGAGTCATAAACACTTCCTTATCAATGTTTCCATTGAGGAAAGTTTTTTTGATGTCCATCTGTCAAATCTCATAATCATAGTGTGCTGCTATCGCAAGTAAAATTCGAATGTACTTGATCATTGCAATTGGTGAGAAGGTCTCATCATAGTCAATGCCTTTGCGTTGACTATAACCCTTCGCCACCAACCTAGCTTTGTAGGTTTGTACTTTGCCATTTGCATCAGTCTTACGCTTGAAGACTCATTTGCAACTTTTGGGTCTAACCTCTTTAGGCAACTCAACCAAGTCCCAGACTTGATTGGTGTACATCGAGTCCATCTTGGGTTTTATGACTTCATGATACTTCCCTGAATCAATATCTGATATTGCTTTAGAGTTAGTATTAGGATCGTTCTTATCCGGTATGTCCAAACTATATATCGAGTTCCTCTAAGAGGTAAACGTATCTAATGGGCAGATTATGATTCCTAATTGACTTAAGGAGCTATGGTTGTGCAGGTTGTACATTCTGATCGTGAAAATTTTGTGGTGCATCGATTTCATCAATGTTCGGAGAGTCCTCAAGAGCTACACTTTCAGATGCCTCATGGGCTGGAGTTTGAACTATGTTGTTCTCATTCAGCCCACTTGGAGGTTCTCGCTGAATGCTTCCATTGATTCCTTGTTATGTTGCTTTGACAAGATATCAGTTTCTTTGTTAATTTGTGGTTCTTGAATTTCTTCAAGTTTTATCGGCTTACAACCTTGTTCCTTGAAGACATAATCTTCTTCAAGGAACCTAGCCTGCCTAGAAACAATCACTGTGCATTCCATAGTGTATTTTACAACCACGCGACTTGTTGCACTGAAATATACAATTCGTTTACACTAAATTGTGCAACTTGTTGCATAGTTGTACGGTTCAGTGTAAAAAAGTTACATATTTCAGTGCAACAAGTTTTCTCATCCCACCTTAAGGTTGATTATTTGTAAGAGAGATTTCACAAGTTGGACGAAAAAAAAACCCCTACACAAAACCCGTTATGAAGTTTGTAAGCAGATCTATAAGTTAGTGAACTTGTAGATTGGGATAGAGTTTAATCACTATAAAAATCCATTGTACTGATCTTGCGAGAAGATCTATTGTAAAGTGTGCCTAACAATGAAAACTAAGGTGTCATTCCCCTGCTGATAGGGAAGAGTGGATGATTGGGTGTCATAATTGCTTGTATTTATGTGAAATTCATGTCTAATTTGATAGGAATTCATGTTTTTATTGAACTAATTTCACTTAATTGTGCGCAAATGTGGAGAAATGTCTTGTTTTACTTATTTGTGTAGGAAACGAGTGAAAATGAGCAAGAATGAAATAAAAACTGCTTTGATATAAAAGGAGATTTGAGAAGAGGATTAAACCACGTGAAGCTTCTCAAAAAGACGATCGTAACAAAAAAAGAATCAACTCAATTGAAGTTGCAAAGGTCGAATGAGCAAAACAATAATGATCAGCTGATGAAAAATACTCCCTCGGCCCACTACATGAAAATTGGGAACACGGCCCACGACATCATCATTTCTGGCCCAAATCATTAATTTTCGGCGGCCCAAAGCAGCAAGCAACTCCAAAGTTCATGGCTATTCAATTTTCAACTCTTTCATTATTTGGTCAACATTGGCAAGCCATGGTTTTTTTTTTTAGAAACTTCACTGTATATATTATTAATTTGCAAGAGAAGATACAAAAAAAGTTATGAAGGATCTCGTCATCCACCCATACACGGGGTGAGGTCAGAGTAAATGATAAGTGCTTAATTTCATCCATTTTGACCCCCTAATCTCACTTCTCTTGGTATATTTTTGTGCAAAATGGATCTCTTTTGATGTAATTTCTAAAATTGAACATATATGTTATAAATAACTATTTTAGGGCTTATTTTATGTTTAATTTCAGCCATTAGTTATTTAATATTAATTGAGCTTACCAAGAATTTCCTATGAGAATATTTAACTATTCTTGCAACATATTTTATGGGCTTACAAGTTCTTATTTGATGATTTACTGCAGCCCACACATCCTTAAAGAGCAGTCCAAGCCCAATACCACAATTAAGAAAAGGTGCAGCCCATTTGTCTTAGGAAAGGTAGCAGGCAAGCCCAAAACTTCATGAAGAAGAGAAGGAAACGCAGTAGCTGCGTCATTGAGAGAGAAGAAAGGAAACAACAGCGTTACTCATCTTTGTCTTCCAAGAGAAGAAATTGCAATCCCGTGGACATAATTCAGCCACCACGTCAACAGCAAGTCGGCGATGAAGACTACATCATTCTAGGGCAGAAATCTAGATAAGGTTAAATTTGTAGTGGTAACGACACGCTACCAGTAAACGAAAAAGATGCAAGATCGTCTGCCATCCTATTACTAAGTCTTGGTATATGCGAAATCTCAATGAACGCACTGTGCGACAGCAAGCTATGCACCAAAGTAGCCGTGTAGTCTTGAAACTCTTGGACGCCTGTCACTGCTCGGACGGTTGTGGAAGATTCAAAAAATACCCGGACATTCGCATATCCCGCATCCACGCAAACAACATGCCATGATATAGGGCATTTATTTCAGGCATGAGGACTGATAATGGCTCCGATGTTGGTATGGCCGCAACCACTTTAACCTCGCCTGTTGGCTGCTGGATAACAAAGCCCAGCCCATACTTACCTTGACTTGGGGCTACTGCCGCATCCACCTGAAGGTGGTACTCACAGCCTTGTAGAGTCTTGGCCAAGTGGTCCGGTCGTGGTCGACAGTCGCGTTACGCTGCCCAAGTGGGCTTGTGCCCGCTGGTACTCCTCCAGGAATGCGGTCGCTCGTAGGAAGTCTGGAGGTATCCAGTCTGTACGACCATGAGAATGAGCACAAATTACATTCCATGTTGCCCAAGCTCGGATCGTAAATGAAGCTAATGCCTTGCGTCCGTAAAATGCTCGAATTACCTCACATCACTCCCTGAAAGAGAAGTCGTGAGTCTTCCTCAAAGCTGACCAAACTCCGTGTTCTTCCACATACATACTCCGCAAAGTGTGCATCGTAGTTCCATCCTTGCCACATTGGGGACAGCATGGCGCAACCGGTACGTTGTGTCGGGCTAAGTTTGCTGGCACAACTAGTGCTTCCCTCGACACCTGCCATAAGAAAATTTGTACCTTGGGAGGAACTGAAAACTTCCACAGTGCTCTCCGCTACTCCTCATCTCTATATGAGACTGTGTTTGTCGGCTGGTCGAAAAACCCCAATAGCCAACTTATATGCGGACCGCACCGAAAAATACCGGTGGGCTCATATTTCCAGAATCTAGTGTCGGCAAAGGGATCTTGAGTATCGCATCCATCTCAAAAGATAGGACCTTGGCGCGAAGCTTCGCTTTATCCCATATCTGGCCTGTCAAGATAAAGTCTTTTACGGACGCTACCCATAACCCCCTTTACGAGAGGCAACCTGAATGAAGGTTCGGAATCCACGGGTCATCAAAAGGCTGAATAGATTCCCCTTCACCTACTCGCCATCTAACAACACCAATAGATAGATTTTATTGCTTTCTAGAGTAGATTTCTTTGAATTTCAAGAGTTAAGTAAAGATTCAATGTGTAATCACTCTATTAGGTTACTTCTATCCCTTTGTTCTATTCCTTTTAATTGTTTTCTTTGGTTTAATTTCAATGTTATTGGATATATATTTTCTATTGCTTATGGGTTCCATTGAAATCATGATTGGCTAAATTTTCTTGTGTTTGGGGGTTCGGAATTATGAGGGTATTAATTGTTTTGATTATGGATGTTTACTTTTATTGATGGTTCTTTCATTAGATTGGAGGAATTTATTGGTTCAATTTGGTTGGGTATTTCTATTAGCTTGTGTGTTGAACCATGTTTATCGCAATGAGAGTCGGGTAAACGTGCTAAGACGTACAGGTGTGAGTCTTAACAATCGGATTTGAGTTTTTATGTCCTATTGCAACGAGAGTTGGGTAGATGCATTAGAATCCCCTCTAATTTACATTTACCTCGTGAGTTAACACCTTGAGTGGGAAGTGAAGAGATTATAGGAGTGTGAACCTTATTATACAAGTGGAAAAACACGAATAAGGATCAGTTAGTTAGTTAGAGGACCTTAATCGTTTGATTTCCTGGGTTAGAAAAGGTAAATTCTCCTCTCGATCTTAAGATTTTAAAAGACGTAGTACTATAGGCTTATCCAGTACGGGTGATACGATTTATTGTGATTGCTCTTATAAACGACCAGATATAGAAGTGAGCTCCATAATAGGACTTTCGTTGATCACCTCATAAGGAAAAACACCCGGACACCACTTCTCACCATTTGAATTCGTATTAGTTGCTTTCTTGTTTGCTCGTTTTGTTAATTGTTACATTTCTTAGTTAATTGCTCTTGTTTATTTGATATTTAGAACTTGTCTTACTTGAAAAAACATGATTTGCACTATACTACGCGCCAACACATAGCTATGAGGTTATACTATAGTCTCTAGTCCCTTGGATCGATATTTAACCCGACATGCAACGACCTTCCTTCACTTGGGAAGTAGGTGTTGTAAAACACGTGTCAGTGGACGTAGGAGTTTTCTCCAAACCACTATAAACATTGTGTGCTCTTTATTGTTTTTGATTATCTGTCATTACTCATCTGCATAAAAAACAAGTATACATAGTTCATCGGATCAGACAAGACATCAAGTCTACTGATCTTTGTTCAAAATACTGAGCTGATTTAGAAAAGATTTCAACACGAGTTAAAGCTTCTGCACATCAGTAAGCTTGATAGACATCCAACTGATAAACTTTCTAAGTTGTCAGTAGGTTGGATATAAGACCCAGTTGATTCTACACACGCACTTTCTTAGTATTACTTGAGGCGACTCATCTGGTTGCCGATCTCACACTAAGAACACGAACATTTTGAAAGTCTATTCACCCCTCCCCTCTAGACTTTCACCTCACTGAACTCGTTCGGGACCTACATCCTCCTATAACGAAGATGTAACCCCTTGTGGTGTTTATGTTCTTGGAGTTTGAAATCCAATTTACATTTGTGTACTCTTCAAGTACAACTAGATATCTCATAAAACATACACATTGGAGTTGAATCAAGTAGCTTAATAACATTAATAGCTCACTCGAATCGTGAAAGCTTGAATAACAACACTAGTCAGCTGACACTAAAAAAACTGAGCACCCTAATCACCACTTTTCAATGCTTGATGTAGAGACTTCATTTCCCACATTCAAGTTGATAATCCTTTTAAAATTCACCAAATTTGGACAAAAACTCGAAACACATTAGAAAAATCAAATGTTTTGAATTCACAATTAATGAATGAAAGTGTGAGTGGGTGTTTTTCATAAATGTGTAAAATTTGTAACATATGACACAACAGTAAATAACGAAAGACTTAAAAACACGTACAAATTGTTTCAAAAAATTTTATATAAACTAAATTAATTTGTGTGTGTCTCAAGACGAAACTATTTACTATATCAAGTAGTGACACACAAATAGATCTTGTACAATGACTATAAGATCTAGAAAGAGTTTAGTCTAATATTTTACACAACCAAATGAACTATTCTATGGACTTGAGATTGATCTCCTTTGATCTTAATTAGTCTTAGAACAAAACCAATTGTTGCTTGAAATGTGATAGAACTTCTGCAACCTAAACACGAGAATAACCACATATCAATCTAGATGTACTAGTTAACTCAATAAACTGATACTTGTTTATTTCGCTAACGAATTACTCTTGTTTCTCCAGTCCTCAACCTTCATATCTTCATGATTCGTAAAGACAAAATAGAGCCCAATATTACTAAGAATGTAGTTACCCTATGAGTAATAAAAAGATGAAGAAAACAATAACACCAACTTCGTAAGATAATACTTTTAAGTTGATACTTGTTTGTTTCGCTTATTTTGATGATCTTTGCGCTTGTATATATAGGTAGCGCACACAACTGCAATATTAACCACTAGTCTGGAAGGACTTAGAAATATTCATTCTACTAACTACCTCACTCTTCGAAACTACACCGCATGACCTGGAGTCTTCTAGGTCTTCATTCAGCATTCAAAGACATTAGGAACAACATATAAACTAGTGTTAGGAGAAAGGACATTTTCAGATGTTCAAAAATGTTGTCCAACATATTGTACAACAAACTACTACATCAACAATGAAATTAACTTTTCTATTGTTGGACCTCAAATCAGAAATTTTATTGTTCCAGACACATCCAAATCGAGGCTTTAAAAACCACCATATACTCGTAAATAATTCTCAAACAAATTATACGAGTTAAACCACAGTATGTACTCTCAAGCACTAGTCATCAAATCTCAAATTTAATACCATTGATTAAGGACTATGGTCCAAGAGATTCACATATAATTAATACACAACTCATCCCAAAAATACATCTTGACTTTAAAAAGGGGCGGGAATAGGCAGGGCCGAGCTAGAATTCTTGTTGGAAGGCCTGGACCTGATACATAGTTGTTAAGCTCAAGTTTAGCTTGTTGCGTTTGATAGGCATTTTTGTAAGCTTAAATTTGACTTTTTTAATAAACGAGATGGGCCTTGAAGCTTGTTTAAAGCCTTTTTAGACTTATCTTGTCATATATATAAAATTTAAAAATAATTTCATTAATGTTTTGATTATAAGATCTGTTTATTTTTCTTCCACTTTTAACAAGATTTAAGATTTATTGATTAGTTAGTTGGGCTTTTCTACAGCCAGGATGACTTTCACTCTTCCAGACGTCAAAGACCCAATAAAAAATTAACACATCATCTAAATTTGCATGAATAAATTAATTAAGTTTATGAAAAAAAAATCGAAATATCCTTATAATATTTAAAAAAAAAATACAAATGTACTTTTTACTTTCAATACAAATTTATGTTTGAGAATTGATCACTTTTTACATTCAATACAACTAATTAAAAAAAACAAGCCTTATTTTTCAAATTGAAATATTGCTCTATTTTAATTAAAAGGTACTACTTCGCCATGAATATCACACTACTCCATTTTTTTTAAAGAAAAATTAGGGCTTTCGTCTGAGATGGTTGATTAAAATACTAATAATTTTTTCAATTTTAATTATTAATAAAAATATTTTACTTTAAATATAAATTGTTAATAGGAATAGATGCGCAATTTTACCATTAATATTTTTTAATTATTATAAATTGAAATAATATTTTTGTCATTTTATATTTGTTAATTTAATTTATTAGTAGGTGATGCAACGTGATTGCAATATGCATATTGCAAACGCTCTAATGTAAAGTGCAATCATTTAAAAAAAAGATTATACGTTGGATCATCAATCCAATGATATTTAATGAATTTTCTGATGTCATGATGGGTGAACGTTTTTTCCGATCAGTAGAATAGCCCTAGTTAGTTTATTTAAATTAAAAACTCGTTTAAATATATACATAATCTTACTAATATAAAAAAAAATAGTGAGTGTATATATATATAAATAATAATAGAAATTGACATACATATAGAAATCATTGAATTTCCCCCCCAAAATTATTGACAAATTGGGAAACGAATATTTGAAATAAATATTAATAAATTATAACGGGTTGAGAAAAATCGTTGGGAAAAATATGTAGTATATTCTCACAAACTCTAATGTTAAATTGGAAAACAAGTATTTTTAAATAAATATTAATAAATTATAATGCATTGAAAAAAATCTTTGGAACAAATATGTATGGAATAAATATTAATAAATTATAATGAATTGAGAAAAATCTTTGAAAAAAATATGTAAAATATTTTCACAAACAGTAATGTTAAATTGGGAAACAAATCATTGAAATATGGAAAATATTTTTGAAGTAAGTATGTATGGAGTAAATATTAACAAATTATAATGTATTAAATTTTTTTTTTTGAATAAATATTAACAAATTATAATGAATTGAGAAAAATTTTGGAAACAATTAATATGTAGAATATTTCCACAAACACAAATTGGGAAATAAATTTTCGGAATATGTGAACAATCTTTGGAATAGATATGTATGGAATAAATATTAACAAATTATAAAGGATTGGGAAAAAACTTAAAAAAAATATGTAGAATATTTCATCTTAAATTTAATCTCAACCATATATCTAAATATTTAAAAAAAAATCTCAACCTTATATATTAAATTCTAAGTTCCATAAGTTTCAATTTTATAAGTATTATTACATTCTCTTCTTTTGTCTAATTGTTATTTTACAATTCTCATTTGTTTGTCATACCATTTCTTGTGTCTCTTTCTTTTTCTTATTCAAAGGATAAGTTTAGTAAATTTGTATTTTGCATCTAATGCTTTGGTGAGATAATTCTTCACTACATATAAATATTATAGTTTATATTGATTTATGTGCTAAACAATTTGTGTTGTTTAATGATTTCGGTTCCAAGTAATATTCACTAAAATTGCAGATTTATTATATTTAAAGTATACTTATATGATTTTTTTAATATCTGTATTTCATATAAGATTCTTAATTTTTTTTGTTGCTTTAAGGATTTCTGTTTTGCATGTTCTTATTTTACATCTAATGATCCGGTAAGATAATTTTCATAAATATATCAATCTTATAGTTAAGTTGAATTTTGAATTTTCCAATAACATCAAATGTTTTTCGTTTTTATGTTAACTTTAAATTATCGAGAAACTAATACTTTTTCTAAAAAAAAATGTCATTAATAAAAAAATGTCTCTTCAGAATGAAAAAATACTTTAATATGAATACTTATAAAATTTTGATACAAATTAATTGTGCAATCATAACCGTGTATCGCACGGGTTTAGTTACTGGTTTGTTGAAACGACCGAGCTAAACCGAGCTTTAATAGGCCGGGACGTAGACCCCTGTTGGATTGTCTGACATGTTCACACTCGTACTCTTAAAATAATTTTTTCCCAACAAATAATGCCGAGTCAATTTTTTTAAATAAACTTCAAAACAGAATTTGAGTTCTCAAACATAAAATATTTTATCTCAAATTAAATTTTAAATTTATATCCACAATCATAAGATCCAAAATTATGAAATATTATAATCCAAAAAATTAATCGGCCCAAAATTCAACTAATTTGGTCCGAATGAGATTTGGCGCAATAACCAAACCGTTGGTCCCGGTGCAAATGAGTCTTACACGTGTATGGGGGGGTGTTGGGAAATTTGAATTAAGTTTTGATGGAAGTTCCAAAATAGGTTGTAATAGGACCAGTCAGATCTGTTAGCTAAATGATGATTTAGAATCAGATTAAGAAGACCAGCTGAAATGTATAGATAGCTGATGTAAAAGATAGGTCACATATTGAGGGGGAACTCAATATGTATATCTCAGGTCAAAATATCAGATGACCAGATAAGGTCAGATGATCAGAAGACTAAACAAGTCAGAAGACAAGCAGGAGTCAGATGATCAGGTAAAGACATAAGCTCAAATTCAGAAGACCTGAAGATCAGATGACTCAAGAAGACCAGAAGACCAGAAGACCTACATCAGCCTAGTCTGCAAGTTGTGCTAAGACAACCTGCATCAGAAGACTCTATCAGGTAGACTGATCAGTTATCTGATCTGGTCAGCTCACTCCTGGTATCAACTAAATGTTACACCAGATCATACGTATCTTCGACAAAAAGATTGTCAAACTTTATTTGGTAGAACAAACGCTGAAGTGCTGTACTTGTTAAACCAATAAAAGCACGACACGTACGTTAAAAGGCTGACACTTCGGGATTCGGCGCTGCAAAGTCAAAATGGCTACAAAAGACACTATTCACGCTTTCGGCCATGCCGTCCCTGAGCACGTCAAATCAATCCTGCAAATCTACCAAATATGGCCGGAAATTCAAATTGCTCTCCAACGGCTCTTTGATTTCGAGGTCTATATATATGGGATTACTCTTCATAGTGAGTACGACGGAAATTATCAAGAAGCTCATACTATAGCCAAATTTCCGCACAAAGAACACAACCTTGAAGATTATTTTCTAAGTGTTCATCCCATAGTTCTTAGCACAAATATCTCATCCTCTAGCTTTTAGGCTACACAAATACTAGGATAGATTTCGAGTTGGAACAAACAACAAATCTTACCCAAACCCAAAGTTAGGTTAAGTTTGTTTTGCAAGATTTCAGACTAGGGTTTCTAGTTCTGATTTCTGGGATCGGTTGAGTGAGAACTCTATAAATATCTGTTGTGTAATGTGTTGGACTAACACAATAAACTAAGTCCAAGTTGGTTAAGTTGGTTAAGTTGGTGCCCCTTGTGATAGGGAAGAGTGGACGTAGGACTGGTTGTCTGAACCACTATAAATCTTGTGTGCATTTACTTGTTTGATTAACTGTTTTACACTATTGCACACAACTTGATTAAATCTGCATACATATTCTGAGTTAGGATCAGCTTGCACCAAGCTACTGATCTAATCATATTAACTCCATAGTCAGCTGATTGAAAACAACTTCAGAATCTGATTTGTTATTAACTGGTTTTTCACACGGGTATAAACTAGCTTCCGAACAATCAGTTAAACTGATAGACACCGAACTGATCTGCCCTCAGGCGATTAGTAAGTTGGATATCAGTCCAAACTGATTCACTTGAACTCTGATCAGGCAAACTGCAATCATACCTGATTTGCACGAAAAAGTTTCAGAAGTCTATTCACCCCTCCCCTCTAGACTTCTGCCCTCACAAAACCCGTTCGGGACCTACAAGTGGTATCAGAGCAGTGGTTCTACGGACCACTGGCTTTGAATATCATCGGTTCTTGAGGATGAACCTTTGTGGTCACTTGAACTGATCTTGAAAAACCTTTTTCAAATCTCATTTGTTTTTAAACTCACGATCAGCATGGATAATACTTCGGCTATGTATCATGATTTGCCTAAATTTTCCATTGATGAGTATGCAGACTGGACGATATACATGAGCAACCATCTGGGATCAATAAGCAGCAGGATGATGAAAGTTCTTGAACGAGGACCCATCATCATCTACCATGACAACCCAGCCGTAGGAGATGATCCAGACTTTCCAGTTGGAAGCCTTGTCAGAAAGAGTCCTGCCCTGATGGATGCTGAAGAGAGAAAGATGTACACTCTGGATACGATAACCAGACACATAATCATGAAGACGATGGACAAGATAACCAGAGAAAAGATAAAGTATCTCAAGACAGCCAAACAGATGTGGGATACGCTTGCTGAAATGTGTGTAGGAAATGATCTGATTAAAGATAGCAGACTGCAAGCTGAACTGGTGAAATTTGAGAAACTTAAGATGCTACCAAATGAAACCATCAATGAGCTCGATGGAAGAATCACCATGTAAGTCAACAAGCTATGGGAACTTGGACGAGAAATGTCAGATAAAGACATCAACTACAAGATCTTGAGATCTCTGACTAAGAAGTGGGATATGAAAGTCACAGTAATAAAGGATTGTCAAGATATTGCTAAGATGAAGCCAAGAAACATGTTCCTGGGTCTTAAAGCCCATGAGTTCGATCTGATCGAAAGAGGGCAAGAAGAAGAAGATGAGTCGCCTGCTGAAGCCACACCTGCCACATCAAAATCAGTTGCATTCAAAGCAGCCAGCAGCAACTCGAGTCTACTGAACCTGTTGGAAATATTATAAGCCAAACTGAACAGATTGCTTTGCTAACCAGAAAACTTGAAAAATATAACATTCAACTTGGTAAGCGTTGGTCCCGGTGTAAACGAGTCTCACACGTGTATGGGGGGGGAATACAATTGTTCAGTGTTTTTAAAACTTTTTCTTACAGAGGTCAGCTTGGGTCAGATAATCCTGAAGATTAGGTTCTGAGAAGCACAGATTGCTCTGAGTCAAAGTCCACTGAGACAGTGATCCTGAGCTGCTTTCAGATACCTCAGATAATCCCAACTGAGTCCTGAGTGTCAGAGATCCTGAGTTGCTTGGATCAGATAACTAACTTACTGAATCCTCAGAAGAGAGTTTAGTTTGGTAACTATCTGTTCTAGCTACTCAGTCGTGTGGAATGGTTGGCCCTTTAGTTTATACTCGTTTTAAGCTTTGCTGAAAACCTTCCCTTTATGAATTAGTGATTAAGCTGTGATTCAATTACATGCAACTTCAGTGGATTGATTCCAACTGAATATCAGTGAAAAGTATGCTTTAAAAAACAAGTCAATGCAACAGTTAAGCACATATAAGGAAAGCAATAAAGAACACAACAATTATAGTGGTTCAGAGACTCAAGCTCCTACATCCACTCTCTCTGATCCTCGGAGAAATTCACTATCAACTTCTGAGCTTTCTGACTACCTCGCGTAGTTTACATACTCAACTCTATTACGAGTTTTTCGACTACTCCACGTAGTTTACTTACTCAACCCGACCTTGAGCTTTCTGACTACCTCCGTAGTTTACTTACTCAAACACAAACAAGCTTTCAGACTACCCCTGTAGCTTACTAACTTCTCCTCTAGAGTTTTCTGACTACTCCGCGTAGTTTACTAACTCAGAGTGTTCTTCTTCTGCATACATGGCCTTTTTGCTTGAGAACTTCTGGTCTCTTTTAGCTTGCCTTTCTCTTCTCTCCTTAGCACTCAAATCTGAACAATCATACTGGAAGTGACCTTTCTTCTGGCAATTATAGCATCTGTTGTTATCATCATCCTGATCATTTTCTTCTTTGGACTTGGAGTCTTTCCTCTTAGATGAAGATCCTTCATCTTTCAGGTCCTTCTTCTTCTCAGTTGATCTGTCCTCGAGGTTTCTTCCGCACTGTGGGTTCTGTAATAACTTTTGTATTTTCCAAATATCTTTTATTAAGTCTGTCAAACCTCCTTGCCATCGGGTCTAGCTTTTCCTCAAGCTCATCCCGATGTTTGGCATGGGGTTTCTTAATTTCTCTAGTTTTCTGAGGTTTTATCTTTGGCTTTTAAAGCCACATTTTTACTCGATGAAGAATCATCTTTGCTGTCAGCCTTTTTGGATTTCTTATCAATTACAAATTCATAGGCCTTCAGCTCAGAGAAGACTTGTAGGTTGGGCATTGAATTAATGTTCTTGGTGTTTTCAATCACCACTGCATGAATATCCCATTTCTTAGAAAGACCTCTAAGAATTTTCAATGCTACTTCTCTTTGTGGATATTTCTTTCCAAGTGCATTTAGATCATTCATGATGCTAGTGACTCCGACTTCCAATTTGTCTATTGATTCACCATCATCCATTTCAAAACTATCAAACTTTGCAATTGCCACTGAAAGTTTGTTTTCTTTTACATGATATGTGCCTTGGCACATTACAGCTAGTGTATCCCAAATCTCTTTAGCAGTATTACAGTGAGAGATCATTCCCATCACACCATCATCAATTGTACTGTATAGTGTGTCCTTTGCAATATAGTCTAGATTGACTAACTTTCTCTCCTCAGGAGTCAGTTGGTCATCAGACTTAGGAAATTCTGCTCTAGGATCGATTCTCTCATCTTCTGTTCCTCTGGGATTAACCACAGTAAATTGGAATGGTCCTTGAGAGACCACTCTCCACATACGCTCATGTTTGGAATACAGATGAGCCTGCATTCTCAGTCTCCAAAGATCATAGTTCTCCACTGAGAACATGGGAAGTTTTTTAGAAGACATTTTTATCTGATCTTTTGAAAAGAAAAATTTTTAGCAAATAAGATCAGTTCAGATAGACCACAAGTATTTTTGAAAATAAAACTTTGGTCAACACAGCAGGTGGCCAAGTTGAACCAACCGCTTCCGATACCACTTGTTGGTCCCTGCAAGTAAACGAAGTCTCACACGTGTATGGGGGAATACACGTGTTCAAAGTGTTTTTAAAACTTTTTTTCAGAGGTCACTTGGGTCATATAATCCTCAAGATTAGGTTTCGAGAAGCCACAGATTGCTCGAGTCAAAGTCTCATCGAGACAAAGTGATCCTGAAATGCTTTTCGGATACCTCGAGATAATCCCAACCGAGTCCCGAGTGTGTCGAGATCCCGAGTTGCTTGGATCGAGATAACTAACTTACTGAATCCTCAGAAGAGAGTTCAGTTTGGTAACTATCTGTTCTAGCTACTCAGTCGTGCGGAATGGTTGGCCCATTAGTTTATACTCATTTTAAGCATTGCTGAAAACCTTCCCTTTATGAATTAGTGATTAAGCTGTGATTCAATTACATGCAACTTCAGTGGATTGATTCCAACTGAATATCAGTGAAAAGTATGCTTTCAAAAACAAGTCAATGCAACAGTTAAGCACGGATAAGGAAAGCAATAAAGAACACAGCACTCTCTCTGATCCTCAGAGAAATTCACTATCAACTTCTGAGCTTTCTGACTACCTCGCGTAGTTTACTTACTCAACTCGGCCCTGAGTTTTCTGACTACTCCACGTAGTTTACTTACTCAACCCGACCTTGAGCTTTCTGACTACCTCTGTAGTTTACTTACTCAAACACAAACAAGCTTTCAGACTACCCCTGTAGCTTACTAACTTCTCCTCTAGAGTTTTCTGACTACTCCGCGTAGTTTACTACCTCAGAGTGTTCTTCTTCTGCAACCATGGCATTTTTGCTTGAGAACTTCTGGTCTCTTTTTGCTTGCCTTTCTCTTCTCTCCTTAGCACTCAAATCTGGACAATCATACTGGAAGTGACCTTTCTTCTGGCAATTATAGCATCTGTTGGTATCATCACCCTGATCATTTTCTTCTTTGGACTTGGAGTCTTTCCTCTTAGATGAAGATCCTTCAGCTTTCAGGTCCTTCTTCTTCTCAGTTGATCTGTCCTCAGGTTTCTTCTGGTACCTGTGGTTCCTGTAATAGCTTTTGTATTTTCCAAATCTACTATTAAGTCTGTCAAACCTCCTTGCCATCAGTGCAAGCTTTTCCTCAAGCTCATCCTGATGTTTGGCATGGGGGTTCTCAGACTCTCTAGTTTTACAGGTTTTATCTTTGGCTTTTAAAGCCACATTTTTACTCGATGAAGAATCATCTTTGCTGTCAGCCTTTTTGGATTTCTTATCAATTACAAATTTATTGGCCTTCAGCTCAGAGAAGACTTGTTGGTTGGGCATTGAATTAATGTTCTTGGTGTTTTCAATCACCACTGCATGAATGTCCCATTTCTTAGAAAGACCTCTAAGAATTTTCAATGCTACTTCTCTTTGTGGATATTTCTTTCCAAGTGCATTTAGATCATTCATGATGCTAGTGACTCCGACTTCCAATTTGTCTATTGATTCACCATCATCCATTTCAAAACTATCAAACTTTGCAATTGCCACTGAAAGTTTGTTTTCTTTTACATGATATGTGCCTTGGCACATTACAGCTAGTGTATCCCAAATCTCTTTAGCAGTATTACAGTGAGAGATCATTCCCATCACACCATCATCAATTGTACTGTATAGTGTGTCCTTTGCAATATAGTCTAGATTGACTAACTTTCTCTCCTCAGGAGTCAGTTGGTCATCAGACTTAGGAAATTCTGCTCTAGGATCGATTCTCTCATCTTCTGTTCCTCTGGGATTAACCACAGTAAATTGGAATTGTCCTTGAGAGACCACTCTCCACATACGCTCATGTTTGGAATACAGATGAGCTTGCATTCTCAGTCTCCAAAGATCATAGTTCTCCACTGAGAACATGGGAAGTTTTTTAGAAGACATTTTTATCTGATCTTTTGAAAAGAAATTTTTTTAGCAAATAAGATCAGTTCAGATAGACCACAAGTATTTTTGAAAATAAAACTTTGGTCAACACAAAGAGTGGCCAAGTTGAACCAACGCTTCCGATACCACTTGTTGGTCCCGGTAAAGCGAGTCTCACACGCGTGTGGGGGGGGAATACACGTGTTGATGTTTTAAAAACTTTTTTTACAGAGGTAAGCTTGGGTCGATAATCACGAAGATTAGGTTCGAGAAGAAGCAGATTGCTCGAGTCAAAGTCTCATCGAGGCAGTGATCCCGAAATGCTTTCAGATACCTCGAGATAATCCCAACCGAGTCCCGAGTGTCGAGAGATCCCGAAGTTGCTTGGATCGATAACTAACTTCATGAATCCTCGGAAGAGAGTTCGGTTTGGTAACTATCTGTTCTAGCTACTCGATCGTCTTGAATGGTTGGCCCTTTAGTTTATACTCATTTTAAGCATTCTTTGAAAAACCTTCCCTTTATGAATTAGTGATTAAGTCGTGATTCAATTACATGTAACTTCGGTGGATTGATTCCAACCTGAATATCGATTGAAAAGTATGCTTTCAAAAACAAGTCAATGCAACGATTAATACGAGATAAGGAAAGCAATAAAGAACACAACAATTATAGTGGTTCGGAGACTCAAGCTCCTACATCCACTCTCTCTCTCGATCCTCGGAGAAATTCACTATCAACTTCGAGCTTTCGACTACCTCGCGTAGTTTACTTTACTCAACTTCGTACCGAGTTTTACGACTACTCACGTAGTTTACTTACTCAACCCGACCTTGAGCTTTCGACTACCACGTAGTTTACTTACTCAAACACAAACAAGCTTTCGGACTACCCCCGTAGCTTACTAACTTCTCCTCTAGAGTTTTTTCGACTACTCGCGTAGTTTACTAACTCAAACAACTCTTTCTCACCAACAAACACCTCCAACTACCTTGAAGGGTTTTGGGGTTTCTTTTTAGTTTCAACTTTGAGATATCCTTTACAATCAAAAGGACAATCATCTTTGGGGTGAGGATATCTTCGCAATTATAACATCTTTGGGATAAATCGATCATTTTCTTCTTTGGACTAGTGAGTCTTTCAATATTGGACTTGGGAAATTCTAGGTTTTTCGAGGTGCTTTAACTTTCGGTTGATAAGTTTGAGTTTTTCTTGAGTATCTGTGGTTAAATTAATAGCTTTTGTAATTTTCCAAATGTCTTATTAACCTGTTAAGGCATGCCATCAAGGTCAGCTTTTGAAAACTCATCCGATGAGAGCATGGGGTTCTCGAGTCCCTCTTATAGTTTCTGGTTTTTATCTTTTAGGGTTTAAAACCACATAACACGTTCGATGAAGAATCATCTTTCTTTGTAGCCTTTTTTGGATTTCTTATCAATTACAAATTTTGGCCTTCCGACAAGAGAAGACTTGTTGGGCATTGAATTAATGTTCTTGGTGTTTTCAATCTTTTTGACTTTTGAATATCCCATTTCTTAAAGGTAGAATTTTCAATCGGCTTCTTTTTGTGGATAAACTTTCCAAGTGCATTTAGATCATTCATGACTTTAGTGAAACTTAGTTCCTTTTGTCTATTGATTCACCATCATCCATTTCAAAACTATCAAACTTTCCAATTGCCACCGAAAGTTTGTTTTCTTTTTATATGATCATGCCTTGGCACATAGATAGTGTATCCCAAATCTCTTTAGCGATAACATTGAGAGATCATTCCCATCACACCATCATCAATTGTTAGTGTGTCTTTTGCAATATAGATTGACTAACTTTTCTCTCCTCAGAGTCGGTTGGTCATCGGACTTGGGAAATTCTCGCTCTAGGATCGATTCTCTCATCTTACGTTCCTCTGGGATTAACCACGATTTTGGAATGGTCCTCGAGAGACCACTCTCCACATACGCTCATGTTTGGAATCTGAGATGAGCTTGCATTCTTAGTCTCCAAAGATCATAGTTCTCTCGAGAACATGGGAAGTTTTTTAGAAGACATTTTATCGATCTTTTGAAAAGAAAAAAATTTTAGCAAATAAGATCGAGTTCGGATAGACCACAAGTATTTTTGAAAATAAAAACTTTGGTCAACACAACTATGGCATTTTGAACCCTATAACATCCCGAATACCACTTGTTGAAATCTGACTCAACTATCAAGATCATGGGGGAACATGTCATGTTAGGGTTTTTGGGATCTTAATCAAAATCATATAGATTTTATTAAATTCATCTCCCAATTTCCCCTTTTTTGATGATTCCAAAACCTATCTTGTTACAAACATATAACCTATACTCGAGGTGTCGAGATTTATCCTATTACAAGATAACTTGTCTCCCAACAATTTCTTAAAAGAGTTGGTTTCCTAACTATCTTTAAATCATTCATCAATTTCTTGAAAGAATGAATCTAGTTTAAGTAGTTCATTTTAAATATTTAAATAATTTCCCATATGAATTAGTGATTTCTCCCTTATTCAATTACATACAATAAGTTTGGAGACATTCATTCGGGAATATCAAAATAAAAGACATGTAAATAAGATAATGAGATATTATCTTTTGAGCATAATGATAAATCTTCATTGATGATGAGTATACCATTACAGATTCAATGAGTTTATCAACAAAATCAAAAAGACAAAAATTTAAAGATTCACTATCAATCTTCGAGTCTTGACTACCTTGATTTGGCTCTTCAACTCTTCGCGTACAGGTTTTGGGTTACTTCCGTAGTCAACTTTACCCGACCTTGAGCTTTTCGGCTACCTCCGTAGTTTACTTAACAAACACAAAAATCTTTTCTTGACCTCATTTTCTCCTTAATGAGTTTATCCTGACGTAGTTTACTAACTCTTTACAACTCTTTCTCACCAACAAACACACTCGAACTACCTTCTCAAGGGTTTTGGGGTTTCTTGGTTCATTTTCCAACTAGGATGAGATATCTTGGAGGATGAAGAACAATAGAAATGGGGTTAGGATATCTATAAGCTTTGGATAAATCTTATCAAGCAAGGTTAAGTATAGTGAGCTTTGGATAGAAGGTTAGGAGATATTCAATGAATGGGAAATTCTAGGTTTTTCTCCATTCCTCGAGAACATCATAATTGAATAAGTTTGTTCTCTTGAGTTGCACATAAATTGAGTTTGATAACCTTCCAATCAACGAGGGTCACTTTAAGATTTATAGGCATGTTCAAGGTCTCTCTTGAAAACTATCCGTTGGATTCACTCCGTGAGTTCCCTCTTATGGTGTGTGAAAACGGCTTTTTAGGGTTTGAAACTCCCTAACACGTTTTAGGCAATAGCCTTTCATGTTCTTAGCTTTTCACTTTTGTCTTGGGAACTTTTGTACGTTGACATTTTTTTACGAGGTTGAGACTCGATGATTCGGTAACATCTATGTTGTCATCCTCTTTTTGACTTTTTGTCTCGATTAAAGGTAGACACCTTCTTCAACGGCTCTTTTTGGTTACAAACTCGAGTTTGATATAACCTTAACAACTTTGACTTAGTTCCTTTTGTCGCATTTGAATGTCTTGCAATATCTAACTTTCTAAGGAATCGCGTTTTCTCGAGATTGCATCCATCGGATAGATATATTTGCCTCGGAACATTCAAGTTCATGGCATTTTGTAGATTCTTGTGCTTTTCGGTATTCTTGATCTTCAATCTCGTCTTGATCTTGCGTCTTGAGTCTTCGAGTCTTGAGGGCTTTTTGAGTCTTGAGATCTTTATACGATATCATGAATCTTCGTCTTGAGTCTTGATTTCCTCCAAAGTATGTGCCTTGAACTTCTCGGGTCTTCGAGTTTTGAGAAACCTTCGTTTCATCTTGAAATTTGGAAGAAACATCTTGAGAGAGTCTTGTCCATGCGAACTATATTGGTCTTATACATTTTGCAGATAACATCGAATACTCTCGCTGAATCGACTCGAACTATCAAGATCATTTCGAACATGTCATACTTAGGGGTTTTGGGATCTTAATCAAAATCATATATCTTTTATTAAATTCATCTCCCAACAATTTCCTTTTTTTGATGATTCCAAAACCTATCTTTGTCAAACATATAACATATACTCGGGGATTTTATCTATTACAAGATTGGTTGTCTCCCAACAATTTCTTAAAGCAGAGAAACTCCTAACAGGTTTAAATCATTCATCAATTTCTTCAAGAATGAATCTCTTTAAGTAGTTCATTTAAATACTTAAATAATTTCCCATATTGGAGGATAATTTCTCCCTTAACAAAGATACAATAAGTTTGGAGACATTCATTCGGGCATATCAAAATAAAAGACATGTAAATAAGATAATGAGATATTATCTTTTGAGCATAATGATAAATCTTCATTCATGATGAGTATACCATTCAGATTCAAATGAGTTTATCAACAAAATCAAAAAGACAAAAATTTAAAGATTACAGAATCTTCGAGTCTTGATCTTGATTTGGCTCTTTCATCTTCCGCTCTCCGGTTTGCTTCATTCTCAACTTTATCGTTTATCACCTCCAATTGAACATAAAGAAAATCTTTTCTTGACTCATTTCTCTCCATAATTATCCGGATTTGTTTCTGTTAGACCCAAGTGACCAAAGACATCTTTGAGCAATCTCTTGAGTAATGGCCTTCTCATTCACCAAGCCATTACCAAGTCTTGGAGGAGGATAGGAATATGGACCAGGGGCTACTATCTGTACCTCTCCTTCATCCGCAAGGTTAATCCAGCCCTGTAGATACTTTGGATAGAAGGTTAGGAGATATTCAATGAATGCTTCATTCTGATCTGAGCTTTCCCCTCTCCATTCCTCGAGAACATCATAATTGAACTAGAAGGTTCTCTTGACTTCTTCCCACATATCATTGAGTTTGATAGGCATCCATTTATCAACGTGGGGCCACTTTAGTGCTTTTGATGTTCCTTTCCTCTTGCTCGCAAACTTCCTGAATTCACTCCTTCGCTTCTGCTCTTCGTCTATCTTCTTTCTGATCACAGACGCTCCTGAGACCGAAGCAACAACTTTCTTAACTTGTTCTATTTGGATTGTCTTCAGAGCATCTCTCGCGTTGAAGACTTTCTTCTGAGGTTGAGACTCAGATTCTTCAACATCTACATCATCCAGAATCAGTTTTCTCTGGATTGACTTAGAAGCCTTCGCACGCTTGCTTACTGGTTGAACAACGCCCAAGGCTTTCCTCTTCATAAGCGATTCAAAGAAGAAACTGGCTTGTTCCAACCTTTGCTCTAGTACTCAGTTTCTCTCTTGCAACATCAAGCATGGTTTACTCAGAAACTCGAGTGTAGATAGGCTTCTCCACTTGAGCGAACTTCAACTTCTCAGTAGCTTCGACTTCTCTTAAGGCTCTGGCTAGATTATACATTTCAGCATCTTTCTGAGCCTTCTTCTCCAAAGTATGTGCCATGAACTTCCAGAGGTCTTCACCTTCCTTTTCCCCCTTCTTGGCACCGTAATTTGGAAGAAGTCTGGAGAGTGCTGTGTCCATGTGATATTGTTCTTTGCTCACACAGTGAACCTCTCCTGCTATCTGATCTTGTTCATCTTCCAGCCTCCTTAGATGGTTCTTGCCACGAAAAAATTCTTGAGATAAGTGGGCAAATTGGCGAAGAGAGCCTCCTTAAGCATCTCTGTCATCTTGGTCATGAAAGACCGAGCTTATTTCCTCAATGAGATTTTATCATTACATCATTCCTCTCTGCCAATTTCACCTCTAGAAATGCAGTTGACTCCTGGTGCTTCTGTTTCATTTCAGCACTGAGCTCAGCCTTGACTCCCTCCAGCTTTTCATTTAGCTTATCTTCCATGGAGGTCATCTGTGAGGTCGAGTGTTTTGGATTAGCTCACGAAGAGTGACTAAGACCTTCCATCTGTTGAGCTTGATTGGCCAATGTTTCTTCCATCTGAGCAATCTTGATCATCATTGGCTCAACCTTCTCAAGTTTCTCCATCAAGGGAGTGAGATCAATCTCAGGAACCTTTTGCACCTTCTGTCTTTGTTTGATCATCTGAGCTCTGACTTCATCACGAGCTCCATCTCCAATCGAGCCTCGGTCATTTTTATCGACAATTCAGAATTAAAGATAGAACTTTCAGTAACTTTGGCATAATTATTATTAGTGCCAAAAGGTACCTGAAGAGTGCTAGCTTCAATCTGAGGTTGACCAATTTCAGTTGATCAGAAACAGAAGTCTCCTTTTCCATCCGAGATCGATCCTCAACATCTCCTATTGGTCCCCATCTCCATCTTGAGATTTGTCTCAACTTAGCTTTTTCTTTTATTAACTTCCTCTCGAACCAAACTCATCAAAATCGGAGTTTTTCATCCCGAGCTTTGTCATTCCGAACCCGAGAAGTCGGTCGGAAAGGTCGTCTCCTCATTCCACCGATCTTCCCTCTCGAAAAGCAAAAGAATATCAAGCATCTCGGGAAGAGTCCGATTGAGGATGAACACGGTTGTCCTTAATCAAGAAAACATCTTGCAGATCGGGGTATGAATTGAGCTCAGGGGTAGCGGTCAAGAATGAACCGTTCCCCCTTGCTCCTCCACTTTCGCCTTCTTGCCCTCGCCCTTCTTCCATCTCGGGCTCTCTGGTTGATTGAAGCCTCACGAGGATCAAGAAGTAGATCCTTTCAGAGCTCATCAAGAATATTCGCTCCTGAGTCTCAAAGAAACCTCGAAGGTTGTGCGGTCAGTCCTCGGTTTGCATCGAAAGTGGGTTCAGGTCTGGTGACACTTCCTCAGATTAGTTCTGAAGTTGACTCTTCATTTGTCTGGCCGCACATTTCGAAGAGGAATCTCTCGAGGCTGAGTTCCTTTGAAAATTTCTGAGAAATTTTATCGAACTTAGAGATGTCTCAAGCACCTCGGAGAAGACATGCTCCTCGACCGTTTCTTGTGCCTTTGAGATAACGAGCCAAAACTTGCAATGGCGAACTCGGCGGTTTGGCCCTCGGGTTGAATCTCCTCGAATCACTACCACCTTCATCGGTGAGAACCACCAATCTTCCCGGCTTTGGGGCAACGTTCTTAACCTTCATTATTTTTGCTCCTGCTCCATCTTTGCCTCCAACAAAACCTTCCCACTGGTTTGTTGAGTCTCTTTTTCAGACCGAATTGGTGATTCTACCTTCTTTTCTCTCTTCCCCGATGGGCGCTTTTTTAAAAGAATGGGCTTAAAGAGAATTTTGGACTTAGGGAACGGGGTCGAATTGGCGAAGATATCCTCCTCCTCTCTGCACATCTCCAAAATATAAGCAATTTTGGTGGCATGGTGGATCTTGCCTTTTATTGAGATCGCCCCGTCAACCTTCTTCAAAACTTTGGTCTGCTCACTCACCGTCTGAATCAAAAATTTCAGCCAGTTGAAGTCGGTGGTGGGTGAGGCCTCTATCGCCGCCATCAATCGAGCTTGAGTCTTGACCGCTCAAAACTCCCCACAAGACTCATGATGCTCTTTCTCACAATATCCATCAAAACACGATATTGTGGCTTCAAGTGCCTCTTATGCAATGTCGCCTCAAATTTAACAGGATTCTCAGCAATCCTATCTAAGTATTCCTGCTCTCTACCCGACATATACATCGTAGGATCCTCTCCTCTATCACAGAGCTCAAAAACATCATTCAGATTTTTCGGAACTATATACAGATCCCTCTCAAAATCGATGTATTTGGACGACTGCTCTAAATGTGATCTGATAATCTTAGAATGAATCTGACCCTCTTCATCTATCTTCAAGTTATAGATGAATTCGATTACCTCTTTACTTAAACTCACGGTGCGGGGGAAACTGCGACTAGTTGGGTGAGTTTAGCGGTCGAATCATATCTGAGCCTCCTCTTACGGCTTTGAGTTGGTTGTGCTTTTCGAGTGAGACAACGAACTCGTGCAAAGGCTTGTTGGTTTTGGCTAATCTCTCTAACAATGTTGGGGCCATTTTAGATATTGATTGAAGAAATGAAGCTTTAGTGTTTGGAGATTTTCGGGCAAAAGGATTTTTTAATTGCAGAGGTTTTGGGAACTAAGGGTTTGATAAAATTTTGGCTTGAATGGCTTATTGGGGTATAAATAGCCCGAAATCATGGGGAATCGCGTTGGTTAGGTGAAAAACAACGATTGAGATTAATCTCCGATTAATCGGTATATCTGAACCGACGATCTCCGAAAAAAGTAAGCCGCCAAAACATCCTCATTGGTCATTAATGTAGCAGAGCATTAAATGACTGTTGACCTTCTTCGGAATTTAAAACGATCCCGCCCAAAAAAACATTCCTCAGGTGTTTTGTATTTATTGCGAATGATTACTGAGCTTCACTTAAGCAATAAATGAGTCGCATGAGTCATTACTTCTTGGACTAATTTCCTCTATCGGTCTTCGAGTAATCTTGACCATGATAAAATGTCAAGATAATATCGAAATCTTGAATTGATTCGATTGTACTCGAGAAATCTTGACCTTGAAGAACTCGAGTTTCCACGAGACTCGATTTAGTATTTCCATTTTATCCCGAGCTTCTCAAGAGAATTCGAGAAAACTTCATGCATCTTAAAATCTTCAATTTTTCAGATTTTTACTCTATACACCTGGTTCTAACATCCCTAATTCAACTGAAAGTTCCTGAAATCTTGATTCCGCCAAAGGTTTAGTCAAGATATCAGCTCTCTGCTTATCAGTATGAATTTTCTCCATCCTTATGTCCTTCTTCTCGACATGATCTCGATGAAGTGATGTCGATATCCACATGCTTGCATCGGTGTGTAATCTGGGATTTTGTGAAATAGCAATGGCACTATTATTGTCACAAAATATTGGTACTTCATTGGCTACAACTTTATAATCCCTTAATTGTTATGCGAGCGAAAAGAATCGAGCACAAATGACTTCCTGCACCATGTATTGACTTGGTAATCTTGGTTGCTCTCGAGGTCATTGTTTCTTGAAAACCAAGATATCACTTACTTCCTAGAAATTGACAAGTTCTGAAGTGGACTTCTGTCAATTCTGCAACCTCCATAATCAAAGATCTCGAGTAACCCGATTAATTCAAGGTTATCATCACTTTGGATACCATAATCCTCTATTCATTGTGCCCTTAAGATACTTCTGTATCTTTTTGGCAGCCTCCATGTGACTAGTCTTAGGATTAGCTTGGTATCTTGCACATATCCCAACAGCAAATATTATATCCGGCCTGCTTGCTGTGAGATAGAGCAATGATCCAATGATTCCTCTATAATCAGTTTGACTTACTGATTTGCCTTCAGAATCAGGATCCATTTTGTAGTTAGTATTCATGGGAATCCTAACTGCATTGCAATTTTGTACACCATATTTGGCAATCAGATCTCTGGTGTACTTTGCCTGGTTGATGAAGATTCATTCCTTTGATTGTTTCACTTGAAGACCTAGAAAGAAATTCATCTCTCCCATCATTGACATCTCAAACTTGCCTTTCATCAGTGTTGAAAACTTTTCACACAACTGAAGGTTTGGAGATCCAAAAATGTTGTCATCAACATATATCTGAACCAATAAGATATCTTCCCCATCTTCTATCCTGAATAGAGTTCTATCAACAGTTCCTTTGACAAAACCATGGTCAGTAAGAAACTGAGAAAGAGTATCATACCATGCTCTGGGTGCTTGTTTGAGACCATACAAAGCTTTTCTGAGCCTGTAAACTTGGTCATTCTGTTTGAAACCAGGAGGTTGTTCCACATAAACCTCTTCTTTAAGCACACCCTTCAGAAATGCACTTTTCACATCCATTTGATAGACTGTGAACTTTATGTGGGCAGCATATACAAGAAACAATCTGATGGCTCTAGTCTTGCAACAGGTGCAAAGGTTTCATCATAATCCAAGCCTTCTTCTTGGGAATAACCTTGTGCAACTAGCCTTGCCTTGTTTCTCACAATGTTGTTGTTTTCATCTATTTTATTCTTGAAAACCCACTTGGTTCCAATGACATTGTGCCTTTCTGGTCTATCTACTAGCTCCCATACTTCATTCCTTGAGAATTGATTCAGCTCATCTTGCATAAAGAAGAATCCAATGAGAATCTTGTAGAGCTTCACCAATCTCAAGATGGTTCTTTCTCCGATAGAAGCAAAGCCAGAATAGTGCACTTTCACCATGGAACCTTCTTTTTTTAACACCTTCAGTTAGATCACCCACAATCTGACTTGTAGGATGACTATCTAACCATTTCCTTCTTGATGTTGCCCCTTCAGTAATATCCTCAACATTTGAAATGTTAGGTTCGATTAAATCAAGAACTTCGAGGAACAACGAGAAAAGGAGAAAGGGAATCATCTTCCTCAGGGGAAATTCTATTCAAAACATTGTCAGAGACATTTGTTCCCCTTTGGTTGATAGATTCAGAATTTGCCTCAGCTGTGACCACATCTTCATTGGCATCACATACCTGAGTCTGAACTGGTGTCTGTTCAGATTGGTCACCTTTGGAGTGTTGGTTTTCCTGAGTCTCACCATCCTGAGTTCCATCCTGAACTTCTTTATCTAAGTTTGAGTCACTCCAATCATAGGATGTGACTGACTTCTTCTTTTCTGGTTCAGTGGATGATTTATCTTTCTGTTTCAGGCTTAATCTGGTGATCCTCTTAGTCAGTTCATCTGCATCATGTTCCTATTTCTTCTGAACACAAGTAGATTCATCAAAAACAACATGAGGTGTTTTCTCCACAATAAGAGTCCTATAGTTGTAAACTCTGAAAGCTTTACTGACTTCAGAATATCCTAAGAATATTCCTTCATCATCTTATGAAACACTTGCAACCAAACACACGAAAGAAAGAAACAAGAGGCTTCCTTTCATTCCAAAGCTCATAGGGTGTTTTGCTTTGACTCTTAGTCAGCATGGATATGTTCTGAGAGTAGCATGCAGTGTTGACAGCTTCAGCCCAAAATCTTTTAGGAATGTCAGCTTCAGCAATCATTGTCCTTGCAGCTTCTTTCAGAGTCCTGTTCCTTCTTTCAGCAACACCATTTTGATGAGGGGTCCTTGCAGCTGATGTTTCATGTGAAATTCCATTCTCTGCACAATAATCAGATATGATATGATTTATAAACTCGGTTCCTTTGTCAGATCTGATTTTGACCACACTCAGATTTTTCTCAATACTGAGCCTTTTCAGTAACTCTGGCAGTTTTATCTGAGTCTCTTTCTTACTGAGTAAGAATATGACCCAAGTATATCTTGAGTAGTCATCAACTACTACCAATGTATATTTCCTGCCATTAGTGCTTACTGGTGTTATAGGACCAAAAAGATCCATATGCAGTAACTGAAGTATTCTTTCAGTAGAAACCTCAACTTTACTTTTAAATGATGCTCTTATTTGTTTTCCTTTCTGGCACGCATCACAAATATGTTCCTTACTGAATACTACATTAGGAAACCCTCTCATAAGAGCTAATCTTACAAGCTTGTTCAGGGTTTTGAAATTTAGGTGATTTATTCTTTTATGCCATAACCAACTGGTATCTGTGGAACTTTTAGCAACTAAACATGTATCTTTAGTAGTTGAACTCCAATCGAAGAAGATACACATTCCTTTTCTTGTACCGGTCAAGAATACTTTTACGTGATGTATCATCTTTCACAAAACATAAGTTCTTGGAGAACTCAACATTAAAACCCTTATCACAGAATTGACTAATTGAAAGCAAGTTATGCTTCAATCTAGATACATATGAAACACCATGGATATGAACTGAGTCGATTTCCAAAGTTCCATATCCTTGATCCATCCCTTGAGTTATCTCCAAAAGTGATCTGTGGGCCTCTTTGTTCAACATAGTCTTTCGAGTATCTTCTTGTATCCCGTCATATGTCTTGAACATCCTTTGTCAAGATACCATATATCGAGCTTTTTTTCATCTCTCGCTCATCGGTGCCATGTGATCTTTAGTCACCAAAGTGCCCTTGTTTTCCTCCCAAAAAAGATCAATTTTAGGTACCCAAATTTGTGTAGGGTCGCACAAGGTTAGTGTACCTTTTTGGAATCCAAATCGCTCGACAACTCTAATCACTTTAGAGTGGCTAATTTGTCTTCCATAAACATCAACATATACATCCACTACTCTGGGTGCCTTAGCAATTTTCAGATATGTGTGCTAGCTTGAAGATGAACATGGGCTTTTGAATTCTTCTTTGGTCAGCCTTACATTGGACAAGTTTAGCTTTTTTGTGCAAACGGTCTAAATCTTTGATGACTCGGGTTCAGTAACCTTACCCCAGGCAAGTGGGGTTCAGTTGTGTCAGATCGAAATCTGGTCTTTCAAAGATAATCGAGGACTTGGTCTCTTCATTGAGAATGTCTCTGCCGAAAGTGTTTCTCATCCGAGGATTCCTCCGATGGTTCAATGTGGAGCCTTTCAGTTTTGCATTCTTAGCCCCGAGGCTTTGAAGTACTTATGCGTGAAACTTTCCAATCGATCTTTCAGTTTTCTAGCCTTCACCGAGGTTTGGGCTTTCTAACCCGATCATTGAGTTTCTTTGAGACCATAGATCCTTTTCCCTTGTCTACAACCTTGGGCAAGATTGCTTGATTTGAAGTGTAGGTGCCATTTCGGTTTTACAAAGATTGTCTTCTTGCTAATTGATGCAAAGATTTAGATGACCTTGTGAGGTTCCCCCGGAATAAATCCCAATCCAATTTTTATAGTCCACAGATATCCGGTAACTCGAATTTCATCTATTACATTAGATGCATTATTCAATAGAGTTAACTTCTTCATCGCACTATCCTCACAGATTCAGAGAGTTTTATGCTTCTCGAGAGAGGTCATTGAACTCGATTCGATTAATTGAATCTCTTGGTGTATTTTCTAGCTTTTTCGATTAGGGACATTATCAACTTCTCTTTTCTCGAGAGTTGTACTTTCGTAACATCCGGTTCATCAAGAGCTCCCATTAATTGAGAAGTGATTTCAATATTGCTAGAGTCTTTCCATTTTATTTTTTCACTTTCGACTTTCAAACTTTCAGTTCCTTATTCGCTCTTGAGTTCTATTTTTAGTCCTTGCAAAACAAAGATAGTCCTTCATCGATTCTCAAAAGATTCCATCAGTCAAAATGATTTTTAGTGGAACTTGAAAACTCTTGTGCTTAGTGTAGGAGCAACAACAAAGAAAGAAGAGTTTACCTCCTCAATGGCCATCGACAGATGTCATCACTTTCACCGTCTCGAGAATATCTCATCCGAAGAGCTAGATCCTTACTCGAGTGTTCTTCTTCCGCAACCATGGCCTTTTTTGCTTTGAGAACTTCCGGTCTCTTTTAGCTTGCCTTTTCTTCTCTCCTTAGCACTCAACCGGACAATCATACCGAAGTGACCTTTCTTCCGCAATTATAGCATCCGGTTGGTATCATCATCCCGATCATTTTTTCTTTGGACTTGGAGTCTTTCCTCTTCGATGAAGATCCTTGACTTTTCGTGTCCTTCTTCTTCTCGGTTGATCCGTCCTCGGGTTTCTTCCGGTAATTGTAATAGCTTTTTGTATTTTCCTCAAGCTCATCCCGATGTTCGCATGGGGTTCTCAGACTCTCTAGTTTTTATTGTGTTTTATCTTTGGCTTTTAAAGCCACATTTTTACTCGATGAAGAATCATCTTTCTTTGTCAACTTTTTGGATTTCTTATCAATTACAAATTCATAGGCCAAATTTCGAGAGAAGACTTGTTGGTAGGGCATTGAATTAATGTTCTTGGTGTTTTCAATCACCATCGCATGAATATCCCATTTCTTAGAAAGACCTCTAAGAATTTTCAATGCTACTTGTCTTTGTGGATATTTCTTTCCAAGTGCATTTAGATCATTCATGATGCTAGTGAATCGACTTCCAATTTGTCTATTGATTCACCATCATCCATTTCAAAACTATCAAACTTTCCAATTGCCAATTTCGAAAGTTTGTTTTTTTATATGATCGTGCTTCGCACATTCACGCCTAGTGTATCCCAAATCTCTTTAGAAGAAGATAGAGATCATTCCCATCACAACATCATCAATCAGATCAGATAGTGTGTCTTTTTGCAATATAGTCTAGATTGACTAACTTTCTCTCCCTCAGAGTCGGGTTGGTCATCGACTTAGGAAATTTCGCTTTAGGATCGATTCTCTCATCTTCTTCGCTCTCCGGGATTAACCACAAAGAAATTGGAATGGTCCTTGAGAGACCACTCTCCACATACGCTCATGTTTGAATACGATGAGCCTCAAGATTCTCGATCTCCAAAGATCATAGTTCTCCACTGAGAACATGGGAAGTTTTTTAGAAGACATTTTTATCTGATCTTTTGAAAAGAAAAAATTTCAGCAAATAAGATCAGTTCAGATACACCACAAGTATTTTTGAAAATAAAATTTTGGGTCAACACAGCAGGTGGCCAAGTTGAACCCCGCTTCCCGATACCACTTGTTGGTCCCTGCAAAACGAAGTCTCACACGGTATGGGGGGGGAATACACGTGTTCAGTGTTTTTAAAACTTTTTCTTACAGAGGTCAGCTTGGGTAAGATAATCCTGAAGATTAGGTTCTGAGAAGCACAGATTGCTCTGAGTCAAAGTCTACTGAGACAGTGATCCTGAGCTGCTTTCAGATACCTCGTGATAATCCCAATCGAGTCCCGAAAGTCAGAGATCCTCGAGTTGCTTGGATCGATAACTAACTTAATGAATCCTCGGAAGAGAGTTCGGTTTGGTAACTATCTCGTCGAAGCTACTCGACCGTATGGAATGGTTGGCCCTTTAGTTTATACTGTTTTAAGCATTGCCGAAAAATCTTCCTTTATGAATTAGTGATTGTCGCAGGATTCAATTACATGCAACTTCAGTGGATTGATTCCAAACTGAATATCGCTGAAAAGTATGCTTCAAAAAACAAGTCAATTCAACAAGCTTAACACAGATAAGGAAAGCAACAAAGAACACAAAGAATTATAGTGGTTCAGAGACTCAAGCTCCTACATCCACTCTCTCTGATCCTCAGAGAAATTCACTATCAACTTCTGAGCTTTCCGACTACCTCGCAGTAGTTTATTTACTCAACTCGCCTCGAAGTTTTTCGACTACTCCACGTGGTTTACTTACTCAACCCGACCTTGAGCTCGACTACCTCCGTAGTTTATTTACTCAAACACAAACAAGCTTTCGGACTACCTCACAGCTTACTAACTTCTCCTCTAGAGTTTTTCTCGACTACTCCGCGTAGTTTACTAACTCTTTACAACTCTTTCTCACCAACAAACACACTCCAACTACCTTCTCAAGGGTTTTGGGGTTTCTTGGTTGGTTTCCAACTAGATGAGATATCCTTACAATGAAGCACAATGCAAAGGGTTAGGATATCTCGACTAAGCTTTTGATAAATCTTATCAAGCTAGGCTTAGTATAGTGAGCTCTCTTCAATATAAAAGCACTTGGGAAATTCTAGGTTTTTCGAGTGCTTTTTAACTTTTTGCAAGAATAAGTTTGAGCTCTTGAGTTGTGATAAATTTCCAGAACCTTACAATGTAGAGGGTCACCAAGATTTATAGGCATGCACCAAGGTCACTCTTGAAAACTATCCGATTGGAGACAAACCGTGAGTTCCCTCTTATGGTGTGTGAGAAACGACTATTTTTAGGGTTTGAAACTCCCCTAACACGTTTTAGGCAATAATAACTTTCATGTGGCCGGTTTTCCTTTTTTGCGTTTTGGAACTTTTGTACATCGACATCTTTTTTCAATGACCACATCCTTTGTCGATTAATCGAAGATGGTACAAATGTTGTCTTCCTCTTTTTGACTTTTGTCTCAGTTAAAGGTAGACACCTTCAACGGCTCTTTTTTGGTTACAAACTCGAGTTTGATATAACCTTAACAACACTTCCGACTTAGTTCCTTTTGTCTGCATTTGATTGTCTTGGCAATATCTAACTTTCTAAGGAATCGCGTTTTTCTCAGTATTGCATCCTTCAGATAGATATATTCAGTGCTTCGGAACATTCAAGTTCATACTGAGCATTCAATACCTTACTGAGTCTTTAGTAATTACTGTGCTTTCAGTATTCTTGATCTTCAATCTCAGTCTTCAGCCTTGCGTCTTGAGTCTCTCGAGTCTTCGTGGTCTTCGAGTCTTCGAGGATCTTCCGAGTTCATCGACTAATATATCTTGAATCTTCGTCTTTGAGTCTTGATTCCTCGGTTTCCTCATCGAGTCCTCAAGATCTCGATTTGGCCACATCGAGTCTTGAACCTTCAGTTTCATACTGAAACTTCAGTTTCTTTAGAAACATAATGAGTTCTTCAGAGTCTTCAGAACCTATTCTGAACTATATCTACTGACTATACATTTTGCAGATAACATCCTGAATACTCTAAAACTGAATCCTGACTCAACTATCAAGATCATTCTGAACATGTCATACTTAGGGGTTTTGGGATCTTAATCAAAATCATATATCTTTTATTAAATTCATCTCCCAACAGTAAGTATCGTAGATTTTACAGGGATTATCAAAACAGCAGAGGAAGAGATAGGAGGCAAGCTGACAGATCTCCAGAAAGGACCAGATCTGATGATCGAAGAGATGATCGTAGAGAAGATCGCAGAGAGAATAATAAAAGAGATGATCGATCTGATGAAAGGAAAGACAACAGATCAGAAAGGAGAAACTCAGACTAAAATCAGACAGGTAAGTCACCTGACATATTCTCTGCATTTAAATGACTCACTGGCGTATGAGTTCCATGGAGCGTGAGCGGTTTCAATCGGTGGAGAAAACCAGTCATTACAGAAAGCAGATTGCCCGCACTGATAATCGAAAGAAAGAGAAGAGAAGAGGAACAGAAGAGAGCAACGCTATAGAGACAGGAAAGCCATGGTTGCTTATACATCTCGAATTGATGATTCTTACCTGCCTTCTGAGGATTCAGGCTACTCATCTCAGAGAAGACTTCCGGGCCGATAAGTAATGCTGATAATTTCTACCACTACGATGATCTCGTATTCTTTTCTGATGATGAAATCTATCTGATGGCAAAAGAAGAAGACCAAACTGAGGTAACATCTAAACCTTCTATGATTTCAGTTTCCACACCAGCTATAATTAGCACACCTGCTGGAGAGATTGATTTGCAGCTCTATTCTGAGCAATTGCTTGATGAACTCTCTACTGCAGTAGACACTTATACAATATTGGAAGCCGAAAACGATAAGCTAAGATTTGAAAATACTCACTTTTGTTAAGGAAAACATCACAAAAAGCTAAATCAACTAAAATCGGCTGAAGTCCGCCAGAAGATAAATCAAGAACCGAAAAGTTCTCGAAAAGTTAATTCTTCTGATCAGGAGAAGCAGATTAAGGAACAACTAGCTATCAATAAACAGTAAGCTGATGATTCTATAATCCTACAAGCCAAGATTGATGAACTCTTCTGACTACATGAGAGTCTGAAATTAACTGAGGATAGTTTACGTAAGAAAATACAAAGTTTTTTTTAAATCTTCTAAAACCGTTCAGGATATGAACAACTATTTTCGTACGACAACTAATAAGAAGGGAATTTGGTATGAAAACCCTTCTACATCCTCAAAAGCCCCATTTGATTCACTTCAAAAAGGTGTAATCAAACGAGTTTCTGATATAGATACACATAAAGAAAAATATGTATCTGATAAGGGAAAGAGACCTGCTGAACAAGTAAGGCAAGTGCCCAATCAAAAAGGGAACATAAATGGACCCCAACTGATCAAGCATCAGCCGAGAAATCTATAGAAGAACCCAGTTCTTCTGAAGAGACCTCAACCTGATCAGCAGATTAAGTATCAGAAAAGACAACCTCTCAGGGGGAAATCTAATCTGAAACCTAATCAGGGTCAGCTGCCTAACAAGCAAGCTAAAGGTAAACTGCTAAGACCATCTATGCCAAAAAGATATGAATCTTTTAATGGTAGCAGTCGTACCTACCCTTACAATCGTAAACCTAGGTTGTCAGACCGAGCCCTAATCAAGTTAAAAAGAAGACAAACAACAAGGAAAAATTCCAAGTCTTCGATTCACCTAAGGCTCGCACAAATAATCATAACGATTTTAATGCATATGAAGAGATGTATGATTATGTAGATGTTTATGGGAGACAAATCAGCCTTCGATCTATCGATTACAAGAGAAGTGCCCTGTTTGTATGGATCCCTAAAACCAACTCTAACCCTCAGGACCCAATCCAAAAGGGGTACCTAAAGCCTGATTTGATTGCAGGTTCGCGTGGGTTTGGCCAACAAGGAGGTGAACAAGCAACTATCCGCACATCGGTAGTGGATGCTCAAGGCACACGACCGAAGCAAACATCTCCTTAGCTCTTGTTGGGATATTTTAATTTTGATGAATTATGCTAAAACATTATTAACTTGTGTTATTCAATTTATTTTACGATAACAAGTTAAGGGGAACGAGAGAACAAATTGAGGGGGAACTCATTTAAATCAAGAAGATGATCGAGATCGGGACGAGGTTACAGATGAGACCGATCGAGATCGATGAAAGTTAGATGAGTTTGGAGTTAATTGATGAGCTGTGCAAATCAAATGTGAAGAAAAGCTAAAGCCAGCAAATCAGAAGAGAAGGTTGCAGATCGTAAGATGAGCAGATGAGACTGATCAAGATCAGACGTGATCGAGATCAGATATGAAGAAGAGCAGATGAGACTGATCGAGATCGACGTGATTGAGATCGATATGATAATTCGGATATGCTAACCCGATGTAATCGACCGATCTATCCTCAAGCGTTGATTCGAAGAAGTGTTTATCCGATCAGTTGAGCTAATCAGATAAGGCAAAGAAGAAATCGAGAAGCTCGAAATAATATGACCTAAGGGGTCGATGTGCGATTCGAGAAGAACCGAACTCAGAGATGCCTCGAAAGTGTCCAGATGATGACCGAACAAGATCCGCCAAGAGAAGTTCTCTAAATCAAGAAACTCAAGGCTCGAGATAACTCAAGGCTCAGATAACCTGAAACCTCAGATAACCTGAAGGTTCAAATAGCTCAGAAAAACTAAAGGCTCAGATAGCTCAGATAACCTGAAGGATCAGATAGCTCATATAACCTAAAGGCTCAGACAAACTGAAGGCTCAATTAGAACTGAAGATCCTGAGACTCAGAAGAAACTGAAGAATATAGCCGTTAGATTCAGCTGACGTGGACCAATGAGAGGAAGACGACAAGACTGGAAAAGCTGCAAAAAAGCTACAGCGTAGTATGGATTTGAATGTGATTCTCTCCAACGGTAGCATTCAAATCCACACTATAAATACAAGTTCTTCCTTCATTATCAAATGTGGAAGTGTGGAGAATGTGGCAAACAATGCTACATAGCTAAGAAGCCAAATCATCTAGCATTCCCACCATAGAACACAGAGCAAGAAATACACGCATATATTCAAAAGAGTGTTCTACCTTAGATCTAAGCACAAATGCCATATCCTAAGCTTAGAGAGATTTTCCCATCCTTAGCATTGAGGCTAAACAAATGTAAGGGAAAATCTCAACCTAGTTGGAAACCAAACAAATCTTTACCCAAACCCAAAAGTTAGGTTAAGTTTGTTTTACCGCAAGATTTCAGACTAGGGATTCTAGTTTCTGATTTCTGGGCTCGATTGAGTGTGAACTCGGTAAATATCTATAGGCAATCCCGTGAGGGTGATAAGTCCCGTTTGAGTGTGAACTCGGTAAACATCTGTTGGGTGTTGGACTAACACGTTAAACTAAGTCCAATCGGTTAAGTTGGTTAAGTAGGTGCCCCGAAAGGGAAGAGTGGATGTAGGACGGGTTTCGTCCGAACCACTATAAAATTGTGTGTTCTTTACTGCTTTATGTTTATACTTGTCATATGCATTTGAATATAAGCAAAACAACACACATTGGTTTAAAAGCGAAAAATTAGAATCACTCTTCCCTCACCCCCTGTTTTTATATGCATCACATCACATGTTTGCATAAAATGGGGTTTTCCGACACTAAAAATGGGACCAAATGGGTTTTTCGACACTAAAAATCGGGACCATCAATTGGTATCAGAGCTGGAGCTCAAAATATCACCTTTTCAATGTGATCGCCTGAGTTGATCTTTTTTTTAAAAAAAACCCATCTCTGAACTGATACCTTCAATTGGTATCGAGTTG